>JAVJAQ010001873.1:0-28125 GCA_032362365.1 Zygogramma bicolorata | reverse complement strand
GTATTTCCAGCCAGAAAAGTTATGAATTGTCATTTAAAGGTCACCTAAGTGTCAGTGAATAAGTAACGGATTTGGTTTCCCCAAATAATATCATTTTTTCAATTCAACAAATATAGAAATACTTTCAAAAATTTATTGGTTCTTACAAGTTGATATGAACCTAGAGGTTTTGATACTAGTCCAAATATTGGGGTAGCCTGAATTGGAAATTATCATTAACACGATGATAAAACCTGCTAGTTGTACGAACCAGGTTCATACCCACTCTGAATGAACTCAGTTGAGTTGCTAATATAATATTTTCTTGCTTGACCACCGAACTCTGTTCACTCGAACTACAGTTTACTGGAGTTCGGACAACTAGCCCTAGGTGGTGAGTGACATTCTATACTGGTTTTGAATTTGCGGTTCACTTTCTTGGGTCAGAAAGCAGCTGAGAACTAAGTTTCTGAGCAGGATTTCGATAAATTCATCCCGAATATGGTCCTGCTCCTTCAGCATAGTACGGTGTTTGCATAGAGTTTCACTTTTGTACATCATCATTGCTCTCATCACCCACATCTTCTTGGAATTTGAACAATTTTATTCCTTGCTATTTCCTTCGAATCGCTTCGTTTCCCAGTATCATTTTAATCACAGTGAACTCGACAGTAGGAATGTTATCATTTTATACAAGTTCAATACCTTTTTTTTAATTCGATTCACCATAGCAAAGTTTTCTTCAACATTGTGTCTGTTGAAACTTCCCAGAATCTTGCCGGAGCGTGAACCTCGTGACCCCAAGATTATATGCTGTTATCTTCAGCTTATAACTCTCACTTAGCACCAGTAATTGATAGGCTATTAATAGATAAACATTCATGAGTTGATGCATGGCGTATCTAAGCGTAGAGAGGATTGTGTTGAGAGAGGATGAAAGTTGAACGATCATGAAGATGGAAATGTTGCGACTGATCGAATTTAGCCAACCTTGAACGATATATCTGTGAAGAACTTGACATCCAATTCGATTGTCAACTGATATAATGAGGCCAGTGCATTTCAAAACATCTATGTGAGGTGTAGATATTTTCTCTCAATAAATATGGGACACCTAGGGCTTCTCATCTTACAAAAAGTAGCTGAGGTTAAAAAACCGAATACACATTTGAGTCTCCTTAATTATCCTAATATTTTTTCGCTCGATTATTATGAACAAGAGAACAGATAAAAACCCGCCCACCCACACCCAGAATTGATTCATTAATAGTACATTACTATTAATAGCTAAATACCGTTTTCCTGACGAAATGTAATCAAAAGAATTATCACAATTCAGCAAACTTTCGTTCTTACTATTACCTTTTTTTCTGCTCCTACAGCTGTAAAGAGTTTAGGCCATATCGTGAATTCTTTGTTCTGCTATATTTTTATTACAATCGAAACCACTGTGAAAGAAATAATACTACACACATCCAGGTACATAGGAGAATCTCAGGTACCTGCAATATAAACTCTCCATCAAAACGACGTAGACGGTGGGTCTACTAACGGGGCACAGCAGGCTTAGGAATCAAATCAGCAACATAGGTCTGACGGGAGAGAAAAACCAGCAGGGCTATTCCGCTGAAAAACTACAGAAGTGCCTATAAACTGGTGCTGTCAATATATTCATTTCAATGTCGAGGGTCTGAATTGATTGCTTATATTTTTCTAATGCTTTTTTCATCCTCAAGCGATTGGACCCGAACTTTTTTTATTTCGCTCATTATTGACGAAATTTACGCCAAAAGTTAACAAAATCTCTACATTTTATGAGAAAGTCCAACACAAAACTTGGAAATGTATCAATATCAATAGAAAAAACTGAAAAACTTAATAGAATGAAAAGAGCCTAGCTCTGACCATAAAATTGTGAATAATACTACCAACTACTATGAAAATTGTTTGAAAAACTTCCTTAGCTCAGAAATGAATAGAAAGTCTAGCAAAGAATGAAATAGGCTACAACTATGATACAGAACACCTTGTGATCACAGCCGGCCACAAAATTGGTAGAATAAGGCTGCAGTTGAGGCTATGGAGTCTCACCAAAGAGATCAAGCTAGCAAATGAACTCTAATAACCAAGGAGTATACAATAGATCCGAAAAAGTAGCAGTGAATCAGGCCATGGGATAACTCCCCAATAATCCAATCCAATCTAATCCGTAGATTTGAATGTTTGCCCTATCAATGGATTTGATGGGCAAATGAAGCTATTATTATTATTATTCATCATCAGTCACTTCGATGAAAGAAATAAGAAGATACACAGGCGTTTTATTAATTCACAAAAATGAAAAAAAGAGCTACCCCCTACTGCTAGACCATAGATACATAACTCCACACTTCCTTGGAACTTTTCCTAGAGATCAACACCAAACTGATATTTTTTTGGAATCGACGCGCGTTTCCCTGACAAGGTTAGTTTCTTCAGGAGAAGAAAATTGATACTTAATTCAAAGCTGTGAAATCAGTATCAATTTTCTTCTTCTGAAGATGCTAACCTTGTTAGCGAAACGCGCGTCGAGTGCAAAAAATATCAGTTTGGTGTTAGGGTAATTGATCTCTAGGAAAATTTCAACTTTTAGACCAACGGTTCCAATCTCATCGTTTATCCACACTTCATGTTGCAATCTTGAAAGAAATTGAACACAGAAAAGGAGACCAAAGAGTTATTCACGACGTGAAAAGCTTCTACACCAAAGTTTCTGTCAAAAAGTACCCGAAATGATCGAAAAAAGGCTGAGAGGTGATCGTTTGGAAAATATATCAACACTCCTTAGTGGATTACGTTGTTGAGAAACATTTACCCAAAAGTCTTGGGGCAAGATAAAGGACTACCACCATCACCGGATATAGCCAGCATATACATGGGATGTTTAGAAACATTAACCATCGGACAAGCCCAGAAGAAGCCTAGCGCCTGGTTGAGACACATAGACAACACAACACGTTCATAGTATGGAATCATGGAGATGAAAAACAGGATGCCTTTGTATAAACAACATTCCAACAGCAATCCAATCACCAAAAATGTACGAAAGGAATAATCGTCAAGACCGAATGATCCGACAATGACCCTGAATTTCATTGAAATTATCGACGGAAGAGGTCAAAAAATTACCAAGATGTTTGAAAGGTCTTTCCCAGGCACTTTTTTTTCTGAGTGAACAATGTGTCGCTATTCAACCTGAATGAAACAAGTTTTCGATTGATTGTGTGAACACTTTTCCTCTACATTGCTAGCTCTGAGCAGTTTAACCATATTGCATTGTGGTTATGTGAGGAATTTTTCGTGGAGGTGATTTTTCGTGGACGAGTGTTAATTAGTTATTGGTGGTGATAAAGGGGAAATACGAGAGAGCGTTCAGCCCGAAGTGGAATCACGATCCTTCACTTTCGTCGTGGATCTCGTAATCCAAAGATAAAGATGAACATGGCATGGCCTCTTGTCAAGCCTGTAACTGCAAATTGTCAACCCGATTGTTCGTACTGAAGGAGCATGCCGCTACTAATAAACACAAAAAAATATAAGTGGATACAGTGGACAGTCTTCGGTAAGTTTGATTAACAGAAAAGTTCAAAACATATTTATTCTTTCACCTGGGGCCTGATTTTCAAATCGGGTGAACTCTCCCATCGAAAAAAACTTCGGATATATTTTTCTAGCTTATTAGCAAAGGCCATTTGAAATAGAAAAAAACATGCGACTCTCTCTCTCGATGTGAGGGTTCACCCGGTTTGAAAATCAGGCCCCAGGTCGCACGTTGTATCACAGTGCCCAGCTTATCTTTCTTTTTTTATTCAGTCTTATATTCACAAGAATGTATGTAGCATTTGAAATTATTACCTGAATTATTTCAGGTGCAAAACTTCTTCGAAAAATTTTCCTTGGAAGAAGAAATTAAGAAGGCAGAGCTGATCATATCTGCTTTTTTGATAGAACACAATTTGCCGTACCGAGTAATAGACCATTTAAGTGACATAATATCCAAATATGTTTGTAATCCATAGGTGACAAAATCGTTTTCCTGTAAGGAAGCTAAAGCAGCTGCTATAACTTACAATGTCCTCAAACCTGAATTGGATAGGAAACTGCACGCAGATTTGAGATCATATCTGAATATTAGTACTCGGGCGCCAGTTTATTTTATAATCATTGACGAAAGTACTGATAATTCGTCTACTAAAATACTCGTCATTATAATCAAGTACTACTCTGCAATGTCCAATGCTGAATGCGAAAGGATATTTTCTCAAATTAATTTAGTAAAAACAAAAACACGAAACAGATTCTTAAACAAACATGTAGCATCCATCCTGCATGTTTAACAAGGCATTGGTGAACATGAAACTTTCCCTAGAGATCAATTACCCTAACACTAAACTGATATTTTTGCACTCGACGCGCGTTTCGCTAACAAGTTCAGGAGAAGAAAATTGATACTAAATCTAAAGCTGGGGTTTGTTGTTTGCATACCTGAAGTTTTTTGGTTCGATATGGACTTTATTCGTTACTGTAACAGTTTGTAACAGTAACAAACGAAGTCCATATTGGACAAAAAAAAGAAAAATGAGGAGAAAGAGTCCATATTGGACCAAAAAACTTTAGGTATATAAACAGCTAACCTTAGCCTCAGATTTAGTATCAATTCTCTTCTCCTGAAGATGCTAACCTTGTTAGCGAAACGCTCGTCGAGTGCAAAAATATCAGTTTGGGGTTAGGGTAATTGATCTCTAGGAAAAGTTTCAACTTTTACCCCAAAGGTTCCAATCTCATTGTTTATTGGTGACTGCACAGCTTTCATAGTAACGAAAGATATTCTAAAAAGAATGAATAAATCAATGAATGAAGAAGGAACTGAAGAATACGACGCTAACTGCAATGTTCAATTACTTTTTTTATTATTATAATGAATGAATTTCAATATATGTATATCAAGTATTTTTACTTTTCTTTGTTTATGATAATGGTAAATAAAGTTGTTTGTGTTGGCAAAATTTTGGCATTTTTCACTTCATACGTTGGCAGGATTTGGCAGGTTTGCAACCAAAGTATGGCAGGATCTGGAGTTCACTGATGGTCACCCTGGGCAGTGGTCGCATGGTCACTAGAGAAACGTTCTTTACGAACGCTAGCATTCCAGCAAACTCGTGCGAATTTATTGAAACGCAAACTCTTGAGACGGCACCACGGCCCTAAACAACGTCACGGCGTGCGGAACACCACAAAAAATAAAATAAATAGCAAAAACGCATATATGAACGTTGTAGTTGGCTACCAGCTAATGTATGTGCGCGAGACATGTAAAATATGACAGCAAATATATAAGCGATTCGCGGCAATCATTTACGACTTTGCACGCAATCTAAACTCGCTTTGAGCAAAGCGAAAAATTGATAGGCTATCCCGTCGGGTAATTAGTTGCGCTTGTTTATAAGCTTGGATTCGTTGGTATGCATGATACGGTGGGAAATTATGGGCTACGGTGGTGGTATTTGGATCGAAAATGGCGAGAGCCTACACTGTACCAGTAGAGTCCCAGTACGATGAGTGATTTTCGCGTATTACATTTTCAGCCAGGTTTTCATTCTTTTTCAAAAGATCTGAATTGATTGCCTTTATTTTTAAATGCATTTTTCATCCTCAAGCGATTGGGCATTATTAACGACATTTAAACCGGAGTTGACAAAATGGCCTCAACATTCATAACCATTTGCATTGGTTATAAGAATGTCCAACACTTGGAAATATGTCAATAGAGATTACTGAAAAACTCAGTAGAATGAAAAAAGCCTAAAAGTTGACTATAAAAATGTGAATAATATTGCCAACTACTATAAAAATTGGTTAAAAAACTTCCTTAGCTCCGGAATGAATAGAAACTCTATAGCAAAGAATGAATTTACATTTTCAGCCAGGTTTTTATTCTTTTTCAACTTTCGCAAGATAAATATTCGGTAAGATTTGATCCTTCGGTGTAGAAGTGAAAACATCGAGCTTTTTATTTAAATGGAGATTCATACAAAAGGGAAGCCCTGTAATGTTCTAAGAACACCGCGTGAATCAAGGGACACGAGATACGAATTAGCATTCACTTTGAATTTTTGAAGTTTGTAAGCCACAGAAGACGCCTCTTTCGGCAAGGAGCTCCAAAGCTCAGCTGTTCTATTGAAAAAAGATCCCTTAGCAAGAGAGGTTCAACAGTACTGTTTGAACGTCCTTATTTTATGGTGAATAAACATTTGTTCCGTAGTTTTCTAGGTTTGTAACCTACCACAATCTGAAAAAATAAGATTTAATATTGGAATCTATACAAGTGTAGAAGGGCAGATTTGTATTTGTTTTTTCAAATTGTGATAGGTACAAACCCAGAAAACTACGGAACAAAGGTTCGACAGATTTCCAAATTCACAACGAAGGGGTGGGAATTCTGTACTCGTGAGTCATCCGTGTAGATATTGCCAAGGGTGGAACGACTGATAATTCAGAAGAGCACCGACCGTGAAAATATTTATAGAAGAGAGACAAGTCTCCGACCCTTCTACGATGTTCCAATGAAGTGAGCGAGTCTGTGAGCGAAAAATCATCAACAAGACGGATTTCCTTTCTCTGAATTGAATCGAGAAGCCTTAATGAATGTTTTGGTGCCGAACTCCACACATGAGAACCATATTCCAAGACAGGTCATTTTTGAGCCTTGTAGATCATTAGAAGCTGACGAGAAGTGAATTATTTCTTAGCACGAGATAGAAATCCAAGTTTCTGGAAAGCACCTTTAGCGGTCGATCTCCCATGGTTTTCACTGAACGTAATTCCTAGCATCGAGATACTGACATCTGAATACAAGATGATGATAGATCGGCTTTTCTTGAGAAGAGACATGCCTTGGTTTTCGTAGCATTATATTCCACCAAGTTCATATTACCCCATTCTATTATTTTTACCAAGTCGTCGTTAATTTTATTGAGGTGAATGTTTCTTTGAATTTTTGTTTCTCGAGCTGGTATGGGGACTCTGGAAGATAAACTGGTATGAAGAGTACTGCCGTCCGCAAAACTATGTATAGAACAAGATGTTATCTCGAGCAAATCATTGATATGAAGCAAAAACAAAGTGGGCGCCATAACTGGTATCACTGACATTTCACAAAATTCAACAGCCACCCGAAGGATAAATCAAAAAATAACACAGGAGAGTTGAGTATATATGAAATCACTTGTGAAGACTGCAACAAAAAGTGCATTGGACAAAGCCATAAAGTTATAAAAATTAAATTCAAGTGGCATTATTCTCACACCCGATACAGAAGAATGGAAAAATCCAGTATTACTTAGCATACTCTGGATGACGACCACAGGATCAGTAGAAGCAATTTTGAACTAATCAAAGATGTACAGCTCATCCAATCCATCTTGGCACAAACTCAGACATCGTTATGGTTGCACCAAATATGAAAAATTTAGTATTGCTGAACAGATAATGAAAATCCCTCAAGATTAAGATGAGGTGCAAGGATGGGGTAATATTATCATACAATTTTTATGTCAAATTGACTATGAAAATTGACCAGTTTCGGGATTTTTTGGTTAAATTCATAATAACGCTAATAATGAATTTATTCCATGCCTATGGACCGCACTGTACAATAGGTGTTTTTTATCTTAGTATACTTCATAGAGATTGCTGGGTATAAACGTTATTAGTTCTGTGCCAAGATGGATTGGATAAGGTGTACATATCAAGAGGATTTTCGATTTGGAAATGAAGGAATAACTTGTAGTTACAATATTAATAATGACAGAGGCCTAACCTGATTCAGCCCGCTTTTTAGTTTGATATTTAAAAAAATGAAAAACGATAATTAAAAGACTAGATCCTTCGTAGGTCCGATAGAGTTTTATATTGTCCAATAGATATGCTTCAATCTTTTTCTTAGGAAGAAAATTGTACTTGACAATGTTTCAAAGCGGTCGCTGGTAAAGAAGAAAAGTGTAGAACTGATTTTCTCCTCAAAGAATCAGAGTAGTGACTACATTAGATAATGAGAATTCAGATTTTTTTGGATTTGCTTAAGTGTGCTATAATAAATTTTGATTTGTCCATTCTGGGTTATCGAGGGGAAGGAATCATATCATAGAGCGCCATGAGCAACATCGGATTTAGTTACCGAAACGTTAACGAATATTACAACTATCGCAGCAACTTTTCAGGGTAGATTTGAAAATCTGCACTTCCTGGTATAGATTCCAATATTGACTGTTATTTTTTCAGATTGTGATAGGTTACAAACCCAAAAAACTACGAAACAAATGAATAACCTGGTAATTACAAATAGTTTTGTAATGTCGTATATAATACCAGTTATTGAAAATATAGCGAAACTCTTACACCAGAAATTTGAGTTAGCACGGAAAGTTGTCAATCTTGGTTGCAAAAATACAACATTTCATTCAGGAGAACGACTGTCACAATAATTTTGAAATTTATAAAAAACAGTTGGCTGCTATGAAGTATTTTATGCGTCATGAATTATTTCGTGAAACAAACCACCTATTGGGATGAAACTGAAATAAAAGTGAAGAAATACAAAAACTATTTTTATATCCTTGTTCTGTTGTTCTGCATAAATCGTGTGGGATGGCGATATGAATTAATCTCTGATAAGAATATTTGCATTTTCATGCATTATTTCACATGGAGAATCATGCAGAAATAACTTTCCGAAACCTGTCAAATATTGAAGGACAAATGAATGAACATCTTTTTTCTGTAATCGTAAAAGGAGAAAATCTAAATAAAAATGAAATGAATAAAACACAACAATTTAAAGATATGGTAATGTGCAATCTAAAATATTCGCTTTCTATTCGGATTTTTTTGTCAAATGCATGACATTTTGTGATTTATATTCGAATTTTGAAATTACCGCTTTTCTAGAAAATTTTAATCATCAGCTTGATTTGTGTTGAGAATGAAATATTATCCTGGTTATGCATGAATGAAATGGTATCACGAACTACTCAATGTTTTTCTTTATGCTCTATATTCTCTGATATATATCAAGTCAAGTTTTATATGTAGAAACATAAATTGAGCAAGAAAAAGTGACTTCTTTGGAATGTAACGTCAGGGAAGTGGCCCTTTTGAATTCAAAGATTTAGGCGCTATCATTAAACTACCGACCCTTTCCAAAATATTAAAGCGAGCTATGGAAATTCAACCGAAAACTCATTTTTGTAAATTCTCTTTACTGCCTTCAACTCAATCAGGTTTCAGAAAGGGTTGCAGCTGTACAACTGCTCCCTTACACATTGTAGATAACATAATCAGATCTATCGATAAGGGAAAATGTACCGTTCTAGTTTTATTAGACTTTAGGCTGGATTCAGACAGATCCGAAATCTGATCGTACGACGATCCGATACCTTTCTGATTGGTCTGAGGTTAAATTCAGACCAATCAGAAAGCAAAAAGTTGTCTGGGATAAACTTGAATCATATTATCTACCACTTAGGTCAGGGAAACCGTAAGGTCAAATTTTGGGCCCTTTATTGTTTCGCATGTTCACTTCAAATATATTGAGGAACAATAATGAATGTAGTGTTCATCTATGAGCAGGCGACACTCAGCTCTACTATAGTTTTCCGCCACAAACAACTAAAATTGGTTGTCTGCAAATAAATATATATCTCCAATCATCTGTGAATTTGTGCACAGACCATTGTCTCAATATTAATGCTGGCAAAACTAGTGTCATGTTATTCGCATCTCAATTGATGTTCGTATATTCAAATGATGCATCTCTTGAATTGATTAAAGAAGCCAGAAGTCTTGGTGTACTACTGGATGTCAATCTACGGTTTGGAAAGCATGGCAATAGATCACTTCAACGTGTATACTAAACACTGAATATGATTTATGGCAATAGGCATTTTCTTTCCTCCAAACAGGAATCTAATTATTTCGACGCATACAAAAGGTTCAAAATTCGACTGAAATATGGTATTCGCAAATATGGAAGAATGTCACATAAACTTATTGAAACTGGTTGGTGAACATGAAAAATAGAAGGATCCATCATGCTGCTTGAATAAAAGGTTCAAATGTACTCTAACGTCACCTAGATTCAAAATAGAACATTTCAGGAGATCTATATGTTATCAAATATGTTCTGTATCTAGTTCCTAGTCCTATCAGAAATGAAATAGTTTCAACCTCCAAAAAAAGGTCTGAGATTATTTGTTTGATAGTCAGCGATAAAAATGTAATACGATCTGCACTCTGGAGATATTTTGAGATTAAGTGGGAGAGCAATTTGGTGACATTCGCGGATTCCAAATTGAACTTCGACTTTTGTTTATTATTATATTGATTTCAGAGAAGAAATCAAAAGAATAGGTATGAAAACATGAAAATATTTTTCTGAGGATGATAGTTATTGTTTTATATGCGATTCTTTTCGTGAACAACCTACCCCGTAAACACATAACGTGTTTGAAACATTTCAAATGAATTATTTGAAACATTGAAAATAGAGGTTTCAGAAATATACCAGAAACGTGTCATAATCTAAGCAATGTCTCTGACATATTTCGAATGACATGTCAGAAATATTTCAATAGCGTATATAGTTTTCAGTTGTTAGCACGAACAAAAGGGAATGCGCAAAAATACTCGATGCATATAGTTTGCCTTAGAGCAGAGCTAGAGCGTCCATCCATCTTGTCTCGTTACTTTTTCATGTTTTATTGTTTTTTAATACAGTAAAAGTCTACTTTCTGCTATTCACATATGAGCATTGTGCAAGAGGGTTGTTTAGTTAGTTTGAGAATAAGTGATCAAAACGAAACTCCAAAATATTACTGTTAGGGGTTCATAGGTTATGTGCCTGGAAAATGGAGTATTTAATAATCCCTTGGGCTGGATTAGGACAAATCCTTAATCCGATCGTACGACGATCAGATAGCTTTCTGATTGGTCTAAATTGGTCTGAATTAAAAGTTAGACCAATCAGAAAGCTATCATATCGTCGCACGATTTCTTAACGTCTACCAATTAAAAGCCTCATAATGCATTGTAACAGTGACGGACAGCGATTTCAAGGAGTTCACAGGAGAATGAATAAAAGAGCATATGTTTTTGTTCTGAAAACACTTCTGAGAAGGTATAGGTATGTATTTTTAGAATGAGCAATGATGAAATGTATTATATATTGTAGATTATGCCTGGAAACGATTTTCTACGATGACAGAACCTTCGAAAGGTTCACGTCGACATAGTTTTATCATTAGCCTTCATAAGAGGGAAACAAGATGATGAGCTGTCATTTCGTACATACATTTCAATCATATGATTGATAAAGAATGATGAAAACCTACCTGTTTTTTGTATTCCACAATACCTTCCCGTCATACAAGGGATATCTTCTTAATTTCCCATGTTTCAAATAAGTGTTAGACTATACACATCAAATAATAATTTTGATTCAAGAAATGTTTCAGATACGTGTTTCCATCTATTCATATGCAGTTAGGTTATGTATCAGGAACGTTTCACATGAAAAATTGCCTCGAACTGCTTCATACCTAGGTCATTTCTGGTTTCTGTCATGTTTCAGGAACGTGTCTTAGTCGAAAGGTGAAACGTTTCAAATGGAAAATGATCGGTCTCAGAAATATTTCAGGCACATATTTTGGTTTACTGGGTACTAGTGTAAAAAAAATTCTTCGATGACATGTTGCACACGTGCAAGTACAGCAAACTCGAAACCTACCTCAACAGAAAAAGTACTCGACTTCCATGCATTATTGATCAGTTTCCATTACAGATTTCAGATATTCCAGCGAGGTACGCGGTGACATGAGTTACGGTCGGCAATAAGTAACCCGAGAAAAAAGATAAGGAAACTGTAATGAGAAATCCATGTGTGGCGTTTCATTGAACACCGAACTCTTGATATATTTACTGCGGACGCTAAACCAGCCTGCAGCGCCGACATAAACCAGTCTAGCTGGCTCCCGTCGAGAGAAAAAAAAAGTGACTCTAAGCTAAATACACGTTTTTTTCATCCTCGATGATTGATTTCGTTATACTTAGATTGTTTAACGAGATTCTGATCTTGATGCAAGTTCAACTTTGGAAGCCCAAAATTAGGACCACTTTCACTTAAACCATCTGTAAGCTAATTTATCTCATGAATCGAAATTGAATCCAGCTTCGAGATATACCAAGAAGAATTTTGAACAACATCGCATACTCGAAATTCACATCTGAATTCAATCCAATCTAGAAACAGTATGTTAATCAAGGAGCAATATTGATTGATTTGGCCATTTAGGTATATGGAGGTAGCAGGTCACAAAAATACAAATACAGAAAAAATGTTCAAGTTACAATACAAGTATATGTATAGTTGAAACATCGAATGAAGGGGGCTAGTAAACTGTGCCGTGTAAAAACTCCGGCGGGCTATAATAACATTCATTTACAACCATATATGTAATGCTGTCATTATTAACGTCATTGAAGGTTGGGAGGAGTTACATTACACACCTCTACTTCCCGCCCTCACTTCCTCCTCTCATTTCCCGCCCTAATTTCATCTATTCTAGACTTCATCTGTCATTTATTGACTTTATTTGATATTTATTCATATTGGTGAAAATTGTATACCCCATAGTCACGGTAACAATATATCTACTTGATTATTCTGGGCAAGCCGCGTTCTTGGTGATTTGTATTTGTAATATTTCAGATATGTTCGGAACGAAACAGAGATTTATTAATTTTAATCGAAATACGATGGTTGTAAGTAAAATAGTATACAAACCTCGCTAGGAAGTTTCATTCCTGTCTCGAGATCATAGCTAACCTCGACGCTTTGCGTCTCAGTTAACTAACTGATCTCACGACAGGAATGAATCACTTCCCACCTCGGTGTGTAATATACTATTATCAATAAAAACATTTTCAGAACTTTCATAAAATGTGTCATTTCTTTTCGAGCATTTCAAACTATAAGGCAACTTGTAGAAGGTTACTGCATTATGAAGGAGATAATTTTCAAGAGGATTGGTATTCTCAATGAAATACCATTTCGTGTACAATAACTGTGAGAGGATGCAGAAGTTAAAAATTTGCTAAATTATTTACAACGTAGTTCACAAACAAGAAGAGATATATCGATGGTGCAGACAGCAGCTTCATCTTTATAAATGTCGGTTTGCAACTTTCTCGATATTCTAAACCATATATTAACCTCCCAATTCGTTTTTGTCCCATAAACATTCTACTGAAGTCTCTACAACATCCCCAGGACATGATGTTGAAGAAGTATGAGAGTGGGCTAGGGCATATTAGACGCTTAAAAGGTTGTCTGCACTATTGACAATGACATTATTATTTACCTAGCCTAAAAATATGTAACTTTCCATTGGAAAAAATGTTTAAATTATGGTGATTTCAGCAGAACTGTGAATTCGCTCTACGATCGGAGCGACCTAGTTTTCCAATAAAGACGACTTGTTCGAAACCTAAGAATTCCTACCAATTGCATATAGTTTCTCATTTCGTTCCCCTGGTGAAGCTTTTGAAATGAATTAGCTTCTCATCCTTGTCACAAAACAAATTCAGCAATTTTCCTAACTGACTTCTCATTGTCGTTAAAAGTGGATAGAATCTGCTTGTGTTTGGTTTTGTTTGGTCACGAACGAATATCTTGCCCAAAGTGCAAAACTAGAGTACAGTACTAAAGATATTTTAAATCATAATAAATTTAAAAAATCACTGATTTGAAGATGATTAGCTTGTTACATGCACACTTTTTCTAAGGGAGCAACCAATATCACTTGCACTCGATGAGCGTTTCGCTAACTGAATCAGCATCTTTAGAAGAAAAAAATTCAAAATGAATTCACTTTGATCAGACTATTTCGGTCCGAAAAAAACGTAGTCTTTTGATTTTCCTAATAAGTTTCTTGTGTCTGGCTCATTGGTCCAATTTTAACATTTGATTTATCTTTTACTTCTACTTCAAGAAAGTTCCCACAATGCCAATCGATGAAAGCATTCATACACTTCACTTTTACTTTAACATTTTGTGTATGAACGTCTCCATTGGTTGATTAGCATTGTGAAAATGTGAAAGATGGAGTAAAAGAATAAGTTTGGTCTTTGTACAGGCATCGATAGTAGACTGAATAGTGTGCTGAATGAGATGCCCTATGTCACCACTAAAACATTTTGCAGCTTTTGGACTTTTAAATATATCGTGAAGCCTATTTTCATGTGTAGCTTTGATCAGTTTCAGATGATTACTTTCACTTCTCATCTGATCATCATCCAGAGCATGCTGGGCGACACTGGATTATTCTGTCCTACCGTTTCTTATGCGAGCATAATGTTCCTTGTGACAATTTTTAATGACTCGTCAACTTAGACCAATGTACTTCGTTTTGCAATTCTGACAAGTGGGTAGTCCAAAAGATAAACTGGAGAAACAAAACAGATCAAAAAGGTTATGCCAACAGGTGAAGATCTGATATTGATTGCATATTATGTGATTAATTTCAAACAGAATTTGTATTTTCGCGTCGTTGTTTTCCAGTGGAAAAATTATTTCGAAACTCTACAGCTTGGCAAACAATCAAATAATTCAATTCAGAAGGGATAAGTTGAAAATAAAAAACTACATAATCGCATCCCAAGAGATGTCTTTGTGTTGTCCCCATAGTAGATCATTGGTGGCGCTTGAAGTCAAGCAGCTGACTCTCTAGTTGCAAATAAAATCAACTAAAAACTAAAAGAACAACAACACATTTTTTTTCCAAAAGACCGCAGTGTAAATCAGCCATGAATCATCAAACGTAAATATTCCGGTGAAGGTAACCAACTTCACTTTCAAGCATCGTTTAAACATATAAAACAGATAATTAAATTACACAGTATACGCCATTAACTAGATTATTAATATCCATAACGCACACTCTTGATAGCGACTTTAAAATGCGGCCGCATAATGGCACTGCTTTGCATTTTCTCGCATGAAATATTTAAAATACTCGGCTTTCCTGTTCATCTAACTCTTCGTGAGTTGCGGGTACAGTCACGAGATAATTTTTATTCCTGTCGGTTGCTGCTGGCGAATGCGAGAACTATTCCTGCTTGCGCTTCCATGATTTGTATTGTTTGAACCCGCTTTACATAATGTCCACCGTGAATCTCTTGAGCTTGTACGACGAGGTCACTTTGCTGCGTCAGCATTCATATCAATGCCGTGTTCGTAACTGTTTCGGGATGTGTCAGAGTTCTTTGATGTCGTGTTCGGCTTGGCAACTGTTTCTGGAATGCTAGATGTTATGGGGTCAAGTGGAGTCCGAATAGAGAATGTTGAGATATGCATACCGAACCAATTTATATCTTGGTGGCGGTATTATTGTTACCAGAATGTTTCATGAATATATTTTCAAATATTGAAAGTAGTTGTCATTAATTCATTCAAATCCATTCAAACAAATATATGAATTGAGAGATGTTTCAACCTCAACTTCAATATTCTAAAACAGAAACACTCAGTATTCACAATTCCATATTTTAATACTACAAGTACATCAAATTGATACGATTACAGGATAAAGGAATATAAAACAATCTCCAAATTCGCAAACTCAGACGGATGCGTGCTAAGCATTTCATCTTAGTACGGTGACCGGAGCAAACTTGCAACCTCAGCATATGAATCTTTATAAATATTGATGGAGGTCAAGATTCGGTATTCAGTATTCAGTAAATCAGTCAGTATTCATTGATCACTCTTCAGAAACGGTTCCAGAATATTTCTGAGAATGCAGCACATCTTCTCGACAATCCTGATGGTTAGCAATATATTAAGAGTTTTTGGTGTTTTGTTTTTGTTTCTCGGTACCTATTCAATGTCAATTCATTTTCGAGCATATTTTTTCATTTTCTTATTATAAATATTTAATTAGGTTTTCAAATGAGTTCTTTCTTTATTTGGATGAATGAAAGTTGGGTAAAACAGCAAAAAATCCCCTAAGCTAAGCGAGTACCGAGTTTTTTATTCTCGATTGAATAATAACAACCAACACTAGAATTTGAGAAGAATGACTCCTGAATATGCGATAGAGAACTCAGAGTCCTCGATAGCTCAGTTGTAAGAGCATCCGTCTAGAATATGAAAGACGTGGGTTCGAATCCCGCTTGAAGAAGTATAATTTTCTTTTATAATAATTTGTATGAATGCAGCTATCATTTCATTAATTTGTTAATTATATAGACACTACTACATACATTTCATTTACCACTTAACCAATGTACAGAATGATGATTTACAAATAGCATAACGACCTAGTTGATATCGGACTCATTCCAGAACGTGAAAACAGTTTTTTCCACAAAACTCTTATGTTGCATAATTTGCAGGCTACTGTTTGTAACTTGTTCTTCAAGTTCCGACAGAGCCAAATCTCTTTCATAAAAGCAGTTTAGGTCGAACATATGAGTCATATTTTTTCCTCAGTGACCCTTATTCAATCCCAGACACGACATCTGAGAATATCAAGTATTCTAGGAATGAGCTACAGCTTATCCAATCCATTTTGGCAAAGAACTGATGACGTATAAACCCAGCAATATCTGTGAAGTATAGTAGGATAAAAAACACCTATTATATGTGTTCACAGTTGATTTTCTCAGCTATTAGATAAACTAAAATGTACCAACAGTTCACAAACGAGAATACAAAACATGACAAAATGAAAAACTGGCCTATATAAGCAAATTTATCTGCCAAGCTGAGGTTGAATTCAGAACATTGTGAAGGTTAAATATAAACAATGGTAGGAGTAATTGATTTCAAATCAGTTTGAAATTGTTGAAATGAGTTATGGGGATTGTCATCGGATTCAACGAAGTCTCAACTTCTTTCTTTCAATTTAAAGAAGAAACGGTATACGTAGCAATAAAATCTGGAAAAAATAAATACTTAGGATTGTAATCGATAAAAGCTTCGGAAAACTATCGAAGTTCGAGAAGAAGAGCAAAATGGAAACGGAAGCAGATTTGGTTTCCAAAATATTATCGTAATTTTCAATGAAAGATGAATATATTAAATAATTTTTTGATTGAGTTATAAGAGAAGTTGCTAGCTTATAGAACATAGTCGAGGTAGATCAGAAGTCTTTCTTTCTACAATTGTAAATAATCCTTTCAACCAAATAAAAATTTTTGTTCAAGTATTTTTTGAACTGACACAGATATGAATCGATGATGCCCTTATAAAGGGTTGCCTATTGGCCTCAACACCGCCCGACCACGAAAGAGTTCTGTACCTAAATCATCGACACGCATTAATTCGCCATTTTAAATTCAACCAGCAAGTAGCAGTCCCGAGATCTTGCATTATTTACGCGGCACAACATCGATTTTTACAGACCGGCAAAATATTAATCTCGACTTTATTAATTGCAAATATACGAGGCGGAGAGCGTTGTAAATCGGAATCGAGTTTCGAGTACAAGTCATAAGTGCGATATTTATTGCATTATAATGGATATTTATTGTGGTTGAGCATTACTTGCTCTTTATCTACCTACTTGAAATCTCGGAATCTGCGTCTGGATTGTTCGGTATTTATGGAGGACATAAAGAAAGCCAGTTCATTTTTGACCCAGAAGTGAGTCGGCGACATCTACAGGGAGTATCCACATAAGGTGGTTACATGGAATGATCATTCGAATCCATGTATGATGATTCTTATATACAGGGAAATCAAAAGCACAGTTCAATCAGGCGTTTTTTGTATGTTTTGAAATTTGAGCACTTTGTGAAAAGTGAGTTGAAAATTCACAAAACAAAATCAAATATGACGCTTCGCCTACAGCTGTGGTAGGTACGACCAAAGTATATGAGGTAACTGACACAATGTTTTCGTACTCACAGTACAAACTCTGATCAAAATCAAATATAGCCTGTTGAAGTGAAAGAAAAAGTAATGAATACAAGTTCAGAAGGGCAGATTTTCAATCTACCCCGAAAAGTTGCTGCATCCATTGGAAAACATTTTTTTTTTGATAGAACAAGTTCAATTAGTCACCAACTTCTCGTATAATCAAATTTTGCCTATCAAAAAAATAATAAGAACTGATATATATTTCAAATTTGTAATATTCGACAAATGTCAATCACGGAGATTGCCAACAAGAGATATTTGCATTTGAACAGGAATTTGCGTATAAGTTTTGAGAACGGAAACGGATTCAGTTTATTTTCTCAAGCAGGAACCTTAAAGTTCTGTTTTTTCTCAAATTACATGCTCATCATTTGATTTCTCGAAACCGAAACAACCAATTTTGAAAAGACTTACAGAGGTAATAGAGGTATGAAAGAGCTGGAAATGACAATCATTTGACCCTTCATGCAATTGAAAAAAAATGGAGAGTAGCTGCTGATCGCAAGGGGGTTAAGTTTCGAGTAAGATTTATATCAAAATCAGTATCTCTATACTCCCAAGCAAAGGAGTGATCCAAAACATTATCATGTATTGTGCACGTGATCACTCAGACAAGGCTGCTCGTACAGAGTTGCACTAAGGAACGACCGAAATTGTATTTTTTGAGGTGCAGTATTTTTGGTCTTTCTTGGGTGGAATGTAGGGCTACATATTCGCAGTTTCTTCAGCCGTATCAGTACTTGACAGTTTGAAAATTCCAAACTTCAAAATACCATATATGTACATACAACAAGCGTTGAAACTTTACTGACTACTTCAACACTGTCGCGCAGGTTCCACTAGTCGATTTCATTTGATTTCGATTGGCCAGAGTAAGGAGGCGTGTTTATTCTACTCATTAGATGCAAATGTATGTATCAATCACGTTTCGATCACGCGTTGATCACGCATATATCGTTGTTTAGATTCCTCTCTTTGTAGGAATGGATATAGTACAGAAATCAAAATTGACGTGTAATGAACGTCTAATAGACCAACTGGTCATCCACATAAAAATACCTATAGATTTCCGCTAGAGGTATACCATGTATTGTTATTTAAATAATTTCAATCATGCTATGTGCTACATACTTGTGATCTTTCAACAACTGAAATCAAGAACTAATCTCCACAAAATTTCAGTTCCATTAAATATGAATTTTTTTTATAACCGCACGTACCACTTTAAAAGTAACGAGTCATTCATTACGACGATGCAAACGATCAGTTCTGAAAATTAAAAAACCGATTCTTTCTGAACACTCCTGCATGATTACTATTATGAAGGTGGTTATTCACAAGGACAGCGCGCTCAGGTAAAAATGTGGATAATCTGTATTCGAACCGAAATATAATGTAGAATGATTTTATACCATTTGGATGAGGGTACCATTTTGAATTCGTAGCCCTGAAATGATACATTTTTAAAATCGATTGGGACACCTGAAGAAGTACAGAGAGTCGAAAATATACAAGTGTACTATTGACAACCATTCTATATGATATGACATACTATTTAATGGACAATAAACAACTATTACAATTTCTCCAATACAAAAAAATGATGAAATAGTCAAAGTCTAGGCAACCAAAGCACAGTATTACAGCGATTATTCGTTTCATCTGTCAAATATCAGTCATCAAACAATTCAGTTTGACAAGACCAATCAACAAGCAACTTTTGCTACCATTTGCATCATGCACAGTAGTCACAGACAAATTGTTTCATTTTGTGAATATTTCTCTTTGATGGAATTGGGTTCAAAAATAATCTTCATGAATAATATACAGGACCTTGATTAATGAGCTTCTATTTTGATTGCTGCTGAATTTCTCTTGTATTTATTAATTTCACTCGATATTAGTTTCGCATCAATAACTAGAGATGGAAGAGTACATTGCAAATCAGATTCAAATAAATAATAGTGAATTTACCATCTATTATCCTTTTATTGGGCGGTATCCTATCTTCATCACTAACAGCCGGTTTTTCAATCTGCTGTTAAGCTAAGAGATATGTATTTTAAAACAGTGGATTGAAAAACCGGCCCTAACAAAAATAAATTAAAATTTTCTAGGTAGCTTCCTGGGTTTCTAACCTACCACAAAATCTGAAAAAATGAGTATTAATATTGGAATCTATACAAGTGTAGGGGTAAGGGTAGACTTCTCAACAGTTCCTTTTGGATAGAACAAGCTCAACCAGTCAGCAACTTCTCGTATAACTTAAATGTGTCAATCAAAAAAAGTACAAGAAATAATATATGTATGAAAATACTCATCGTTAACGTTTCGGAAACTAAATCCGCTTCCGTTCTCAAAACTTATATGCAAATTCCTTTTCAAATTCAAATATTTGTTGTTGAAAAATTTCTCAATTGACATTTGGCAAAAATTTGAGATCTGACATAAAATTTCGTCCTTCAGGAGGAAGGGCCATTGAATTTGAAAATAAATTTGCATATAAATTTTGAGAATGAAAGCGGATTTGATTTTCGAAACGTTAACGTATTTTCATATATATATATATATATATATATATATATATATATATATATATATATATATATATTGGGTGTGGGTGTTTTTGTTTTGGTTTTGTTGTTGTGTTTTGTTTGGGTTTGTGTTTTGGTTGTTGTTTTTTTTTGTTGTGTGGTGTTTGGTTTGGCGTTTTGTTTGTTTGGTTGTTTTTGTTTGTGTGTTGCGTTTTTTTTGTTTTTTTTTTTTTTTTGGGTTTTGGTTTTTTTGGTTTTGTTTGTTTTGGTGTGTTTGTTGGGTTTGTTTTTGGTTTTTTTGTTTTTGTTTTTTGGTTGTTTTTTGTTGGGGGGTGTTGTTTTGGTTGTGCGCTTGTTTTTGTTGGGTTGTGTTTGGTTTTTTGGTGTGGTTTTGTGTGGGTGTGTGTGTGTTTTTGGTGGGGCGTGGGGGGTTCTG
Organism: Zygogramma bicolorata; assembly: GCA_032362365.1. NCBI lineage: Eukaryota > Metazoa > Arthropoda > Insecta > Coleoptera > Chrysomelidae > Zygogramma > Zygogramma bicolorata. Next base: position 7,160 of record JAVJAQ010001873.1, on the reverse strand, counting down.
TTCTGGGGTGGGGTGGTGGTTCTGGGTGGGGGGTTGGGTGTTTTGTGTTTGCGGGTGTTGGTTGTTTGTTTGGGTTGGTTTGGGGTGGTCTGTGGTTGGTCTGGGTCTGGCGCCTTTGGGTCGGCGTGGTTTTGGGTGCTTCTCCGCTCTGTTGGGCTTGGGTTGGTGTTTCCGGGCTGTTTGGTTGTTGTTGTGGGTGTGGCCGTTGGCTGTTGGTCTGTGCTTCCCTTGGCTTTTGCTTTGTTGCGTTTTTTGTTTTGGTGAGCCTTTCGAGGGGCGGGATGTTTTGTATATATATATATATATGAATATATTTGAATATATCATATTGGCGGTGGGGTTTGTCCTTTGCGTTTTGTTGTTGTCGTTTGTTTGGGTTTGGTTTGGCGCGTTGTTGCTTTTTTTCGTGTGCGGCTCACGAACTAATATATATTGGCTCTTGTAATTTTTTCGATAGGCAAATTTAAGTTATACGAGAAGTTGCTGACTAGTTGGGCTTAATCTGGAACTGTTTTTCAATTGACGCAGCATCTTACCGGGGTATATTAAAAATCTGCCCTTCTACACTTGTATAGATTCCAATATTAATACTTATTTTTTCGGATTGTGGTTGGTTAGAAAACCAGGAAACAATGAAAAAATATTTATCCACCACAAAATAATGGAGTTCAAACAATACTTTCAATCAAAATTATCAGATTTTTCTGCTTGGAGGATTAGATAATAGCTGTTAAAGTTCGAGATTCCTGGAGGCTTTACCTTAGTTTCCAATGATTTCACACATTTTACCGATATTCAAAGTGCTTTCGAGCTTTTCGGATTCACCTTGAATGATCTTCATGGCATATAATCATCCAAATTCAGAAAACCCATTTCAAATTCGTACCTGCCACAGCTGAACCAGTGAATCATAGGTGTGGTTTGAGAGGAAATGATCCGTGTAATAGGTCCAATAAATAAAAATCTAAATAAAGACATTAAAACAAAGGCCTCACCGCAATAAGCATAATGTGAAGGTATCCAAAGGATTGTCTCGATCGGTGTTGCCAACCGTGAAGGAATTTCGGCACATCCAGCGGCGTGCGTGAAGGAGCAATGTGTACGAGGCAAGAGTGATGTGATATAGACATTATTTACAGAGATATAGTCAGAAAACCTTACTGTTACTATAAAGTTACTGTGAACTGGATGTAACACAATTGAACAATCAGTTTAGATGCGAGGGGTTGAAACATAAGACATTTCATAAGAGAAGACAAACACAAATAGTGACTTGTTACTTGCCCGAAAATTTACTTCATGTTCTAGTGTATGAATATCGTATGTAATATCTTGAACATCGTAATATTATATAACTTTTGCCTTCCATTGAATCATGTGAACGAAATCAAACCTAAAAATAATAAAACATCCACAACACATTACAAATTATTAACAACACATCAGAAGCACACTGAAGGCCATTGTGAAAATTTCAGTAAGTTCTTTCTCTTTCTGAATGAACCGATTCACGAGAATGTGTATGGATAATCGTTGTTATCCCCCAGTGCCCAATTTGAATATATTTACATAGTTCGTTATTTAAAGCATCTAGACACGTACGGAATAGTGGAGTATTACAGTAGCAGTAATGCCCTTTTAAATGTTATGTGCAAAGATTACAATTTGTAGCTATTCTAGAAAATATTATGGATTCAACGAAAACAAGCTTACACATTTTCGTGTTCTTTCATAACGATAATTTTTCAACCAAATATTCATTATATGATCGAAATTTATATTTTGTGAAATATTTTCGCTGATTATTTTGTGATCTGAATATGAATCCGTAAAAATAGACATTGATATTGGAATCTATACATATTCAAGTTGAAAAAATTAAATAAAAATAAGTTCTCAGAATTAGGGGGGAGCTGAGAAGGGGAATGCACAAAATGCAAGCTGGTGTAGTCATAAAAATCAATGGAAGAGAGATATTTGGTTATTATTGATCATCAAAAATTATTTCGATAATTATTCAAACGTCTATAAAGAGCTATCTGTTTGATTTACTTTCAGTATTGAGACAAATGCCATAGTTCAGCATTTCATTGCTTGTATGTATATGTTCAGAAAATCGGGTATTTTGTAGTTTTTCGTATCACCCTTAAAGGAAATTTTTGAATTTCTATTGGGGCTGAAGCTATGGTTATGTTATACGAAGTCTCAACGGTCTGCAAGTCCTACCAAGGTGAGTTGAATCACATTCTTCACATTTCAATTCGTATATTATATCACTTCTTTAAAGTTATAAATTGTTTTTTCTTTGTATCGGTCGAGTATCTCTTCAAACTGTAATTTGGATTTGACATCTAATAAATTGTTATAGACTGGTAGCCAAGTAGCACATCATATTGGCTGAACCCTGAATTCAAATTGGTCCAATATAGATATATCATATATTGGAAAATTGATGTTGAACTAATATGAATCAATATTGAAAAAACGATATTTCAATATGAAAATCGGTTCAATATTGACAATAAATTTCAACTGCTTTTTGTAAGGTTCAGTATTGATTATATATAGGTGATGATGAATGATATCAGTTTCACAAGAAAGATATTTCAATATTGTCTCCATATTTTGTATATTCCCAATTTTCAACATTGGAATCCCATTATATATTCAACATTGTTTGGGAACGTAGATTTCAATATTGGAATGTGAAATTGGGTGGCAGTAAAATGGAAATATTCAAATCGTCATTTCCGAATCACAACCTAAGAGGTCTATTGAGATTTTGAGAGTAATCACTTAGTATATTCAAACAGATATCAATATTGGCGATGAAAAATTTATGATGAATCATCTTTAAAAAATGTGGGAAAATTGAAATATCGATATGTTGTCAATTTCTTTACCCACCAGAAAATTACGTCCACAACTTTCTGCACAGAAAGTTTCATATTCCAAACCGCCATCACATATGACAGTGGTTCTAGTGCTTTTTTTCAAATATATTTCCATAATAACTGAACTTTTTAACATTTTGATGTTGTCCTGAACATAACTTGAAGTCACCACAACAATACCACCGAACTCCTTCTTAATACAAGTTTCTTCGTGCCATAGAGTGTATAGTGGTCGACAATGATATTCCCATAGTAGAGGTGGTGAGTTCAAGCCCCGCTGCAGCAAGAGTTTTTCCAGATCAGTATTTGGTTAGAAACAGGTAAATGAGTGGATCTGTCAGGTTGATTATCTGGTAAATAAGAATTCTGAAAATAAAAACAGAATATATCAAGTGACATCAGTCGAATATGTCTTTTTTATCGATATATCATTTACAATATTGTACCAATATAGTCAAAATGATATATCCTCCGATTGTTTTCGAATATTGATCCAATATCGCCGAATGTTCACATTTTTTTTATGGTCAATATGATATTTACAATAAAAAGTTGATATTCCCGTAATATTGAACCAATATTGGTCTAATATGTTCGTGCTACTTGGGATAGCGGTAGGTACTACAAAACTCAAATCCCCTCGCTCGCCTAGCACGGAACGGTGTCAACGAAGTCAGTTGGCAACACTGCTTCCGATCTCCATCATGGAGTCCGTGCCGACCGGCCCAACCTCCGACCACCTGAGAGGTGCCGTGTTTAGAGATGTAGCTCTCTTGCCCAGAGCCGAGCATGATTTAAAGTGGACCTTATTTATGGGACTCCTTTACATAAAACATAGGCACAACCCGTTCGAGTGCAGCGCCCTCTGTGACGTACAGTGGCGTGCACGCGACGGGACGAAGACTTCGCGTGTGAAAAGATTATCGAGGACGGTGTCGTGTGGGGTCTGGTTATTGAATTATTTTTGATGTTGTTTTATATTCAGCTGAGTATGACGAATGGCGAGAACTGGTTGAACATAATTCAACTTTTCATTTCAGTTATGTATAATAACATGCAACATATGCATATGAAAATAGTCCTTTCGGGTAATACCGTGTAAGCAATTCAGTTAATCTGAACCAGAAAAACTACAATATCAACCTCGACAGTAAGCCCTGCGTTTGAGTAACTGGTATTTGATCGAAATCCTCAGCTGTCTTTCCGCTTTTTCCTTCCCGTCAAGGAGTGGTACTAACGGACGCTGGAATATTGAAAGTAGTCCTTTCCATGTTACAGTAGTTGAAATGATGGAGTCTTTATCAAGAACTTAAATACGTATTTCCATCAATAAAGCAATTCAGCTCGATAGGCATATGAAGTTCAGATTTTATTTCTGATTTTTCCTTTATTTTTTCGAAAACAAACGCTGTCACTTATCTTAACTCTTTTCTGTTATATTAGGCCTTATGTGGAATAAACAGCAACTATATGCAAATTATATAATATAAAAAAAAATATAATATAAAAATATAACAGAGTTTTTCAGTCAGACCTAAGCCGGAGAACTTTATTAAGGCATTTAACTAACAATTAAAACAAAGTTACTGTTTATCTTGATACATTATCAACAGTTGAAAGAATGTATATGCAGAAAAATTATTCAAAATATAATAAGTGAAAATATTCAGACCATTTTTGATCTTTGAACTCAAGATTGAATGCTAATCCCTATAAAAAAACAGTCAATATTCGCGAAAAACTGATAATGTTGAGAAGACACTGATCAAATTGTCAACCTTTAGCGTGAACTTTCTTTAAAAACTTGTCACTTTTCAACAAGAAGGTAAAAATAAGTAGAACTATTCATCAGGCGATGAAGATTTGAATTTTTGTTAATATAATAGTAGTTTGTATAACAAGAGTGGATATATGGTGGCAATATCGCACGAGAACGAAGTTTCAGCACGATGTCAGATTTGAAATATTTGACAAATAGCAATTACGAAGATTGCCACAAGAGTTATTTGCATTTGAACAGGAATTTGCATATGAGTTTTGAGAACGGAAACGGATTCAATTTCCGAAATGTTAACGATAAGTATTTTCATATATATATATATATATATATATATATATATATATATATATATATATATATATATATATATATATATATATATATATATATATATATATATATATATATATATATATTTCATGTGGTCTACAGGTACACAAGAGGAGGCTGCAAGTGTGGGACAACTTAATTGGTATAAAAAAATTACTTGTGATCCAACTGTTAAAGAACATTATGAGAACCAGAAAAAAAATCTTGATAGAGTTATGAAAAAGGAGAAAAAAGGATATTATGCTAATATGCTAAATACATCTGAAAATAAAGTGCAAAAAGTGTGGGAGATAGTTAACAACAAATTAAATAAGAAAAATGTGAAATCAAAAAATATTTCAATTACCATCAATAATGTGATTATTGAAGATAACAAAGAAATTGCAGATATATTTGTGAAATATTTTGCGACATCTGCCAAAGAAAATATTGATAATAAGATACAAACAACACTACTTGCACAACTTGTAAAATGGTATCAAACACAATGCATTTCTCACCCTATAATGAAATAGAAATACAAAACATAATCAAAAATATAAAAAAAAATATGTAAGCATTGATGAAGTGAATACTTCTCTGATCAAAGAGTGTAGCGATCTTCTTAGTCCTTATTTAACCGTAATTATGAATACTTTAGTGAAACTCGGGAAGTTTCCATCCCTTCTAAAAATATGGAAAACCACCCCAATTCTTAAAAAAGGTAACCCTCAGCAAATTAAAAACTATAGGGGGGTATCAGTAATAAGTCCAATCTCAAAAATCTTGGAAAAAGCTATGTATGTACGTTTGATGTCTTTTTTAGACCGTTTCAATCTTATTTCTTTTTGCCAGTATGGCTCTCGCGGAGGTTCTTCAGTAGAAAGTGCCACCACAGACGTAGTACAATACATACATGAACAGCTGGATAAAAATCACTTTGTTTCCGGAATTTTTTTCGACCTCTCAAGGGCATTCGATACCCTAGATCCAATATTCTTGAAAACAAAACTCTATGCTTCAGGCATTAGAGGTTCTATATGCGATTGGTTGGTCACATTCACGGAAAATTGAGAAACGATGGTAAAAATAGAGAACAATATCTCTAAAAAACTATCAATTGATTTGGGAACACCACAGGGTAGTGTGCTTGGCCCACTGCTGTTTCTTTTCTTAGTGAATGACTTGCCGGATTTCATTGAAGACGGCAGGTTGTTCATGTATGCAAACGACACAACTGTGATAGTAACTGGCACAACTCCCCAAGAGATCCTACTGAAAATTACCTCTGTCGTTCAACAGTTTTCCTTTTGGTGTGAAATGAACCGTCTAATAGTAAATCTAAAAAAAACTCAATTGGTCCATCTCAATAATGAATATCCTGTAGAAGATAATAAGGTTGAAATAGACAACACTGATTTTACATCAAGCAATACCATACGTTTTTTGGGAACTTTTGTAGGCTCGAAACTAACTTGGTCAAACCAAATTGAACATGTGAGTAAAACACTCAATAAGACATATTTTGCAATTTTTTCTCTGAGAGCCTACCTTGATCAACAACAGTTGCTAAATGTATACTATGCATTGGCATATTCATCAATTAGTTGTAACATAATATGCTGGGGAACAGCAACCGAGTGGACACGTATCTTCATATTTCAAAAAAAAACTGATACGACTTATCTTTGGACTCGAATATCAAGAATCTTGTAGGGAAACTTTCAAGAAAAATAGGATTTTAACTCTAACGGGAATTTACATACATAAGATTCTTATACATATTCATAAAAACATCGACGTCTTCATAAAGTGTTCAGATATACATGCTTATTATACGCGAAGCCACTCAAATATATATAATCGAAAATTCTCCCCTATATCATATAAAAAATCACCAAATTGTGCTTTCAATAGATTTGAAATAGAACTAAAAACTATACTTGTCAAAAATGTTTTCTATACGATTACGGAATTTGAGGAATTTTGGCATAAATCAACGTGACTGTAGTGGAAATATATCTCTCATTTTTAAATGTTTTCATAACTAGTGGATTTATCCATAACTAGTAGATTTCTGATGTTTTTAATTTGCTTACAAAACCTGTACGTTTTTCATTTTTGTATTTATTGACGAACCTCACATATGTAAAAATGGCAAGCAAGGTAATAAATAT
>JAVJAQ010001870.1:0-121220 GCA_032362365.1 Zygogramma bicolorata | reverse complement strand
ATATGGAGGATTTGAGTGGGTAGATACAAACATCGATGTGACATCTGTTCCTGATGATGCCTCAGAAGGATATACACTAGAAGTTGATCTAGAGTATCCAAATAACCTCCACGATTCACATAAAGATTTGCCGTTCTGTCCGAATCATATGGATCCCAAGACTGGAAAATCACGAGCCGAAAGTAAACCGGATGTTAAACATTTCAAATTGATGGCTACTTTGCAACCGAAGAAAAATTATGTAATCCATTACAGAAACCTAAAGCAGGCGTTAGCAAATGGACTAATTTTGACTAAGATTCACCGTGTTTTGAAATATAAACAATCCGCATGGTTGAAGCCCTACATAGACTTGAATACCCGTCTGCGAACTGCTGCTCAGAATGACTTTGAGAAGAACCTTTTCAAACTGATGAATAACGCAGTATTCGGTATGTATTATTTTCCCGAAAGTGAATTCATTCTAATATTTTCTTCTTTCAGGAAAAACAATGGAGAATCTCAGAAAACACTCTGATGTTCGTCTTATAATGAGTTGGGAGGGACGATATGGTGCGGAAGCTAGAATTTCTAATCCTCGCTTCAAGAGTTTGTCCATCTTCGATTCTAACTTGGTGGCCATTGAATTAGGAAAGGCAGAAATAATGTTCAACAAACCCATATTCGTAGGAATGACTGTACTCGATTTGGCAAAGTTGACCATTTATGATTTTCACTATGGCTACATGATTCCGAAGTTTGGAGAAGATTGCTCTGCCGTATACACCGACACAGATAGTTTGATTTATGAAATTGGAAATTCTGATCCATACGATATGATGAGAACCGATTGCTATCATTATTTCGATACTAGTGATTATCCAACTGATAATATATTCAATATCCCACGAGTGAATAAGAAAGTCATTGGATTGATGAAAGATGAGAATAATGGTAGAATCATGACTGATTTTATTGGACTCCGATCAAAATTATACGCTACTAAAACTGCTGTTTCTGAAGATCAAATCACCCCACTGATAGAAGAGTTGAAGCAGAAGGATTATGAAAGTGATGAAATCAAACAAATTATCGCTGATTTCGGAGTGTCCAAGAAGGCAAAGGGTGTTAAACGTAATGTCGTCAAAACGAAAATTACATTCCAAGATTATATAGATTGCTTGGAGACTTACAATGAAAAAAAAATCTCACAAAAACTCATAAAATCAAACAATCACAAGGTGTATTCAATGGAACAAATAAAAATTGCCCTGAGTCCTCATGATGACAAACGCCACCTGATCCCTGGAACCTGCTGTACTCTTCCATTGGGCCATTACTCGATTCAAAAACCAATGGATGTTGATTGAAATTTCCTAAATCGTCGAAGATTAATTTGGAAAATTATGATGACTCAAAAATATAACTTCAATGGACTGTTTTGAATGTATATATTGAATATAGATGATGTGAGAAAAAACGTTTTTTTTTAATGTTTGGAGAATTATATTGAAAAATAATCCCCTAAAAAGCTCTTGAAATCCAATGATCACAAGATGTATTGAATAGAGAAAAAAAATTGCTTTCATGATGATAATAGTCACATGATTGTAAAAGTATACATGGCTCTTCAGTTGGAATATTTGTAGCTCAATGATAAAGTACATGGTGTGTGTGCACACATCTTTCTTGAGTCAATTCGTAGTGTCTATATAATGAAACTGTTTCATCATAGTATGATGAAACAGTGTGCTCTTGAGACTGATTCTCAATGAAAAAAGCCATGGTGTGTGTGCGGACAGCATTTCTAAGTCTATTCATAGTGTGATGAAACAGTGTGCTCTTGAGACTGATTCCCATTGAAAAATTTCATGTGTGTGCACATAGCATTCCTGTCTATATAATAAAAAACAGTGTGCTCTTGGGGGCTGATTCTCAACGAAAAAAGCCATGGTTTGTGTGTGTGTGCACACAGCATTCCTGTCTATATAATAAAAAACAGTGTGCTCTTGAGACTAATTCCCAATGAAAAATTTCATGTGTGTGTGTGCATACAGCATTTCTAAGTCAATTCATATAGTGTCTATATAATGAAACAGTTTGCTCTTGAGACTGATTCCCAATGAAAAATTTCATGTGTGTGCACATAGCATTCCTGTCTATATAATAAAACAGTGTGCTCTTGAGTTCGACAACTGATGCCTAATATGTATGCACACAGCATGCTTACACCCCAGCGATACAGTGCTGTTGATAATGAAAACATGGCAAAAATATTATATGGGTCTGTTGTCCAATTGCACATTGCGATGATCAGTCAAGATTCTCAACAAGGTCTAGCAAACACCTCCAGTATCCTAACACTAATGAGAGTGCTTCTAAGGATGACACTGGAAAGATGTGTGGTACAATTTCTGTCCAGTAGCAAATAGAAATATCATATGATATCACTTCAAATCATGTTTTACCAAAAATTTGACATCTAACGCAATACCAAAAGTACCTTATGTACCAAATTAGCAGATCATAATGTGAACAATTAACCTTATATCATTTAAGCTGAAACAATATGGGCGGGAAAAACTAAAAATTTGTTTTAAAATGTATTAGATATCAAACTTGAGTCGCTTGAAGTTACAAATTTCAGCCGGCGAACAGCATTGGATACTTTCAACATTTCATTAGTGATGTGATTTAAGTTTATTCAGAAAGTGCCTCGCAGTTATTGTAGGTTTTGATGAGGAAATTGTTCAGCTGTTATTTTTAGAATAACAAAATGGCTCAGTTGATCTACTTTCTATAATTTTTTTTTGTTATTTCCCAATTGGAGGTTTTTTCCATTTTTTGCGATAAAGGTGTTGGTCAATGATTTTTTTGTTTGCGAAGCGACTTGATCATCTTTGCATAATGGTCTTAGTTGATATTGTTAGGATATATTTTAATGAGCAAGTGCCTCATTTGATATTTCGACCATTATTTTTTTTTCAATAATGAAGTGACTTGATCATTCTCGCAGTAGAGAACTGATTCGGTGATATGGTTTTGAATGTTAACAAAGTGAATGGCTTCAGCTAGCCATCAATGTACTATGAAGGTAAGCCACTGCGTTTCACCTCTCGTTCGAATGTCTTTTATTACCAAACCTATATACCAGACTTTCCCTTCCCGATTCAACTTTTGCCCATATGAAATAATTCAGTATGTTCCCTTCAAGGTTCTATATGACCTCCGGTGTGACTCGATAATTCGAACCTAATATGCAAGTAATGAGTCTTTCATATTCCTGGTATCTCAACTTCCGCGGCACTAATAATGACGACGTTCTCTCATGAGTGCGCCTCTTGCGGAACACAAGCTGACGATGTCGCGCCGCTAGTGAAGCCAAACGAGCATTCGATATGCATCCCTCCACCACTTTCATCGAAATTTCCCCAATGCTACCACGCATCCGCAGCCGCGTCTTTGTGTTCAAGTAGTGTATCTATTTTCTCATCAACATTTTTGTCTTCCTATCAAGTCAACGACGTATCCATACGAAATATTTGCCTGTACCTTCAAGTGACTCGGTAGCGCAGTGAGTAAAGCGTTGGTCTCGCAAGCCGTAGATGAGTGGTTCCAGCCCCCGACAAGGCACTTTTTTTATGTAACAGGTAGGTAGGCAAGGACCTTCTTGATCGAAGCACGCTACCGCGAAACAATCGAAAAAGTAGCAGATCTGGGGAAAACCTGGCAACGCTGTCTTATGGAGATCCCATAGTTGGTACGAAAATTTGCAAAATCGAGCTTGGCTTTTTTCCCCAGATTTACATGGTATTCTCCATAAGACAGTGTTGCCATTTTCCCCGTACATACATAGCATATCTACTTCGGACTATTCCCATTTCCATGGTCATTAAATATATCACATATTGATTTGTTTTCTGGAATAGTTTCTTCGTTTACCAATACTTCGTTTATTATTTCAGATATTTGGTTTTTCTTCACGAATTGTAAACTAGTTAACACTATTATTTTTTTTTCCACCTTTGAAGAATGATCGGACTATTTCCATTTCCATTATCGGATTTCTGCAACTTTTCTCATATAACGTTAAGGTTTGATAGAAAAGTACAGCAGCATTTACGACGAACGGAGCAGTTTTCCGGAACTCATACAACATTCCTCGAAAGTTACATCTATAATCTCTGGCATCCCACGAAACACAACATGTGAACTAATCCAATAAAGCAACTATTGATCGCACCGATATTCAAATTATTCGAGCCAAACAACACCACATTTGTGATATTATTAATCGACCACTTCAGACAAGCAGTGGTTCAACTCTAGTAAAAACCACTTCGCACGAGCTGGGCTTACACCGACAAATTCCATCACACATCCATCAACATCAAGTTTTTTCTGGTAACTCAATAAATGTACGCACACCCTCAACGTTCTTCGGTAATTAATCACTTCCTGATGTATTTATTTTTTTGGTGTCATTCATCGAACTAACTGAAGGATCGAATGAGGACTCATATTTTTTATAATTGTGGTAAAGTATATCCGCGCAACACTAAAGAAAAATTCTGTTTGAATGTCATTATTTTGTGGTGGATGGATACTTTCTTTTAGTTTTTTGGGTTCTTTTACTTCCACAATCTGGAAAAATAAGAATTATTATTGAAACCTATACAAGTGTAGAAGCACAGATTTTCAATCTACCCGATAAGTTGCTGCGTTAATTGAAAAACAGTTCCTTCTAGATAAAACACATTTTACCAGTCAGCAACTTCTCGTATATCTCAAATATGACTCTCAAATACAAGAAAAAATATTTATCATAATACTCATCGTTGATACAAATCCGCTTTCGCTTTCAAAACTCGTTCAAAAATGTTCTCTTCTAGTTTCGTTTTTGAGTTCGTATTTGGTGAATGTCAAAATTGAAATTTGACATATGTCTTTCAAGATTGGCAACCAGGAGCGATCCATATCAACCGAACTGTTTGAGATGGAAGCATCCGCAGAAAGCATCATAAAAGCAGATTTCTTCTTTCCAACTCTCGTCTCCTGCTATTGCTCTCTCTTGCTATCATTCAAGTGTCATTCCATTCAACTGTATGATCTCCATCGGCAGTGAGAATGTGTTCTGATAATTTAGAAACACCTATCTGTTTGTTCTTGATGTACATTTTCTATTCACTCTTTCGCACTTCTAGAAGGCTTGACGTTTCACGGATATATTTTTAACCACAAGGAACAAGGGATTCGATAAATACAATTCTTTGTGTTTTCTGTTAGTTGGTTGAGTGTGTGTCAGTATTGAACGTAAATTATCTGTCGTATTGAATGTTGTTATATATTATATTATACCTGTTGCTAATCTGTTTTATTTTTTCAAATAGTGTAGGGACATAAAGTATAATGTTTGTTACAGGATGTGAAGTTCGTGCATGACTCCATATAGCAAAAACATCCTTATCATATCTTCACCATGTTCTTGGTCCATTCAGATAACTTTTTGCGAAATAATTCTCAAAATACTCCACATACAAATTACTTAGTATTGGAGAAAGAAGTGAACCCATAGCGCTTCCGAATTCTTATAGAGGAAAGGCAATCACGTAATTGCATGAGATTACATGAGATGCAATAGAGATACCAAACCTAAAAAAAAGGCATGAAAATCAATAAAGTCTGGTTACCTGCACTGAAGAATACACGACCAAAACCATCTGATAGAAAATAGGCTCCGACACACAGAACGTTCAACACCCCAGCAGATATTAGGCAGACCAAATCGTGACGTAGTATGTGCTGTGAAAACGAGAACATTGCGTTCGTTACCTCTTAGACTTTGATAATGCCTACCACAGCTGTAGGCGAAACGTCAGGAGTGAAAACCTGTGGACTACGTCAAACAAACCCGAATAAACCCCCCCAGAATCACATAGAGGATTGTTTGCGCAGTTTTTCTACATAGCAAATGAAAGCGGTTTTTGTTGTTCTTTCGAAACTTTGCTCGTTCAAGAAAACATTGCTGTACAGTTTTCATGATATTTTCCAACCTGAATTCGATTCAGATATAAGCGAGATGGAAACTGAATAATATGTGGTAACAATTCCAAGGAACGTTTGCTTGAATTCTAGATGCATCAGATCAGGACGAGCATTTCTTTTTCTGGAATGTTGTACAGTTTTTATATATAGCAACTGACAGTGGTGTGTGCCGTTCTTTATAAACTTTTCTCATTTGAGAGAACATTGTTATACAATTACATTTTTCAGCCCAAATTCGATACAGATATGATAACACACGAATTGCAAGTGACTCTCAATCTGTTGAAAAATTGGGTCAAACTTGCTGAAGGGAGAGCATATTCCAGTAGTAGCAAACTGTCGCCAAATTATCTGGACTATTCGAGCTTTCTTTCCAAATAGTAAATAAAGCCGGTTCGTATCATACTTTCGAGACTTTGCTCAATAGAGATTAGATTCCTGCCCTTTTTCAACCAAATTTTGATATAAGAATACATGAATTACAGTATTAGCAGTTTTCACAGCCCAATGGACGTTCCAAGATGCATCAGACTAGGGCTTGATCCTTCAGAGAGCTGTCCCCTCATTGGACAGAAAAATATTACCTACTTACTAGTTACCTGACGGCGAGGTCAGTTAATGCAACAAAGAAAAGTTACTTCAATACAAGCTTCCTGAAACTCAAGACGAAATAAATTCAGTATTGTATAAAGAGAATTGATCGATTCAGATCAACTCCAGGTGTTTTGTAGAACAGAATTGAGAAAAAATACCACCCCTCAGACCGGCAATATGAACACCATTTTTTATGCGGATACAATGGTGTAATTGTATCGCCAGAAATATCTGGGCATGATGTGAATTCAGATATCTGACGACAGGAATTCAAAAAAAAAGTGGCTGATACGGAAGAAGGGATCGTTTTAGTTTCAGAATGACCAATCCAACCGTTTCTAACCGTTGTACACTCCATTCCGGAAAGAATCTCACCCTGGTTTCCTGCAGGTTATCGGGAAAGCGTATATAAAGAACAGCTACTTATAACAGAATATTTCTTTTTCTTTTCTTGGGCCTTTGGGAAAATGAAGGTGAAATATATATTCATTCAAAATTACATTAAGGTAAATAGAAATTGTTCTGAATTGTTGTATTTCTGAAAGTGTTCGTTTCCGTTAACCGGCTGGCGAACGTCAACCCTCAGAAGTCAAAACTTGTGCGAGCAATGGATCAACGAGGCCTTACCTTTTAACGTGCGAGTACCCAGTACGGTGGCCCGGCGGGGAATCGAACCCCGGTCTTCCGCTTGAAAGGCGAATGTGCTAACCTATACACTACCGAAAACACAAATATACCCATATCTAGCCTGATTATGTATCATAAAATATAGAATATCATTGTCAGATGACAAAGCGATTCTTGAAATGAATGGTTCCAAGAATGAAATCAATCTCAGAAATTCATATCATTATCCAAAATTTTTTCAGATTATCTTCAAACATCCACTCATTTTGGTCTATGAGAATGTGGCTCGAAGTTTAATTAGGGATTATATTTATTATCATTATCATTTTATTATTATTACTTACATGCAGTGAAATTCTGTCCTTGTCATACGAAAAGCCACCTTGGATCAAACCAACCCTTCACAATGACACGAACATATTTTTTAGTTACCCTTTCCTTTCCCGAACCAGTTTTTGATGCTTCACCAGAAAAACGTAATAAACTGGCCTGGGTACGGTGAGTGAGCGATATGATATCAGTGTTTTTGTATTCATTTATCTCTAATTAGGGTGGAACTACGCAACTGAAATTTTCAGTTCGAATTCAACTTTTACTTTCACTATGAAATATCAATCAGCAATGGAAAAGGCAAACTTTGAACCACCCTTTTTTCATCCAATCAGATGGATAATGTATAATAATACTCTATGATTGAGTCGTATGTGTAGTTCTTCGCGAAGAGTTGCATAAAAAACAATATTTTCTTTCACGTCAAAATTACTGCTAGCGATAAATCCACTTTCAAGTGTGAAAATACAAGTGCAAATACAAATTGCTGACATTTACAAAAAGCGAACACAAAAACTAAATCAGAAGAAATTATTTATTCCCGAAACCTCAACGATAAGTATTTTGATAAATATTATTTCTTGTATTTTTTTTATGGCAAATTTGAGATATTCAAAAATTGATGACTGATTGAACGTGTTCCATTCAGAAGAAACTATTTTTGAATTATCGCAGCAACTTCTCGGGTTAAAGCTTGGTTCCGCTTGTGCAGCGGACGCATGCAGCCACTGCTTGCAGCCGCTGCTGCAGCGGTCGCAGTGACTGATATCCGTGAATCCTTATGGCATTGGTTCTACAAGCGCATCGGTCGCATTGCATCGCATGCGACGGCTGCATCGACTGCTAGGGGGACCTGGGGACCAGTCTGGACGCAGCGGTCGAGCAGTCGTTGTACCCGAACACGTGGTTTTGAGTATTTTATTGTTTAATTCTCGTGTTTTGCACAATAAAAAAAAAGATGAATGATGATAAACATCTCTTCCGTGATGAGGAAATGGCACTAAATGAATTGGTGTCATTTCACAAATGTTTGTATGACAATAGCATCGTCTTCTTCTTCGTCTAACAAATAAAGAGCTAATAATGCACCACGATTCATCATTTCCATTTCACCATGAAGGCTCAAAATGAACTGACTAGACTAGCCCGAGTTCTTGAAAACGCTTGCGTTTTGCATTTCCACTGCACAAGGTGAACCACTTCCTACTAAGCAGCCAAACGCAACAAGCGGAACCAAGCCTTAAGATTGAAAATCTGCCCTTCTACACTTGTATAGATTCAGATATTGATTTCTGTTTTTTCAGATTGTGGTAGGTAAGAACTCAAAAAAACTACCAAGAAAGAATCCATCCACCACAAAATAATGACATTCAAACAGTATTCTGAGAGTATATAAGTTTCGCATGGAGTATATTTAGAGAATATTTCATGATGGATGTATATTTTCCATTATTATTGTTCATAGATCAATTCAATACGGAGTTTTTTCCATTATTATTCGTGAAATATTTATTGTTATACAGAAACCGATCGATCACAGGCTATCGTGAATATTTCTCCGTTAGATTGCGGATTTGATATTATTCCTGCAAGTGAATCGAACAGAAAAGCTCTTATCATCTTCTTATTATCATTTATCATCTTCATTCATCCCTCCTTTACGCTAGCTACCATTTTCCACTTGGTGCTTCTCTCCATGATGTAGTGCCGGGAACAGTCAAGTAACCTGAATAAGGGTAAGAGAAATGAGAGTAAATACACGCTTGCGCCCAATCAGCACGGGGTGCGATGGTGCCGAATTGTTGTGCAGGGGTGGTTGTGAAAGGAAATTAATGTTTCATGGCAAATCAAGTTTCCGGCACTCCGGCGAATTCGTTCGTGAACTTCTACGGGGACATACACATCAGGCGGGCTGAAGAATTTATGACTTGTGAGTGGGAATGCGATACTTTGGGGCTGGGGGAACCCATAATAATTATCATTGTATTGTATCATTTGACATTTCATTAAGGAGTATTAGGTGATCGATTATCAGAATATACCGGGCGTAAACCGATTCAGGCTCCTGCCTTCATTTTCTGTTTCGCCTGGTATATATGGGAAATTAAGAAGGTTCATATGGTTTTGATGGATTATATGGTATCCCGATCTGAATTGTATAGCTCGACATAAGTTTTGGTAGTATTTCAAGTACCAGTAAGTAACTCCAACTTTGTAATTTCAGAGGCAACAACTCGTAGCTTATACATTTTTTGATGGATCTTTCAATTCATTTACGAATTTTTTTCGAAATGTCCGAATTTACTTCGAGTCAAACAGCAATACAGGGCAGGTCACAAAATATTGAATTATAAATTACTTTTATACCACACATGACAGTTATAATAATAATCCATTACTCACTGGTGACTGTCACAGTCTGACGGCCTCGGTATATAAATCTTTCTCGCGTGATTATTACCATAAATCACTATTTTCCAATTTCACCATTGAAGTGGTACTTGTCAAACTTGACGGAAATGTCAAAACTCTTCACTTTTCATGATCAGTTATGGAATGGATTACTTTTTATTACTCAGTCACGAAAAGTGAAACAAATGCATCCACCCAATGGGATCACATGGATTCATTGAAGTGAAAAGTAGCTATAAAGTACACGTATTTAGTGTTGAAGTATAAAATAATTGTTTGAGACAACTGTCACAAACTCATCAAAACCTAAACATTCAATATATCAATTATTATATGATTGTGAACGCACGTATTGTCTTTATTCTCAACTCAACTTCGTTGTATGTGTATTCCTCTTTAGTATCTTCATATGCAACCTCTATCTATTCAACAATCATTATATCATAAAAATGTCCAAATTTCAATGTTAGAGAAAAACCCTTTGCTATAGTCTCTACCGTGTCACTACCACTTTTTTTTCAAAGCGCTTAAAAACTTGTTACCAGGTTGAAAAAAATTAGTGTCTGCATTCTCAGTTTTCTTCTTTCCTAAACACTGAATAGTGACACGTCGGCGTTGAAAATTTTCGCCTGTTACCCCTTCTGAAGTAGACAATCTTACTCTCACAATTTTCATAAAGTTTTATCATTTATTCATATACCTACAACACTCTTCGGCTATAATATACATGTATAATGAATAGCGTTTTGTGTTGACTTTCCGTGTCATTCAAGGCTTTTTGTCGCGAGATACCAGGTATGTAACGGTACGTACCAATTGCCTACCGACGCGTTTTCGCGACTATCGCTATGAACATTTTTTCGCCGAGTGTACATCAACGGTACGTAAAATTGGATACCGTGGTAGCAGCTCGGTATCCATTGTCTGGTACTTTGACATTTAACGTCAAAATTTATTTTGAATTTCCGTTGATGATTTTGGGGAATTTAAAAGCAATAATGGAATCCAATCATTAAGTAGAAATCACACTGAACTACAAAGGAGTAGATATCAAACTCAAACCAGGGCGTGTTGTCTCATTATTCATTTGGAAGGATATCAATTCATCCAACAAGAAATCGTCAAAAAAATCCAATATAGCCACACAATCATGAATGGAAACAGCCATTTTTAAATATTTCAATGAATAAGTACCTGTGAAAATCCAGATTGAAATATGTCATATTCTACCTCTGTAAACTCCCAGTTTTTGATTGATTTTCAACGATAATAGTGAAAACAACTAGAGCAGAGCTCCGTAACATAACCTCAATCTCAAAAAACTCGACAAAGTGTCAGAGTGAGATACCATTTCCATTTTCGCGACCGTCTGGTATGAAAGGAAACAGAATGAGATAAGAGAGAGAGAGTCATATACCGCTTCGGTACGTACCGTGACATACCTGGTATCTCGCGACAAAAAGCCTTTAGTGAACCTGGACTCTCTAAATACACTGTTTCTATTTTTTTCTTCACATTCACTTCCAGTCGATTGTTCAGAATTTGTGAAAGACGTGAAACTGATAATCAATGTGTTGAACAAACTTGGAAAATTTCGTGAAGTACACACTTGTAATTTTCGAAAATGACGTTTTAGAATATAATGTCATATAGAAACTATGTTCAAAATTGAGTTATGCTCTAAGTCAAATTCATGGTCTCCTTCTGAAGCTTCATTACTCACACAACATTTGGAACTACTTCCAGAGCAGATGTTCCTTGAGCGCTCATTTGTTTTTTCCAAAGAGATTCGCAATAATCCTGAGTGTGTTCCATAGATATATGTTATATTTCGAAGAATTATCGTAATTTAATATCAATTTTATACATTGATTGTAATTTTTTTGAAAGCACATCATTTCAAGTTGAAGGTGAATCCAAATTAATTTCACAGCTCGTGTCTACTTAGATGAATCGGTTCAAAATGCTGAAAAAATATTTCATGTGGTACTACTACCTACCTAGACGAAAGAAAATGATGATGATTTATTTCATTTCGAGAGAAAACAACATAGGAACGAAACATTTTTTTCTTGTTTCCCTTGCGTGCTTTCAATTTCTCAACATTTTGATGATGGCTTCCATCTGACTTTCCGTGCGACTTTTGCCAGATGAATTGGAAATCAGGTCCAAATTATATTATCTGCCATCCATTTTTTAGCAATTCGAGGAAATTAATAAGGATTCACTAATATGAATTAGAAAACATCGCCTTTCAATTTTTACCGCAGTTAAAAATTTCATCTCTTGTCATCATTGTGAATCAACAAAGACGGTTTTTACATTTCAACGACCATACCAACTAATAACATGCCATGCGTTGAATTGTACGGCAGTGAGCATAGAGTCTTAGTGCAAAATCAGTAAATTCATTTGGTCATGAATATGTAAATTATCCAACCAACGCCTGTGGCTTATACCGATCCTAAAAATCACTGCAAATTATTTCGATAATAAAGATCTCGAATGATAGAACGTGTCTTCGAATTCAAGGCGAACTGATACTACATATGATGTAATGAGTAAAATTTAGCATTGATTTGTTCTGCTTCGGTATATTTAACTCTTTTTTCGATTCCGGTTAGAGGAAATTTGTCTGAAGGTTAATTCGAAATTGATGGGATATGGTACGGAGATTTCTACGGAATCCATGATGGGTTTCATTTAAGTCATGAAATGAACGATGAATGCCTCTCAGATTCGAATAACTGATCTGCAAATAGCTTCGAAAAAACTAAGTGCATGACAATAGAATAAAATGACCTCGTCTATGTCTGGAAGAGAAACTATTAAGAAGAGTACTGTGGTCCGCAAAACTATGCACCGAAAAGATGTTGATTTCAGCAATTCATTTATCTGAAGCAGAAACAAAGTGGACGCCAAAATTGAACCCTGTAGAACACCTTCATTTTTTGAGAGACTATCAGACGATACTCCAACAAGCACATAGAGAGACCTATACAACAAGAAACTCTTCAGCAAAGCATACAATAAAAAGTTGAGGCGGTAATCCATAAGACGGCAGTTCACCCGAACATATCTGAGATATGTTATTACTTAATAGCAGAATGATATTCTCGCAGTGGCAATTTGCGAAATATGAAAAGCAAATAAGTAATTGAGAACGGTTTTCCAAATTATATTTTTCAACTGCCTTTTCAAAAATACATAACAACGTCATTTGCAATAAATACATAAAAAAATCAACTCTTCCTAAAACAAATTTCATCTAACAAGATATAGTTCATACCATTTAAAAATTGTTGCACCTCATCATGGGCGTGGTCGAATTTTGAAGTACGCTGTAGCCAGATTGTCATTCATTGTGAAAATTCAGATATTAATCAGAGTGACGTGTTCAATATGAAAGAAGGAAAATCAAAAATGTTAATAAACCTTCTCTGTTGATAGGTCCTTCTATATCATTCATTGAAATATGGGCAAAATTCCGGTTATCGGGCACACGAAAATTAAAGAAAACGGTTTGCGGGAACTCACTTATTGAATATATTGTAGTGAATTATACTTACTATGTAGGAACGCAGTATGTGCAGTTTATAAATATGGGAAAATCTCGACTTTTTTAAATAGTTTGTAGCTACTCGAAATGAATGATTTGAACCTTCGGAAGGATATCTAACGTTTCCTATACAAAAAAAAAACTTTTTCATGGATGAGCTTTCATATTTCGGTTAAATTCCGTTTATCGGGCACACGAAGATTAAATAAAATGGTTTACGGGAACTTAACTATTTTGACCTTCTGATCAAAAAGTTTGAATGAAATTTTCGGCGCTCTCAATTAGTTCCGGAGATACGGGCCAATTTCTGGGTAAAATATGGGATTTTCTAGTACGTTACTGCGGCAAAATAACATTCAAAATGCCTCCTTCTTTTTCATCAGCACAATGTACACACCCTCAGTGATCCGTTTCACACATTTTTTCAATCGAAAACACTACTTTTTTAAACAAAAAATGCGGGTTCTATTTAGCATTATGGAAAACAACACTTGACTTATATTCCAGTGCCGGAATCTGTTCACCTCAGCTGTCACATGCCGAATTTTACATGTTTCTGTTGGAGAATAGCGCATTTTTTGTTTAAAAAAGTAGTGTTTTCGATTGGAAAAATATGTGAAACGGATCACTGAGGGTGTGTACGTTGTGCTGATGAAAAAGAAGGAGGCATTTTGAATGTTATTTTGCCGCAGAAACATGTACTAGAAAATCCCATATTTTACCCAGAAATTGGCCCGTATCTCTGGAACTAATTGAGAGCGCCGAAAATTTCATTTAAACTTTTTGATACTTAAATTTCCGTAAACCATTTTCTTCAATCTTCGTGTGCCCGATAAACGGATTTTAACCGAAATATGAAAGCTCATCCATGAAAAAGTTCTATCCTTGGTATAGGAAACGTTATATGTCCCTCCGAAGGTTGCAATCATTCATTTTGAGTATCTACAAACTATTTAAAAAAATCGAGATTTTCATGCTCCCATCGAATGTATCAAACCACCAAACTATCTGGACTGAATTTCAACAATTTTTCTCCGGTATTCACGGTACCACGTACAGAAAAAAGACTCATGACGCATTTTTTGCTCAAAACGTCAGCTATCTTATAGAGAATGATGAGTTTTCTCATATATAAAATATTATCCAAACTTGAATAACCTTCAAATATTGCTGAACCATTTTCCTCCAAATACCTATATTTTACTAGCTGTAGATTTCAATATGAATTTCGATGATGCTGAATCAATGGCTACAAAAACATTGGAAAAAATGTTAATATCATTAAATCTGAAATTGCATGTAGATCAACCAAAACGTATTATAGAGTTATCGGCTGCTACAATAGATTAAATCTGTACTAACTTCGCTGAGAAGAACATTACCAGTAAGCTAATCTGATCATGAAACATCGGTTGAAAAATATTATTTCAACGAATATGTAAACTATGAAAGTAGGATTGAAAAGAGTTTGGTAGAAAGTTTGTAGTATCAAAAATTTCATCAGATTTAAAAAACTGTCTAGTAATGTTGAGTGGAGTACGGTGCTGTGTTATAACAACCCTCTGAGCTCATTTCATCAAGAAAGAGAAATAAACCTGAACAATCTTGGAAGACAAAAGGTATAAAAAATTCAGCAAAAATCTGAGCTCCCTACTGATCTTGAGAAAAATTACAGAAAATGAATCATTTATAAACTATCATAACATGTATTACTAATTTTTTTCAGGTTTTGAAGCTTCAAACCCGAAGAAAAGTAGTAAAACTGAAATCCTCGGCCGCGGAAGCCTCAACCATTTTATCATAATATGTACAGAACAACTTATAGACAAGCCATAAACCTTTCCAAAATAATATTTGATAAAAAAAAACCTTCCAGAAGAAAAAAATGGGCAATTATAAATTATTTATGACTGATAATTACTATTATTGTCTGAGTGCTAATTCTGGCCATACTTCCACTCAGTCACTTGTGAATCCGAATAAGGTTAATGATTACTATTTCTCACTAGCTGAAAAAATGAGCTCTACTTTGGAACCACAAATTGGCCCATTGTCATATATGTCAGCAATGTTCATTCCGGAAAAATTTTGCTTACTACCGATAAATCGGCACGATTTACATGTTATGTTTAAAGGAATCAAGGAGAAAAAATCGTATGGTGAAGATGTACTATCACTGAATATTCTAATGAATCCCTCGGATGAGCAAATCTGTAGCTTTAGCATACATAACATTTTGTCACCATGCCAATTTGCTCTCTTCGCATTTTTGGAAAATCTCTATTTGAAGTTAAATACTGAGGAGATAGCAGCAGCGATCCTTTGCGACTTTTCGAAGGCATTTGATTGCGTCAATCACGAATTACTTTTGAAAAAAGTATGGCTTCAGAGGAATTGCTTGGGTTTGGTTCGAGTCATATTTGTCACGACATCATCAAATTGTACGTAGCGATGGAAAATACTCGGAGACAGGAAACATAATCCATGGAGTACCTCAGGGTTCGGTTTTGGGCCAATTTTGTTTCAAATTTATATAAATGATTTATCCACTATGATTATTCACGGCAAGTTCACTATTTTTGCCGATGACTCTACGTTGTTGTGGAGTGGGAAGGATACACAGACATTTTGAAAAAATAAAATCTCCCTTGACGTCGGTAAAGTTAAACAAGGTCTGATGCCAGTTTTATGTGTTGAAACATATCTAAAACTAAAATCATATCCTTCAGATTCGGCATTGATGATCTGACCCTGGGTGAGCAGGCAAGAATAAGCATCTGAACAAAAACATAGCACCAGGTTGATTTGCTGTTCGGGTGATATTTCATGAACTAGGTCGAGACTCATCAAAAATAACATTTGGCACTTGTCGAGTCTCATATAAGATATGGTGTAGCATTCTGGGGATTCTGTTCAAATCAGTCTTTGTTTCACAAAAAAGAGCCTCCGTTATATGTTTGGTGCAAAACCGAGAGATCATTGTCGATTAGTATTCACGAATCAACGAATACTAACAGTGTCTTGCCTTTTTGTACTGGAGACTGCTTGTTTATTTTATCTAAAATATAAAAATACCGTAGATATATGTGAAAACTTAAATATACAGTGTGACCCATTTTTAATGGAAACACCCCCCTAAAATTTGAAGTTGTAAACCGATTTCAATAATTTTTTTTTTGAAATGTCAAGTACTAAAAGGTCTACCTTGGGACAAAATTTGAAATGTTTATTCCAATTTTCAGGGCATACTACGATATTTTTTCTTAGTCGAAAATCGGTATTTTTTATTAGCGATTTTTTTATTGAAAAAATCACTACGCCACTGGATTCACAGTGCCTCTAAACAGGTGTGACCAAAATTTCATGAAAAAATATTCATTATTAACAAAGTTATGACAACTCAAAAATTCGAAAACTCACACAGCTAACAGTCACAAAAAACACCCTATGAGAATATTTTTTTTATGATTTCAACAATAAAGTGCCACCAGATGAAAAAAAAACAAATAGCGTAATTTTTTTTAATGAAAATAACGAAATTACATTCACACAATTCAACTAACAATGAAACAAAACAATTTTAATAAACGTAACTATGATAACTAATTATTGAAATGTTTCGATTCAGTGCAACAATTAATTCTAACTCATATTCTAGTAGCCTCTACTAATCCACCACGTAGTTCGATACATTTGTCGTAGCGCTTACGAATGTTTCTGATTACGTTCCTTAGTTCTTGAGGGGTTATATCTGGACATACCTGTCGAATTCTTGCACAAAGTTCATTTCTATCTCTTGAGCGGTTTTTGTAAACCTTTTGTGTGAGAAGTCCCCAGAGAAAAAAGTCCAAAACTGTGAGGTCTGGAGATCTGGGTGGCCACTCTATAAACGGACTAAGTACCACGGCCTATCCATCGGTTTGGAAAATGTTCGTTAAGCCATTGCCTCACAGCTCTGGCATAATGAACTGAACACCCATCTAACTGGAAAATTAAATTTGATCGTTCATTGATTGGCAGCTCGTGAATAGCATCCCACAACTCTGTGTTTAAAAATTCTAGAAACCTCTGCGCATTAATGTTTTCCTCAAAAAAGAAAGGACCAATAATTCGTTTGTTCAATATCCCACACCAGACGTTGACTTTTTGGGAATACTGGCTTTTACAATTTATTACCCAGTTAGGATTATCCGCTGCCCAATAGCGACAGTTCTGTGATGACACTACTCCATTTGTAGTGAAAGTGGCTTCGTCGGTATATAAAATATTTTGTAGGAAATTTCTATTGTTTAAATATTCCCCTTGGGCCCATAAACAATATTCCAGACGTCTTGCTTCGTCGCCTTCTTGCAGTGTGTGTAAAAATTTTGGCTTGAAAGGTTTAATATTCTTCGCCTTGAGACATCTCCGAATAGTTTCTCGTGGAATATTCAAATCTAAAAGGCATTCCTTATACTGGCATTAGGATTATTTCCGAAATAATCTAAAATGATTTGATCATTCCTGTCATTCCTGTTTCGTCTTTGTACAGGATTACTTTATAACATCATTTTTGATACAGCACCAGTTTCATTGAATATTTTATTTATTTTATTTACCGTACCGCAGCTAATACGAGGACGATCTGGATGTCTCTCATTAAATACTCGACAAACCTCTCTAGCACTTCTAACGTCATCTCCCGAAAGGCGTACAATTTCAATTTTCTCTCTTACGCTCAATCTTGCAGCCATGACACAAAATAATTCGAAGAACTGTAAGGTGAATATTGTTGACAATAGTACACTTAAATCTTTCACAAGTGTCAAACTGTAATATCATCTCCATGGCAACTAAGATTTAAATTGAAAAATCTATTAGGTCTTAGTTTTAGTTAATTTGCGTGAAAACTTGAATGTAATTTCGTTATTTTCATTAAAAATATTTACGCTATTTGTTTTTTTTTCCATCTGGCGGCACTTTATTGTTGAAATCATAAGAAAAATATTCTCATAGGGTGTTTTTTGTGACTGTTAGCTGTGTGAGTTTTCGAATTTTTGAGTTGTCATAACTTTGTTAATAATGAATATTTTTTCATGAAATTTTGGTCACACCTGTTTAGAGGCACTGTGAATCCAGTGGCGTAGTGATTTTTTCAATAAAAAAATCGCTAATAAAAAATATCGATTTTCGACTAAGAAAAAATATCGTAGTATGCCCTGAAAATTGAAATAAACATTTCAAATTTTGTCCCAAGGTAGACCTTTTAGTACTTGACATTTCAAATCATTGAAATCGGTTCACAACTTCAAATTTTAGGGGGGTGTTTCCATTAAAAATGGGTCACACTTTACATATATAATTACCTACCAGTGAATATCAAACTGTCTGTGAAAACAAACAGTTTGGGAAATATGCTTGCTTCTGAAGCATGCCACAATTTGAAAGAACCTTACTGTGATTGCCTATAGCTTCAAAAATATTCATTTTTAAATTGTCGTTGCTGACCTTTATATGATTTGATTCCGAAACAAAATTTTCACCTTTTCTTTAACTTGTATCAAATTCTTATTTTAACAAATTTCAACTATCTCTGATTAGGGTTTATTTTATTTCGAAATGTCTTCAATTGTGTGATGGTGTCTATATTACATACATGTTTTTTTTGAGTCTTTTCTATTGTGTGACTACTTAATCAATTTGCTTATGCTGTCCTTTCATTACTTACATATGTGTATATATCACCATGTGTATATATAGGTTCATACTATTCATTCACACTGCTTTGTCAATAAGAAGTTTGTTCTTCGATAATGAAGCATATTCGATTTGATTTGAAACCAGTCGCAATCGTGCTACGGAAGTGTGGAAAGAATACCGTGCGAACTGTTCCTCGACCCGCCACTGACATTGATACGTCTTGGATCTACGGATCATCGAGAACTGTAATTCAAGCTGGTGTGATGAGTGATGATACTGGCATTACCTGCGGTGATTTATATTCGTACGCATGTGATATGCGACCGTATATCTGGACGGTAATTTGCCTCTATCAAACGATTGCGATAATAATTGAATGAAAGGCAGCATGATATTCTTGAAAGTTTGATGGAATGATTAATGTTCTCAATTAGCCGAGAGTTTTCGGAGCTATTAGCGCACTCAACGGTTCGTCACTTTGAAAATAGTTTTTCATATTTTATGAGAAGTTCATTTTCGAGCAAGATACCTTTGCTGCCACTAAAGATATCCGACCAAAAAAGACAAATGATGGGCTGATTCGAATAATTTATAAACTATAATCAGTCTTTAATTAGGAATTTTGGAACTTAGGCAGCACATATTTTGCCGCCCCCCAACACAAATGTTTGGTTACTACTCTTTCCCATGATATTATGAAGAAACAATATACAGATAAACATATTTCCGAAATAGAAATGTATTTAAAAAACTAAGACAATGGCATGAATGAAATGAAGGTGAAAGAACCGAGGTATAACATAAAATAATAATAAATACCAGCGGTTCTGACAGACTTTTGACGTTGTTCTCGACATGTATCGAATTCCAAAATTTCAAATACCTGAGATTGACGACCTGACGTGAATTCAAAGTCTTGAGACTTAGATATAAAATTCCCTTCTACATGTTGATGACACGCTTCTATGTCTTACGCCCTTGCATTATCCCTCCTTTTCACTTCTTCAGCGATTATCAGGTATTGTTACAGATTGAAACACCTTTTATTTGACTAGAGCATTGGTCGCATGAAAATAATTTTTATGGAGGTTGCTAGATATCTATATAATAACAATATATGGGAAATTTGTGAAGGTTCCCCCCCGCTCTGAGATTCGACGCTTCAAACGACTGCTTTAGGCTGGATTCAGACAGATTCGAAATCCGATCGTACGACAATCCGATAGCTTTCTGATTGGTCCGAATTCAAATTGTATATCACAATAATTCTAGATATCGAATCGATTTGTACAGAAGGTGCACCTATATTATTCCACCACATTGACGCAGGGGAATAGTTGGTGTCAGATCGTATAACCAGTTTTACTCCACGTTCCGACGTTTTGACTTTTGGGGATAAGTCGTCGCTACAAATGTTAATCAAAATATCACAAACATCAGGAGTACAAAGATATGTTTCTTGTCAAATGATGAACAATGGCTGAACAGTGAAAGAAAACTCGAACAATTTACAACTGTGATCTGCGATGTGAACCCAAAATGCATCGGTATAATATAATAGGTTTCCTGATAGGTTCCAACAGACCGAATTATGAGTATGGAGATTGAAAATTTGAACCAATACCATTCAACAAGGATTATTGTCAAGATTGTTCAGAAATTTTGTTCTGTAAGGATCGTACTGAAAGTGCGTTAAGTAATAGGCATTTGTTTAGTCAAATCCCTCTCAATATGGGGAAATCAAACTGACAGCTTACATTTTTCAATGGTAGGCAAGAAGAACAGAATCCCTAGTGAGATTACTGATCCGAATTCCGTTATCTTCTGACTATTGCATTACGATTCATTTGAATTTTACTTGGCTTCTCGCCATCTTAGGAAATATTTCAGATACGTGAACTTTCGCTAGAATCTATTATCAAGCGAGACGTAAGCCTAGCGATTTTGACGAGAACATCAACATTGTAACGGTACCCAAGTTATTTCACCAGGATTTTTATGCATCTTCACAGTAGGTGATGATGCAATTCCAATCAGGTGTCAGCTCACGAGTGAATTTCAATAGCTATGACCTCATTGGAAAAGTCCTGGCGGGATCCTTCCTTCACCAATAGAATCATTAGTATACAAAATTTGAGTCGCCGCCTCATATGAACCTAGCCCCTGAGGACACTTCAATCTGAAGTATTCGAAATTTGAATGCGTATGGAATGATAAACTCAATCCAATATTATACATATTCTATTTACTTTTGTTCTAGTTTCATAACAAGTTGTATTTTCTTTCCAATTTTGTATTGAAACCAAGTGAATTTTAACTCTAGTTACTTTCATAATGTGTTTGTGGTGATAATAGTGCAGAAATTAATATCTCTCCATAATATTGTTATGAAATCCCCTAGCGCCGCCACTGAGTGTCGGAATGCAATTTCTGGAAAGATCTCCCCAGTTCGAATATTGTATATAAGCGGGAGTCATTTAATCGAGAGGGCAGAATTGTTCAGGTGAAAATGTTTGTCAAATGATGATAAGATCTCTTTCATATTATTCATGAATGTTCTGGATTCATAGTGTGAAAACGAATGATTAGCGCCAAATTGAGAAATCACGTTACAGAATATGAAAATTATTGGGTATGATGTGAAACAATTATAAACATAACCTATAATCTACAAAGGTGCCGTCGGGCGTGAATGAAATGAAACCTTACAAGACCAAATTCATGTAGTGCGCCTCTGTTGGCAATCTCTCGAAAGGATTTCTTCAGTTGAAATTTTCAAATTCAACAATGTGAGAATTTGGGATTGATATTTTTCAGGTATGAGTTAACGCGCCAGGGTTTTCATGCATTTTGATCGTAATGATCAGATATGTCATATTTCCAAAATCCAATAGGGAGGCAAGTTGCTTCCTGACTTCAACATGTCAGTTCAGTCTCAGAAATAAATGATTCTACTATGACTCCCTACTCTGAATTCAAGACTACATATTATTCAATTATTTTGACTATTATTTCATTGATTTCTTTATTTGATTTTTTTGACTTATATTTCATATTCAATATCTCGATTTTTTGTAACAACATTATTTGTTTTGACCTATCAAACCTGAATTTCATCAATGATCAAAAAATTCATTTCAACGCTGAACGGTACAATCCACATTCAAGCATCCATTTCAACATTTTGTTTGGATTTGATTTATAACACGATTTGTATTTTTATACTTTCGTTCTCAGCAACAGGTTTCAATAGAGGTAATAATATAGACAATGGAAGTCCGAACCATTTCCAATCAACAAGAAACATTGTCAAGCACATTTAAGCAAACATTATATTATATATAATTATATCATCGTCTCATTGAGTTGCATTCATCCTATGGCATTATTAGTTGGGAAGATATTTGCCGACTCATCGAAAAAACCTTGATGTGATCCAAAGAAGATTTTCAAAAATTATTCACGATAACAAAAACTCTCATCTGGACTACTCTTCGGAGAACACAAATATTTGACACAAGATATATATCTCAAATGCCTTGATCTACAACAAAATGAGTCTAAGATTCTTTACCGAGGGGAATCAGAAAGAAAGATTCAAATAAAAACTTGAAGAACGACTTCTCCACATCAGAAGAGAAATTTTATTCGCCAATCTCAAGATATGTTCTTCTCATCGTTACCCAAAGCTGGCATAAAACAGAACTTATAGACCGCGGGCATATCTGACAGACGACAATGAATGATAGTTGTAAATCCAGCCTGCTGGACAAACAAACGGATCTACCAATGCTTATCGTGCATTTGGGTCATATTTCAAAATATTTTTTTTGATAATATCTCAATTTTGAGCGATTGAGAAATGTGGAAGTAGAAGCGGCAGACATAAGGTCTCACTCCATCGATTCCCTTTTATTTTTGACAGTAGAAAAAATATTAATCCTCATGCTGAAAAGAGACGTCAATTGTAGATTCAGGCAATTAGAAGAGCAGAATTAAGTAATGATTTTTTTGTATGCAGATTTACACGAAAGGGCTGCCCTGTAATGTTCAAATAACACCGCATGAATCAAGGGACAGAAGATACGAATTAACATTTACTTTGAATTTCTGAAGTTTCTGAGCCTCAGGAGAAAACTCTCTTGGTAAGGAGTTTCAAAGCTCAGCTGTTCTATTGACAAAAGATCCCTGAGCAAGAGAGGTTCGACACAACAAAGGGGTGGGAATTCTGTACTCGTCGAGTCATCCGTGTAGATATTGCCAAGGGGGAACGATTGATAACAATTCGGAAGAGCATCGACCGTGAAAGTATCTATGGAAGAGAGACAAGTCTCCGACCCTTCTGCGATGTTTCAATGAAGTGAGCAAGTCTGTGAGCGAAGAATCACCAATAAGACGAATTGCTTTTCTACGAATAGAATCGAGAAGCCTCAATGGATGTTTTGGTGCCGAACTCCACACATAAGAACTGTATTCCATGACAGGTCGTATCTGAGCCTTGTAGAAGCTGACGAGAATTGAAGTATTTCTTCGCACGAAATAGAAATCCAAGTTTCTGGGAAGCACTTTCAGCGATCGATCTCACATGGTTTACCCATGAGATATTATCACTGATCGTAATTCCTAGTATCGAGATACTTGATTTTGTAGGAATAGTTACTCCTGACATCTAAAAATTTGATAATGATAGATCGACTTTTCTTGAGAAGAGACATGCCTGGGTTTTCGTAGCAATAAATTCCACCAAGTTATAAGTTGAAATGGGCAACGGTTTGATCAAAACATTTTGTATCTCCTCAGAAATGTAATTATAATCTCATTGAATTACCATTGTTGTTTATGGAAATACGATTTGTTTGTCCAGCAAATGATTGACAGTTCTCATGTGACGTCACATACCCGCGGTCTATACCTTCACTTATGATTCATTTCTTTGAATCTCTTGAATGAATCAATATCTGTGCTTGTCATTCAATATCATCAAACACATTCGGATAATAATTTATCACATTTTCCATAAAAAGTATAATGTTCGATAAAAATCCATAAAGGTAGAGGCACGTATCTGAAATATGATAAAGAGGTTGTCGAAAACATATACAAATCATCGTATTCATGCATATTTAAAGCACCTTATGCCTTCGTGGGTAATCTCACATGTCAATTTGATATATTATTGAAGGAATAAGCCTCATAATTATTGTTATGACATATCGTGAAACTGAATAATTGAGAAGTAAAAAGCATCCAAACCTTTTCAAAGAGATCAAAGCATTGTATCATTATAGAAATAACATTTCGTTTCTCTCTGCGTTCTCGAATACCTTCCTAGACACTTTGTAATCCATCAAGACTCCCTTAGTCTTTTGACACCCTCTCTGATAAAATCTATGTCAAGGGGATGTCCATGCCTGTTAGTGAGCACAGGGATGGATACTTCCCTCAGTTCATCTGTTGAAAGTTCTTGTTGGGAGTGTGGAAAGAACAAAGTTTTTTCTGTTAAAAGGACAGAGAGCAACGAACACAAACTCTCTCACCGTCCGCAGTTTTCAAGGACCCTAAGGACTCTCCCTGCGTTACTTCATTCCGAATATCGTCAATCAGATTATTCTGAGACGGAAAAATATTCTGACATTCGATATGTTGATGTATAAGGTACTCTTGGGATAGAATTGGTGGAAACTTGGGAATCACTCAATTCAGTTCCCATGTTATGCATTAAATCTTGACAGGATATACGGTGTACTGGAATATACGACTCGAAATTCAGATATGAGTAAAATAAGATATTTGCAATTTAGCTGAACATAAACCTTAGTGGAATTGAATCGAAAATCATATTTTGAAAAAAATTATTTTCAACAGTTTGTGGATAGGTACTGAATCTAGTTATATTCATGAAAAGACAAGAAATTGTTTTACATTCTTGCTGTCATGACTTCCTGTCTAGTTGATCATTGAAAATGGGTGACAACGAAGAAATTTGTGCTACACCACCAGAAATTACCACACAAGCATGTGGGGGGAGTAAAAAAAGTACAGTACTCAACTTGAGAATAAGGCCAGGTAAGAGCACTCGCGAATTACCGCACTTGGCCAACGTCTCGTGCGTATATAATAGGCTACTTACCCTTCTCTTTACGTAATATACTATTACCTGCGTTAAAATTATAATATGTTTTACGTTCCGGCTACGTTTTTACGAAGGCGTTTGGCATAATTTTTATCAATTATCATAAATCATATTCTTTACGAGGATTTCAACTAATAAGCATTTTTTGAATTATTTACTCAAATATTAGCGGCCTTTTCGATAACAAAAGTTGAGTGACCCTGAGAAACAGATGCTGTACTAGGTGAAATGGCTGATGGAGCAATAATGTTTGATTTCTCAAAACTGGTGTGAAGCCGTGTTCATCGAAGAGAATTGGGGCTTTGAAGGGAAAAAATGGGAATCTATATTTTTCCTGAACTGAGTGGAAGTGGCCGTTATTTGATGAAGATCCATATTGTACAAATAATATACTGTTACGATTTATCCCTTGGAAAATCTCAATTCTTACACCACTGTTACGATATATCCTTGGGTTCGTCGATTAAAACACCAAACAACACTAAACTACTTTTATTATAACTCTCTATCGCAATACAATACAACACAATCACTTAAATCGCTCCGATAACTTTCTAATGCTCGCTCGCTACTAAAACTCTCTGTACTAACAATTCTCCACCTTCGCACTTAGCAATAACAAAACTCTTTCCACTTAGCTCTACTTAACTCTCGTCACTTAGCTCTGAATACAAACTTCCGAGTAACCAACTCTCCGTAATTCAAATTCTTCCCTCGCAGCGAAACCGGTCCCGTATTATCTGCGTGCCAATCGAGAATCGTCGAGAGAAGCCCCGATGACGCGTCTCGAATTCTCCAGGCGGCAAACACAGTTCTTGGAAAATGACGACGCTACGGCGCGGTCCTTCGCCTCGCGTTTACGATATGGTCAGGGCCGGCGCTAGGGCGTAACAATACAGTTGCCTGTGAGAGCTTCACATATTATGGTTTACTAAACTAAACCGCAACACATGTTCCGCTATACAATAGCTTCCTAAAGCTTCAAACTCTAAAGTTTATAGTTCCTGCTTGAGAAAGCTATTGTATAGCTAAACGCGTGTCGCGGTTTAGTTGAGTAAACCCTAATATGTTAAGATCTTACAGGCAACTGTATATTATTGTTTTTTCTGAACATTCGGCACGGAGATACTGGGTAATAACAGAATAACTCTCATCATTAATCATTTCTTTAAAGCTTGATGAGAATGAACGAACAGTCAAATGAAAACTAAATTTCAGGAAAAGTTACTGAACTATTACAATTGAAAAAAATCAAAAACATAAACGTTTGAAAGACAAACTGACCGAATTCCAATTTGGGTGAAAAATGGCAGTGCAAAAATGAAAAGAACAGAAACAAGTATTTTTTGTTTCCATATTATATTGAGTTTTTATCTTGACCCAGGGCTATATGGAGGATCAATTTATTGAAATGAAATCGGTTTGCGTTTATTCTCGATGAAAAGTTGTTACTTATCAGGATCATAAAATTTCAGTGATCATCTGAGTTGATTATTTCTTGATGGATACTTCTTTTAACATCCGGTCAAAACCGTAGATAAGTATACGTAGCTGAACAAAGTCATCAGAATTCGTATCAGAATTGCCCAGTCTGTGGCATCTCCCCCCAAGAGATGACAGGGATATTTCGATACTATACGAAAATATTTATATATTCCCTTCACCTATTTGTGCCACTTTGTTCCAAACACTTCTCATTGTATCTGCAAGGGAAGTAGATCTATTCCGGCGGTCAATTCCCTACTGACCGACCACCTTTCACGACAAATGAGGAAACATTGCACATCGTTATTTTGGTAAAGGTCTGTTATCCGGTCACCCGAACTTTTTGAAAGAAAAATTCTTCCGTATTATGGGCCACTGAACACGAATCCAAACCAACACCTAGCATTCAACCACAGTATTATTTTTTTCTGGTGTTTTTCGAACATTTCATTTTTATTCGAAGTAATTTCTTCTTCATTTAATGCTACAATACAAAAAATGATCGAACGCCCTTGGCCCCGGTTCCCGTACAGCAGTTATGCCGATCAAATTCCACCTAAAATATGTCGAACCTGGTGAAAGAATGGAAAACTAGTGAGAAAGGTGAAATGAGTTCTAAAGGTGACGTGGTGTTCAAAATCGTCTAAAATCATGTTGTATTTTTGATACGGAAACTAATGTCGAAATTGACATTCGTGAATTCCAATAGAAAAAAATAACGTTTCGAATGGAGCCGAGAAAGTTCTAGGTTACTTCTTGATCTCGTTTCCTCCTGACTGAAAAATCTGTCATTTTCTAATCTGAAAGTAGAATAGAGTCGTTATCAAATTTTCCAGTGATTCTGAATGAAAATGTGTTTTCGTCGTCATGTGTTTACGTGATGCGATGATTCTTGACGACATATTAACTTCATCTAGTATATATGAGTCGATTCTTAGAAATAAGTAAATTAACTCACGAAATATTAATGTATTTGATCTTGAAAATGTTACTGACGCAACCATGCGAAATCAGATATATGATTTGTTGGTAGTGGAAAAATCCATAGCTTTCATGTTCATATCTTCTATCATAATTTTCAATGTACCCAGCTGATGAATCCTATTGATGAACTGTCTGATTCGCAGGAGAAATCATCTGCCTCTTCACATTTCGTAGCGTTAGTAGCTTGTTCATTTCGAAAGCTCTGATATACTTGTTTACATTCTGCTTGAAGCAAGTGTAAATATTTTTGTTTCTATTTGAGAAAGATGATATAATATTTAGGCTTATACCGAATTTTCAGGTTATTCTCGCGCGTCGCAATTTACCAAACAGAAATCTATCCCATTGAAGCATTGACTCTAAACGTGGTGTTGGAACTAAATCGGCTACATTTTGTAGGCGAACACACAGACAAAGCAAGGCGTTAATAAAATAGAATGATCAAAATTCAACCAATTCGTGTCCAGTGTGGAAATTTTCTTTCCTTGATACTCTGGTCTGGTTCTGTCCATCTCATATCCGGCGTTTCTTCGTATCTGCCAGAATGGGAATGATTTCGGTACGAGAGCACAATTAGCACGTGTGAACGTGACGAGATGAGAAACGTGAGAGGCCGACGTAAGCAAACAGAGCTACGCTGCGGGTTCATCAAAGTTTAAAGTCGGTATTTTCAGATTTTCTGTAGAGGAAAGTTGTTATTTGCGAAATGCACACGGGAACGAGTGGAACTATAGGCAGACGTGTGCACTTTTATGTAAGCATGTGCTTATCACTATGGACAATGACGGCTCCCAATACCATGAGAAGAATAAGAAACCACATCAAAAATCACAATGAGAACTCTTTTCGTTCATGAAAAACTCGTATTATTGTGAGTCTCAATTATTATAATCAATATCGTAACGAATCAGAAATCTGAGGAAAGTGCTGGATACTGATTAACTGCTGACATTGCACTGAGCTCAAGTTGACTCTG
The DNA here is from genome assembly GCA_032362365.1 of Zygogramma bicolorata. Classification (NCBI taxonomy): domain Eukaryota; kingdom Metazoa; phylum Arthropoda; class Insecta; order Coleoptera; family Chrysomelidae; genus Zygogramma; species Zygogramma bicolorata. The sequence continues at coordinate 92,417 of JAVJAQ010001870.1, read as the reverse complement.
GCTGAGATATGGTAAATTTTTCTTGGGATTTTCTTCACGTGGAGGAGATGTGCTCAAAAGACGGTTTGACGAGTACTTCTAGGATTATTTATCTACTAGAGGTGATTGTGAAAATGTACTTCCAACCAGTATAAAGAATTGTAAAAGTGTAGGTTCATTCATGAAATGATTCATTAGTTTCAGAATCTGGATATAATATTTTAATATTTGATGATTCCTGAACAAATTCATGTATGACCAAAAATAACCGATATAATTACTGTTATTGTTCACTAAATTTGATTATTAGAGTAGTGATTTCAAACAATGAAGAATTCTTCCGTTCTATGCTTGATAGTCGTATCTTACAAAGATTTGAGAATATTACACATCACTCAAAAGTGATATCAATCATTTCATGAAGATGCGCACGTACCTTCATTTTTTCATTGAAAATTACTCCGGCCGTACAAATTATCATAGTTTCTGTCTGGAATATTACATTTCGATGATTATTGCTGGAATTTCCATAGTGATATCTGAGTTCCCCCAATATTATTTTGCAACTCAAATGATAAAAATTAGCATTACCACCCATGTACCAGAAGGCATCAGAGAGCATATGAAAACTTGTTTCATAGATTTTTTCACATTCATGAATTCATTATTTGGTTTTTTCCTCTGCAGCAAATTTCATGACATTTATTGACCACATTATTGCCTAACATGCATATTTTGATTAATTCTACTCACCAGGAATTCTCTGGATACTCAATGATTCATTGTTCTTATTTCTTTGAATACTTCGATTGTGATAAATCCTGAAAATGAGAAATCATATAAGACATCAGAGTGGATATAAGTGTTACTGCTATGTATTTTTCATATGGTAAATATCAGTATGTATCAATATCTTCCTAGAACTTCCTTTATTTATTATTGTAATATTTGCTAAAACTGATTTCAGTTTGTATTTGCCCATTGACAGATCAGACTGACGTTGAAAACAATAAATAATTCATCATACAGAGGTTCCACAAAATTTGATTTGGAAACAGTGAAAGCTCTTAATGCCAATGTACTATAAAAAATGTATAGATTTATAGTCAAAGATAGCTGTCGCGTATGCAGCGGAATAATACATATCTGGAAGAGAATAAGTTGAATACATATCTATTCTATATTCTTTGCTTTCATGAGTACATTTATTATCAATCTAATGACGTTAGTTGATCAAATAACTCAATGGTTATCGTTCAATATGATTTAGAACCTGAAGAGACAGATTCAACATCGAAAAGCAAGCCAAATCGTGACAATCAATATCAAGAAATATCATCCAATATATAAGATTCATCAAATGGTCAAATGCACCGCCACAGGGAGCAACGACCATCAAAACTAACAAGAAGAAGATTCATCAAAGATTTGAATTTAAAACTACCGGACGTGAGGTAATCATCGTAAAATCAGGTATTTCAGATGATGGTGGCATTTCGAAAAACTCATGACTAAGTTCCATAGATGTCAACCAGAAACCCGAAATCAAATATACCTGATGTTATACAACCAGAACATGAAATTGAAGTGAATCTATAAAAAGAACCAACAACCTTCTATTTCATCCACTCAATTCTGTCACAATCACTAAAACAAACAGTCTAGTAGGCGTAGTATCGAAGATCGTGATCTGAATTGAAACGCAAGTCTACAAATCATTCACATTAATTTTTTTATCTCACCGTGCAACACGATTCAATATAAGTACAATAATTCAAAAGTATCTAATTACACTAGGTATCACTCAAATAGAGTTGCAATACCAGTTCATTGATTAGAAGACTCACCCAAATGATTAAATTATTGGTTTTACGATATTGAACTGGTCACGATAACGAAAAGGTAAGTAACAATAAATAAATAAAATGTTACCAAGCTACCGAAAGGCTTTTTTCGTGGTGAATGACTTGTCTCTCCGTAGTGTTTTGGGTTTGTAACCTACGGCAATCTGAATTTTTGTTAAAATCACGATTGTAACATTTTAAACAGTATCTCTTCATAATCCTTGCGATACTCGACCGATGTTTCATGTATAATAAATACACGGAAGCCTGTGAAAAGTCGCCTATCGAAATGATTGTCGAAAAAAACAAACGCAATTTGTTATTTTATTGAGCGAAAAAATTCTATAGCATTCTGTTGTTATGTAGTACACTATCATATATCACCCGAAGACGATTGCGGATACCAACAATCGAAACGTGAGTACACCCAACTTGAAACTTGGTTTCAACTATTTCATACCATTTGATTTGTTTCTTCATTTAAATTTTTTGACTGATATTTCACATTCGAAATGTCAATTTTCTTGTCACAATATTATTTCATTGATTTCTTTATTTGAAATGTTTAACTAATATTTCATATTCGCAATCTCGATTTTTTGTAACAACATTATCTTCTTTGATCAATCAAACCTTAATTTTATTATTTACCAAATAATCCATTTCAACATTTTGCTTGGATTTCATTTCCTTACTTGATTTGTATTCATATCCTCTCGTTCTTAGCAACAGGTTTCAATAGACTTAATAATATAGACAATAAAGGGAGAACCATTCCCATTCACTATTTTGTAGTTGTTAACCAAGCAATGAAACGTAATATGAACCAGTATGCTACAAAATGATTGATATTTTGTTGTAGCCACCTGCTGCCTCATACTCTCTGTCCGTTTCATATAGGGTTTAGAGTTTCAAAGTGCAAAATTTTCGCAACTTTTCAGATCCAACAACCTCGAACACATAATACTATGCTATCATCGAGTCGAAGTTGGAATATGCAATCATAGTATGGAGTTCATTTCATAAAATCTTAATCCTACCACAACTTGGATTTCGTGTTTGTAGGTAGACAGATCAGAATTGTGACTTTTCTACAAGTTCGTCCCTGGTAACCAAGTATTTTGTTCTCTGTGATTGGTGGAATTCATATCCAACCTTGTGTGGATATAAAATCACAACGATTCAGTTTACTGAAATAGCGCCTACTAATCCGTTTAGTAAACTATGGAGAAATTAGAAGAAAATAAAACCCCCCACGATATTCAATTTCGAATAGATCAATATCATTGGATTTCGACCTGAACAAAAATTCGTCAATGTCATTGATAAATGTATTCATCCCAGTGAGTGAAACAGCAACGAACGAACATGTAATTTTTGTTTGCATCTCTCTATACCGTTGTCTCACAGATTCCTATTTTGTAATAGGGGAGCCCAAGCGGGGATTTCGGGATTTACCCAAGCGCGGCGGATTAATAAACAGGGGGATACCTTGTACCCGGTTAAGTACTTCCACCATATATGAGCCCTATATATATGGCCGCCCTTCAAAGATAAGTTACATCCTGAAACGTGTATATTCCACTAATACACAATTCGAGAGTGACCTAAAGAAGGAGGAGGGCTACGAAGTTGTTAAAAAAACGTCATATCGACATTCTCGAGCGTGGCTAATTTTATTTTTATTTTGAAGGGAATAATTCAAGAATTGCAAAAAATATATAATGACGATTTCCAAAAGCCAAAATAATAAAAATTCATCGATAAAGTTCAATGCGTGCAGCTACGTGATGCCTGTATTCCCCTCTCCACGTTTCTATTCCTCTCTCACTTTTTCTCTATCTATTGCTCTCTTACTCCGTCCCCACTCTGGTTTCTGTTGCCATGATGCCATGACAGTTAATCACACAGACTCGTTGGTGGCATGATATTGTTTACAACGAATATCCAACGTTTTAGAATTTTAAAAATTCAATTGCTTATAATTATTCCCTTATAAATACAAGTATTCTACTAAAAAAAGCATGCACTTTTTTATTTCCATGCTTTTTCCTGAGATTTCAATTAATCAAGTTCAATGATTAAAAAAAATTTAAAAATAAATTCAAATTGGCAGAATAGGCGAATCCCTCCAGATAATCGTCAGATCATGAGATAGATTGCAACGTCTAGGGCGTAAAGATGAACCATATATATCTTAATCTGACGCGCTTGTGTATTTCAAAATGCCGTTTTTTTTTTTCACATTCTTATAACGGCCGCGAGTCTGCGTCACATCCAAACCGCCAGATTATTATATAAGAGCTTATTTTTAGGTTCATTTAACATCCCCTCAGAAAAACTGACGCGCTCGAGAAAAAAAAATTCTTTTTTCATTTTCAACCCTTACGTACGACCACCCCCACCATGGAAACAATCAGATTAACAAACGAATATTTTTTTAAATATGTAGAACATAGATGATATCAATATCGGACGGGCTCGAGTATGTCGATGCAACCGTTTTTTTTTACATTTTTGAAAGTCTATAGCCGCTTCCCCCACCGATGAAAAGGTATACATCATATAAATTTATTTCTTTTTATCATCTAAGCTTCGCAGCAACCTAATAGGTCTCTATGGCGCTCGAGTAAATCCCGATTTAGCATCGTGGGCTCTCCTACTATTGGTGAAACGGGCTGAGGCTTTACACGAGTCATATTGTTACTCGGGCTATAAAGTATTCCAACAAAGTATTCGATGGAATAATTAGAAATTCCACTCACACGTATACAACAAAAATGAGAGTGTTTGTGCTTGGATTGTTGAATAAATTCACTGATATTATTTTATGGCTTGTTGAACTGCGCTGTTTAGCAAATCATTTTATTTATTGGCCTATTCATTACCGGCTAGACACCCAGTTACTAGATGGAGCGTGTGTATTAAAGATTATTTATTTCAGGTTTTATTCGATTTGATGGATACTGATATCATCGGTTAGAGTCTCAAAATATTTAGATGATTCAACGGGATGATTGGCCTCATCAACAATATCTGAAAAAAAAGTGTGAAATATAATATTATGCGATGTGTACTGTTTAAATTTCATGACTTGTGCTGGGTTAATTCTTCTCGTTGCAGTTTTTTGCCTTTCAGAATTATTACATCTGCAATGCTTCAGCTTTCCATAGAATGTGAATCGATTCAGATATGAATTACTGGATTTGAAGCTACCTTCGAATTTTCTTATCGAGTGTTATGGTATCACAAAATCATCATTTTTATATTCATATGATGGAGCATTAATCGTTTCATACATACCGAGTAGAGAAAGTTGAGAGGTATTTCAGTTATATTCATTTATAAAAATGCTAGATGTAAGTTTTTTCTGTATGACCAGCCAGTATATCAATTATGTAGAACGGAATGGGATTGTCTACGCATATGTCATCTACTTATTTTTATTTTGCATTGTAGTTGCTTGAGAAAAAAGATTATAGTACCACACTGTATTAAAAGAAAGAAACGCAGAATTATTCGGCAAAAATTTTGTGATTTATTTTATTTGACATTTCAGGACATACGATGACTTCAACATACAATGCTATATATAATATAATCACGGAGTATAAAGTTGTTGAAGAGAGCTTCAAGATTTTCACATAAGCTCAATTAGCATTCTGTCCAAACTATAGATGTATGATTTTCGTTAGTCCAATCCCACATTAGATCAAGACAGAATTGCGAATTCAACTCATTTGAAATGCATTGAATTCACTTTCAGTCTTGTATTCAATTCATTAAAAAAATTAATTAGTGAACTGTGAGTTGCTATCTTTTTCACAGTGAATTGTGACTTCTGAATTGTTTTTGTGAATTCAATTCACGAAAATGAATTGAAGCCACAATTCAGATTCACAATTGACAAGCCATTCCCCAAAGCGCCGTTGCATCTCGTTCTCTTTGTACACCCCAAACGCGCAGACATACTATGTATCAAGTTGGCGTTCACAGATATCCACAGGCTCCAGTCTGCGTATATTCAGGAGTTTCAGGATGGTAAATTCATGATTCTTGTTATCCGTTGGTGAGCACATGTTGAAAAAAAGGCATGAATTGTTTTTTTACTCATGTAGATATTTTACCAAATTAAAAAAATAATACATAAATTTCGTTGAGTTTTCTAAAATACGCGGTTCCTTTATACATATCTCTAATAGAATATTATAACCTTTGATATAAAAGTGAAACTTTTTAACAGAGCCCAGATCACTCGAAACATGTACTGAACGCATGCACTTGATGTATTTAATATAAACATGTGTTAAGTTTTTCATGTTCTTAATGAAATTCCAGTACCACTGTGTGTGATTAATAATGGCGTATTGCAACTACTTGAGATACATTTCACAGATTTCATATATTTCTGGAAATGCAGGATTTTCTTTCAGTCATGAATTATCTTTAATCTCCTAGTAAACACTGCAAAAAGCCTGTGATGTAACCAAGAGAAAGGGAATGCAAATTAGTTTCAACTTGAGGTTTGTTAAGGTTCTGTCTGATTTTCAAGTGAGAACGATCGTTAAGAGAGATGAAAAGATGGGAAAACTGCACTGGTCGGATCAACCAACTCTGATGCTAAAGCAAGGACGATCAATGATGATTAATACTATCAGGATTAATCGTCATATAGTTCCCCCTAAAGAAGGGATCAATCGCCGAATTTTCTCGATCACAAGCAGTGAATACGTGAGTTGACTATCACCAACAATAAGACAAATTGCCAATAAAATTTTGTTAATTTTTTCTATCAATGCCAGATGAATAACATTGATTTCCCATAGCTATCACCATTCCTCGCTGAAAAACAAAATCGAGTTATGTCGGGAATATTCGAAGAAGAAGAATATCTCAAGTACTTTTGTTTTCAGAAAAAGTGGGCATAACTACAATTTTTTTTTCATTTCTTTATGAAGAGGTGAGAGCGTCAGCTGGTTGAAGGAAAAACCCATTTTGAACACTGTCAAGATAACCGATTGATGTTTGTTTTAAAAGTTAGCAAAATTTATTGTGAATTGATAACAGTAACAATTCACAAGCTAGCTTGTGGCTTCAATCCATTTTTTACGAACTTTCAATTCATAAATTTGATAAATTTTTTTGCGTGAATTAAATTCAAGATAGTAGTGGATTTGTCCAACTCTGATGAGTACCCACCAAAAATGCGTGTTGGGGAGCAGCAAAACATATGCTGCCCAAAGCGCCGAAGTCCTCATTCTGGGCCTGATCATCCAGAAACCGCAGTATTTTTGAGGAGAGAAGTTTGAGACGAATATTTTGCCTTATTTCCTTCATTGAATCCAGTAAAGGGAAATGAAAAACTGTATAATAGAAGTTATTTCGAAAAATTTTCAAAATACTCTCCGTTGATGAGTACATGTATATTAAAAAAGGATGATTATTTCCTAAACAAATACTACACTCCCTATAGTGTGCCGGCGGGCAGTGATTCACATAGAAGTAACTCTTCCTTGCTCAATTTGTTTAACAAGCATACGAAACTTGTATCGAGTAAATATCATTTATAGGGATTCTCTACACAATGAATCAAAAATGAAAAGTTGTTTGTGAAAAATCTCATTCCCACTTTGTTATTTCATTCTTGCCCAAACAAGATCTTGAGTAGCGGTTTCTCAAAACCTATTGTAGTGAAAATTCTACAGAAAACTGTATACTCATTCTTCAACATGTATTTGCATCGAGTATCAACCATTCCCATTCAATTTCCAGTACACTTTGTGAAATTTGCTAAAATAATAGGTCTGGAAATCGCTGGAGCGAACATAAGAATTTCCGGGATTTCAATATGCTGTTGAGGTGTACTCAGTCAAGACCCAAATGAATTCAATTCACGAACAACCCCTAACACCACCACTGTAGGCAATCATGTAATACAAAACCGAGTACAAAACCGCATTTCGCCTTGTATGTAAACGAACGTCATGAAACAATGATACGTACCATAAATAACAGAAAACAAATTGAAATGCACAATCGTAATGAGCTTCTATAGCACCAAGTGAAATTGAATAATAGACATGGAAATGATAGGTGATAGGTATTAATAATGGTACATCGCATTGAAGGATTATATAAGTTCTTTGTTTGGTTCTCTGAAGATGCAAATACCTTGGTATTTCGAACCAGATTGCAAATTGCACTCATTTGAGTAGTGGAGTACCAGCCGAGTATTTTTCAGGTTCAATTCTGATCAATATGCATGCAGAAAAAAACGTATATCATTGCTGAAAATAAGATTGAATGGCAAAAATACACCGAACTCAAATCGGTGTTATGAAAATGAGGATCCTAAGAATTATTTCTGAGATAAAAACAAAAATGCCTATGAATTAGAGGTGTAGAATTCCGCTTTTTACATTCAGATGATACAAAAAGAAACTCAATTAATGGCAAGTTGCAAAAAGCTACAAATCATCAATGATATACACTACGATTTTTCTCACTTAATATCTACTGACGACTCTTCACCATTTTATTTTTTCAACATCGATATAAATACTTCATTCATAAAAAAGTCACGAATAAATTGAAACCATAGACATATATGACTTTTTAATTTTGGTCTATGATTGAATCCAATGACGAATGACAGCTGACCCGGCGACTGATAGTTGGCTAACGATAGCTGAAATGGCCCCAACCAAATTAGCGCCACCTCCGTGAGGTCATTGTCAGTCATAATGGAAATGGACTATTCCCTTCAAAAGCCTTGGTATGGAATGAAACTGTACCTAGATCGTCGCCAATGAAGGTGATACAAGAAAGAATCTGGTGGATCATAATTTCTGGGAATATATGTGTGTGTATCAACAAGTTTAAACACGACAAAATATTACGTTGAATCTCATATCTTCAAAGATTTCATTATAGAATGACATGAAAACTATGGACCACTAATATTTATAGTTCTTGGGTATTTCAACCCATCACAATCTGAAAAAAATAGTGATTTTCATCTTTGTTGATTTATTCCTTCATTCGTGGTGGACTGATTCAGATGATACAAGTCGATGACAATTGATTTATACTGCTCAAAACTCATTATAATAATTATTGGATTTCTTCTTCATAGTACTCGGGTTGTCAACCTACCACCATCAGAAGAAATTGATAATTAGTAAAAGAATATATGCGCATATTTGTATACAAGTGTAATGTTAGTGTAGGTACATATCTTCAAGTAATATAATATTTTAAATGGTCAGTTGAATTTTGAATCGAATAATTAGGAACTGGTACATGTCGGAATATTGAATCTTTATTCGTAAAAACTAAACTATAGGAATATTCCTGAAAATCTGATGAAGAAAACAACCCAAAGATTACCAAATATCAAACTCCCAAAAATATAGAAGATCATCTGATTTTTCAGTATAAAATTGATTGAAACATAGTGACAGAATAGATATTCTGAAATCGTGAAAGATGCGGGTGGCCAAAGCCTTTCGACACTTCATATAAAAGTTACATGAACATAGATAGATCATTTTCGGAAGAAAATGGATGCCCAGAGAATTTCGTAGAGAATACATCGACTGAAATTGAAAATCGTAACACACCCCGCAGTGAAGACATACAACCTGGACAAACTACACATCATGTAATGAACATTATACCTTATGTCCCTTGGCTTTCTGAAGAGGAAGCAGATAGGCAGCAGGTATAATATCAGAACGACATTCAAACCATCAAATACTTAATGCTCAGTACTGCCACACACTATACCAACATAACAAAAAATACAAGAAATTGAATTCATCACATTTCTTGTTCGTGTGGTCAAAATTATATCGGTGAAACATCCAGACTTCTCAAAGAGCGAAAGAGTGATCACAAGATGTACATTAAGAACAGACAGATTGATGGTTTCGAATCATCAGAACACATTCTCACTGCCAATTGAGATCATCACACAGTAGAATGGGATGACACACAAATGATGGCAAAGTAAAGTTATAGCAGGACACGAAAGTTGAAGGATTCTGCTTTTATCATCCTGTATGAGGCCACATTCATCTCAACCAGCTCCGTTGATATAATCTCAGGGATACACCTTTTGAAAGGCAAAAGCATATGCCAAATATAAAATCTTTGATAGATTCCTGAAGAAATATATACAGATTCCAATATTGATTCTTATTTTTTCAGATTGTGGTAGGTTGAGATCCAAAAAAAGAGGAGGAAGAATTCATCCACCACAAAATAATGACCTTCAAACAGTAGTTTTCATCAAAGTTTCACTCCAATAGGAATTATCTGAAGACACAGTTCAGGGGAAATGTTTCTGTGGTAGCAGTCATAATGTATTTCTCTATACTGTGAAATCATTCGCGGGTGAGAAATTGTTTTGATTTTTTTAAATTATCACGAGATGAATTCTTGACAGAAGAATGTAGAATATTATATAATAATGTACCTGTGGATTTTTTTTTTTAGATTTTGTAATTGTGAAAATGGGAATCAATTGAAATTTTAGCTTTAGTTTTATGTTTTTCGACTAATGACTGGAAGATGAAAATTGATGAAGAGGTCATATCGCTCAGATTCTTGAACAAGGAGAGACAGGTAACATGATATCTTGAATTACAAATCATTCTGATTGCTTTTTTCTTGAGTCATGAAAATCTCACTAGCAGAAGTAGAGTTTTCACAGATAAGGGTCATATAGCTTATATGAGAATGAACTCGATGTTTCTGATCGCAATAATAGTATATTACTTTATGAGGGGGAGAAGCATGAGTTTTCTTGACGCGCCCGATTTTACGCGCCGAACGAAGTGAGGCGCGTAATAGAGGGCAAGTCAAGAAAAGTCGCTTCTTTGCCGAATAAAGTATACTATTTTTTCTTCAAACGTAGCAATTTTCAACCATAAATAGTATAATTCATACGCTATTTTTACTCGAAATTAACTGTGACATCTATCAAAGTCGTCTAGATGTTAGAAATTAAAATAATTAAGTCGTCGGTGGGATTTGCGTCTCCCTGGTTACAGTTGTTTGACAGTTATTTTACGTTATTAAAGACAGCTTATTGTTGTTGCAACCGCAAGCGCAAATTTAGTGCGAAAATGGAAAACCTAAACGAAATTGAGTCCGCGGCTAATGATGCAGTAGCACGTTTGGGGCCCTCCAAGTCGGGAATAAAGTATCGGTTAGCGTACAAGCACTTCCAAGAGTGGTGCGATACCAGAGGAGTACGGCAAGTTACCGAAGACGTTTTACTGGCATATTTTAATATAATGGAAAATGAAAATAAATGGAAATCTTCTACAATGTGGTCACGATACTCTATGATCAAATCCGAGTTAGTTATTAGGAAAAATGTGGATATAAGCAAATTTTTAAAGTTACGTGCCTTTCTGAAAAAGACAAGCGAAGGATATACTGCAAAGAAGTCTAATGTTTTCACTGAAGACGAGTTTGATAAATTTTTGTTTGAAGAGCCAGATAAGTTGTATTTAGGATTAAAGGTGAAAAAAATTATATTGCAAAGCATGTAGTATACTCTACTGAATTATAAAAATATTTCAGATTGTTTTGTTAATTGGGGTTACCGGCGCCTGTCGATGCGACGAATTGGTAAAAATGAAGACTGTGGACATGGATGAAGAAAATGTAATAATTATCAAAATCCCAGACATAGTCCAAGAACCAGGTACTTTTTTTCTGCAATCTTCTACAGAATTGATATTCTTGTTGGAAAATGTTCGGGGGTGTCCCCTGAATGTAAATTCAAGTTGGCGGGACGAGGGAGGTTGAGCTTCAACCGCCATCTTGGAAAACACGTTTTATCGAATATCACGTGAACCGTGCATCGTACGATAAAAACAGTGGGGATCGTTTTTGTAGATAATGAAATTCTCTGCAACTTTCATTTGAACTTTTTTTTGTATAAAGCATAGTTTTTTATTTATGGCGCGCCAAAATACTGCCATTTATACTGTTTCATCAACCGTTCACTATATGTTTAGCAATAACCATGCTGGGAACAGTTTGGCGCGCTATAAATGAAAACCTATGCACTATACGAAAAAAAGTTTCGAATAAAAGTTGAAGAGAATTTTATTATCTACGAAAATGATCCCCACTGTTTTTGTCGTACGATGCACGGTTCACGAGATATTTGATGAAACGTGTTTTCCAAGATGGCGGCTGAAGCTCAACCCCCCTGTCCCGCCAACTTGAATTTATATTCAGGGGACACCCCCAAACATTTTCCAACAAGAAAATCAATTCTGTAGAAGATTGCATTATGAACCTACTTTTTTGCTCTGGCTCTTGGCGTAACAGTAAAACACGACAAATTAGATCTTTTACGATAATTGGTCAAAACTACATTAAACTGTATAAAAAGTATGCATCACTGCGGCCTGAAAATTTCACCGATTTTTTATAAAGTACCAAAATGGAAAGTGTTACCGAAGCGTCATGGGAATACATTCGATCAGCGCAGTAGCCCAAAAAGTAGCTAGTTATTTAAATTTAAACGATGCAAGCGCATACACGGGTCACTGTTTACTACGAACTTCAGCAACACTTTTAATTGATGAAGGCGGAAATCTAGAATGCCTCAAACGACATGGGGGCTGGAAATCAAGAACGGTTGCCGAAGGATGTATAGAGGATTCAATAAGAAATAAGAACGATAATGCTCAAAAAATTTTAAACCCTCATGATTCGCCAACATCGGAAATGATTGCTGAAAGTTGTGCTCGACCATCAGTATCATCAACAATTACCAATGCGTATCAAGAGTCGGGAACATTTTTGCACGGTTTCAATTTCGAAAATGCTTCATTAACTGATTGTACTTACTTAATATTACTATAAATAAAAATGATGTTTAATTGTTGTTAATGACATTTGTATTGTTGCTTTGTGACATGTTTCATATTGTTGCCATGACAACATTTTTCCCTCCACCGCACCGTAAAGAAATGGGAAAAAAAACTGCTGCCGGCGGAGACATGGAACTTTGACAGGATCAAGTTAGATAAGTAATGTCATCATTATTTGACGTTTGAAGAAAAAAAAATATATTGAGAGTTTTTCATTTAATTGTTTGACATGATAATATGTCCAATTGAAAGAGAGTGAGCCACGATTATATCTAGCAGCTTAAAAGTTTTTCCTTGTGCAATACACAAAAAAAACCTGTTGAGTTATCTAAGGAAAATATCACCTTCTGACTCATTGAGAACGCCTATAGCGAAAAAAATCAGTTTTTTGAAATATCTGTGAATTCTATTTTAATTATCAATTATTTCACATTGTGGCAGGCCACGAACCTAGGAAACTACAAAAATGACTGCGCAATATTCTTTACTTTGGCAGCCTCACTCTCGATCTCCAGGAAACCACTATAACTAGCTGTTGGAAGTCTTGCGGTTCATAAATATTCAGAGGCCCTCAACTCTTCGACCACGGATGCTTCTGGCAGGTGAAGGTTGTGCGTGTCAGAAAATCGTCAACGAATGAATATTTCATATAATGCTGTGTTTTCAGTTTCAATTGAATTCAATTGAACGGCTTGAGATACTTATTCATCAGAAAGAGTTATGGTGTAGCGATGAAAGGACGTGTCATGCAAAAAATAAACCTTGCACTGTAACCTTCGATTGATATCTGTGAAAAAAAATCCACAGTAGAACCTCTGGAAGATTCTTATATGTTGAATATAGTATTTCAAAGTGCTGTTTGGAAGCCGTAATTTTCTGGTGAATGAATGTTGTTATAATCAGTTTTATTTGTCTTCCTTGTTTTTGGGTTAACGTACCAAAATGAACAAAAAAGAAATAATATTGAAATATATACCAGAGTAAAAAGGCAAAAATCTACAAAAAAGTTGCTGCAATGATCATAAACAGTTCCTTCTAAATGAAACACATCCTTTTAGTTTGAGGTTGCTTGCTATAGTTTGAAAATTCAAAAATAAATGAATGTTTACGGTATACATAACCAGATAAGAATTATTGACGATTTATAGTGGAATTTGACGAAATATGAAGGATATTCCTGTTTTGGCCACTGCTTGTACAAACTTCAGCCAACGACGTGTGTATGACTCAAAAGAGAGAATTGTTCATTGCAGAAAAATTACTGAAGTTATGTGAATACAATTTTTTTTCAATTATAAGAAGATAACAGGTGATTGTGATCTGTTTTTTCTGACCTATTTTATGAGTATTGGTATTGATGAACCAATTTGGCATACCAATAATCTCAATAATGTGTCACGAGGATTATTGCAACTCTGTTAACGTGTCGTTAGGCCATCCGCAATCGCGTGCGGAAAGTGATAGATAAACCACTATTTTCTACTAGCATACGGAAAAGTCCACTTTTCCGCACTCATTTCAGTGTTTAGTCGCTTTTTCGCACTAGTGCGGAAAAAAAATTGTGCTGATGGAGCAGTGGAAAACCGAAATTTACTTCATTGGAAACCATTTCAGCCTCTGCAATAAATTTGCAGAACGCAACAAAATTTTAGGTAGTTTTTGAGCGCAGAATCCAAAATAACAGTCAGATAATAGAGAAGATACTCAACTCTCTGGACAAAGAAAAACCTACGCTTTGCATCTTTGTGGACTTGGCCAAGGCTTTCGATACTGTTAGTCACAAAACTCATAGAAACACTAGAGGAACTCGGATTCAGAAGAACTAGTCTGAAACTACTAAAAAGTTATCTAAGTGAGAACAATGTGTCGAAATTCAAGGTACGTTAAGTGAATTCGAAACGGTAAAATATGGAGTACCACAAGGTACCTATTTTCTCTCAATATCGAAGGTCAAGTGATAAGTTATTCCGATGATACAGCCATTTTTTATAGTGCGAACTACTGGACTGACCTTTTCAACAGAGGAGAAACAGATCTGTCAGAAATCAAAGAGTGGTTCGACTCCAGATTACTTACAATAAATTTTGAGAAAACACATTATATCCCCTTCAGCACACAAAAAAAGTCATAGGGACAGGTAACAGTTTCTCAATATCACGCATCAATTCGGTTAATTATCTTGGTTTAGTTATGGACAGGAATCTAAAATGGGACCAACATATATCAGAATTGGGTAAAAAACTACGTAGTCTATTATATCTATTCACATATTACAGAACAATGGTTGATATTGATCACTTGAGATTAATTTATTTCGCATTGGTCGAATCTCAACTCAGATACAGACTGATAGCTTGGGGAGGCACATATAATCACCACTTATGTTCAATATTAATTCGTCAAAAAAGAATTCTAAAGATGAAACGAAGGACATTCTCAACAAAAGTAATCTATAATATATCGCAAGTGCTCGGTGTCAAAGCACTCTATACTCACTGTCTACTATTAAGAGAAAAATCGAATTTAAACAAAAATCTCAAGAAATCAATCAAGTGCCGCATACATTCCCAAAGTAAATCTGGATATTTCCCTGAGAAGTCACATTTCACAATGTCCCAGACTATTCAATAAAATTCCCTCAGGAATACGTGGAATGAATTCACCCCAAAATGTATAAAAAAATCGTAAAAAAATGGCTTGAAAATGATACCAATATCATTCGACTCTGTCAGTGCAAAAAATATCAGTTTGTTGTTAGGATAATTGATCTCTGAGAAAAATTTAAACACTGTATGTTGGAAAATTTCATTTCATGTAGAGATAAGAAGAGTTGTATGTATCTGGCACAGGATTCGCAGTGAATTGTCTAACACGAGATTTATCTTACTAGCAACTTTCACGTTGAATGTGTTCGATGTACATTTCTATCAACGCTGAAATATTCGCCCACTACTTACAAGCCACTTTTGGTTTATGTAGTTTTTCATATTCATTTCAATATTTAAACTTGTATATCAAAAATGTATTCCAAAGAGGAAAAATAAAAATAATTAAATAATTATGTTAATATAGATTCGGTGTATCAGATATAGTTTTTGAGATAGGTAATATTGGTGCTATTTAGAATAAACTTATATTATTTTTCAATTTATATACATTTAAAAATATTGCTATTTCATCATTTACTTCTACTACGGTACTACCATTAAAAAAAAACAAAAAAATAAGTAAGGTAATTATCTTTATTACATATAGACATGAAAAAGCAAGGATTTACATAAATAACATTCATCACTTATCACTTGAGAATTTTTTTTCATACGACTTTCAAGCACGCTGGTCACCAGAAAAATCTCGCTGAAGACTCCAAGAGTAGTCGGCCATCATGTGGCAATCCCATTTTCCCATCAGTGATCTCACCAGGGATTCTTTTCATCTTGCTCAATGACTATCATCCCCCAATGCGTCACCATCTATCTCTAGATATACATGCTCATTCCTAATACGGAAACATTTACCAACCACTGTGATGGAGTCTTTTAGATGGAAAAATTAATAATTTATATTCAGCGCACAGCCCAAACTCAAAGTGCCTGTGCTAGCACGCACGTCTTCCACTGCTGTTTCTATTCTCAAACATACAAATGAAACTTTCAAACTTTGTAAATGAGCAAAGAATATCGAATTGAGCGGAGAAGATACATGTCAGGAATAATTCAGAGCCTTCGGTAAGTACTTACGATGAATCAGCATTTATTGGTGTTTCTACTCCAGAAGAGCTCCAAGGTAAAATTCAAATAGGGGTGATATTGTTTCGGTTGGAAGGTTATTCTATTATGTTCACGATAGGAAATCGATGAGAACGGACAGAAATAGGAGACGGAAACCTTGAGAATGCATAAAAGATACTGTCACTGGGAAATGAAAAAGTCCCACGTTTGCCAATTGATTGGATGGATGGCGGTATAGTCAGGAAAGTTCTTCGACGAAAAACTGTTGATACGAGTTTTCTACACTATGGTGCGTTAAGGAGGAAGGTACATCACGTTAATCTCATCACATCAATTCACGATTGGTATAGTTTGGTGACTATTTGATTATTGAATTGCATTCATTATAACATTCTGGGAGCTAATAGCTCAACTATCAGCCAAAAAATAGCCCGGACATGCCAAAACGCTCATCAATTTTGTCGTAGTTCTAGAGAAAACCATAAGCTTCAAAGTAATTTTCTTTATTCTGGTACTTTTCAATAGTTTATGCAATTTGATATTTTGAAATTTTAAATTGTCATTCGTTTATAATTTTCAGGGTTCTGAAGTCTCACTTCAATTTGTTCCGTTTCAAAACAATATATCGAGATATATTCAATGTGGTTCTCGGTAGTGTAGAGGTTAGCACATTCGCCATTCAAGCGAAGACCGGGGTTCAGTTCCCCGCCGTGTCATCATGCTGGGTAATCGCACGTTAAAAGGTAAGGCCTCGTTAATCTATCGCTCGCACAAGTTTTGACTTCTGTTGACATTCGTCAGCTGGTTAACGGAAACGAACAATTTTAGAACAACAACAATGTAGAATGTTCTGAACATATCAATTGATCTAGTGACATAAATAAATATTCCGTTTATATGTATACCAAATTTCCAATCATTCACAGTCGAAATATGAGATCAATATGACAAAAGAAGATGGATAATCAGCAAAGAATTAGTTCATTGGATCTCCCACCTTAAAATTTGCAGGGCGCTCATCCAACGTTGATCAATAAAGTATACGTTTTCACAAAGAATTAGAAAAAAATCTAGTTTTGATATACAAACTGACACTTTTCAGAATTGACAGGAATGTCAAAACGTCTCTCTTTTCATAATCAACTATTCAATGGATCACTTTCTATCAGTCAGTTACAAGAAGTAAAAGAAAAACATCAAACTCTTACAATGAACTCACATATAAAATGTCACATAATATGACCCTTTCAATTGAGCATAATTCCCCAAGTATATGTATTTGCTACTGAATTATAAAAATATATGTATGATACGAATCTCATAATTTCAACAGAACATAAATCTGCAATATCCTAATTATTGATAATTGCGAACACACTTATTGTCTGCATTCAGTATTTGACATGGTAGGTAAAAGTTCCTTCCTTTATAATATCTTGATGTGGAGAAGGTTTGCTTGAAAGTGGTTGACAATGTTCTTTGCTGAATGGTAATGGTTCGGACTTCCATTGCCTATATTTTTAACTCTATTGAAACCTGTTGCTAAGAACGAAAAGATTAAAATACAAATCAAGTGAGAAAAATCAATTCGAAATCAAATTTTTGGTCAATAATGAAATTAGGGATTGATTGATCAAAGAAAACACTGTTGTTACAAAAAAAAATGTTGGAACCAAGTTTCGATTGCTGGTATCCGCAATCGTCTTCGGGTGATGACTGACAATATTTCGAGGTGTGGTCGGTTATAAAGCCCCCGATTTCCCTATGGTGAAGAAAAGGGTGTAACTACCAAGGAGGCGAGCGGGTGCTACTACTAGAAGTGTGCCAGCGGGAAATGGATGTATTGGCGTGAGATTCTCCCTCATCGAGCCGCAGCCGGTCCATGCCTTGGATAAGCGGCCTCCACACATTCCGGATCTCCACGCTGGTATGACTGAATGCGTCGTTGTTGAGGATGTAGGCGGCTTCCTTGAATTTCCTCTTGAACCAGTGCTTCTCCTTGTGTATGACCTCGGTTTCAGACCATTTGATGCTGTGATGGTTTGTACAAACATGCTCCGCTATTCCTGATTTCGTTGTTTCTCTTCGTTGAGTGTTTTTCTTGTGTTCGCTTATTCTCACTTCCAATGGTCTTTTGGTTTCTCTGATGCAGGATTTGCCGCACTCGCATGGTATCCGGTAAACGCAGTTATTGGTGTCGCTGTTTTTATTTGGTGGTCGAATTTTTGTGAGCTGGCTGCGTATTGTGTTCCCTGATCAAAAACAGACTCTGACGTTGTTTTTTCCTCCTATCCTCTTGATCCTTTCTGAAATCCTCTCACATAAGGGGATGGTGAGAATTTGCTGCTTCAGTATCTCTTTAGTGTTCCTTTGATTCGTCCGGGCCAATGTTCGATCCACCAGCTTCTCTGACTAGCCATTCTTCTGAAGATCCATCCTTATATTGCTCAGCTCCTTGTCTAGACTTTCTTTAGTGTTACAGAGATTGATTGCCCGATCAATCAGAGACGTTCCCTAGCTTCGTAGATTGATGGTGATTGGATTGCTCATTCAGGTATTGTCCAGTATGCGTTGGTTTCCTGTATACTGACAACTTACCATTGATGTGGAGAAGATTCATTTCTGTATTCCTACAAGCACCCCAAATAATTATTACGTCATAAAATTTGTTACTTGCTTGTTATCCTTCGGAACGCCAACAAAAAAAATATCTACTATGTTAAAATATTTGTGGCATTTCACAGTTTCCATTAGCGTTTGTCATATATTTCTTTAGAGGCTTCGGATGAATGAACACTGTATAGAGTTTTCTGTCGTCTTTTCTGTATCATTCGGTGAATCTGGACTCTCTTCAATCGCTGAGTCCTATTTTTTCACTTAGGAAACATTCAATTCAATTCGAACTTCACAAAATTGTGATATGTGTCGAAATTACAAGCGATATGATGAACAAAATTGATACTTGAAAAATTTTGTGAAGTAGGCAACTTTCCAACTTTTTCAAAAATGATAAAATATTTTTTCTATTCCCACTATTTGAAACCGTCATTACGTATTTGACACGTGTATTCTAAATTATTGTTTTTATTTTTTTCAAATGATGGGATATATAACATTTGACCTGTTAAATTTGATCTCATGAATACATTCCCAAAAACCAAATACAGTAAATTTTCTTTTCACATGAAATTTCACAGTAAAATTTAATTAAAAATAATATTTGCCCATTATATTCATAATGCATGTGTTCACTACCTTGGTGGTAGTGAATAATATTTCATTATTTACTAGTGATCAATTTATATCGTAATTTTCGAAGGTACACACGCATTATGAATATTTTTTTATATTTTTGGTGAATTTTTTGATATCACGTGTATTCGAACAGACTCTTATAAATTTAGATTTTGGTAAAGTATAAAGATTTTCTTTCCAATATTGCAATAGTCATCATCATACGCTCGTTGAATGATATACTATTTTGGGAAATATGTATTCAACAGTAAGCAACTCGAGGATAAGGCTAGTTACGTGCACTCTCGAATTTCCGTACTCGGCTAACGCCTCGTGATCACAATTTTCACTAGTGCCTTATAGGCTACGTATCCTCCTCGTTACGTTATATAATATCTTTTGTCAAAATTAGGAAAAATCAGGAAGTTATTGTTCAGTTTAGCAGCCTTATAGGAAAAACATCGTGTGTACGAAGCAGTATTGTCTAGGAATACGAAGAATATTTCTATTGCGATATATATATGGGAATATTTCCCTCATATATAATATGTTCTATGAGAGCAATGCAATTATCGAAAACTTACAGCGGTAATTGCATTGTATCGAAAACTTACAGCGATAATTGCATTGTATCAAGTCACCATAACAACACATTTGAAACCGTATCGCAAGACGTCAGTATACAACACAAATAAATTCCAGATAAACTTCAAAAATAGAAAAACATTTCGCGTTTTGGTGAGTGCTCCATACAATCTATAGAGGAAAGTATGAATGAAAAAAATAACATTTCCTTGAGAATTTCTTTATTCGTGAAATATTCCAATGAATTACATTCGTGCATAAAAATGACCAGATAATTTTGCATTCAAGCGTGATATCTTATACATATTGCATTCGATTATTTTCATATTTTGCCAAAATATGAAAAAAAACTTGCAATTTTTAGATATCACGCTTTCTTGCAGAATTATCGATAATTTTTATGCACTCGTGCAATTATAACCGATGATCTATCGAATTTTGAAAGGTACTAACAGAAACATGCTGATTCTTACTATTATTTATATGGAAATTCTAGAAATTACTGATATTGAAAGGATTCAATTTGCTTGAAATCTACAATGACAACAACGATATGATTCTTTGCAGCCTAGTCCAAAAAGTACCCGGTTCCCAGACGGTTCCTGAAAAAATCAACTCATTTACTGAAACCTTGTAGAAGAACGTTGAACATTACTGACGTTCGAAGAAAAATATAAACTCATCTATAAATATAATACGTATTGAAGTTTTTCTATCCTACGATTTATCTACATCACTCCACCTCATCTTCCATCCACCTCATTTCTAATTGAAGATTTTCCATCAGAACTATAACACATAAAATAAATTCATATGCAATTTGTTCCAGTATGAAACTCTGAACAACGGTCTTAAATTCAATTTTTCGTGTGAAGTGTTTCAAATTCAATAATGATAATTTTGTCCTTGTGCCATTCAAAAAACTGCCATAGTATATAAAAAAGTTATACTATTCCATATCCATACTTCAAAAATTAATTAAAAATGTATCAGAGATTCCCCTTCCAATAACGATTTCAAACCACGGAATATAAACAAAAAATGACCTCTGCATACGTTCAGAAATTCAATTTCCTAGCCGATATTAAGTGTGGTAATATTCTAGTCGAAAAAAAAATCGTAATTGGCGAAATATCTCAATGGGTAGGTATATGCAATACTATTACTCAATTAAATGAGCTGTTATTATCAGATCAGTACTACAGGTATAAGTGGAGCAAAAACTTTCAAGGTACTGACATATTTCATTACCAGAATTTAATTTGCCAAATAATTGAGGCAGAACCACCGCATGGTTGAGTTTGGTTGCGGTTAGTTATAATACTTTATACA
Source organism: Zygogramma bicolorata (assembly GCA_032362365.1). Taxonomy (NCBI): domain Eukaryota; kingdom Metazoa; phylum Arthropoda; class Insecta; order Coleoptera; family Chrysomelidae; genus Zygogramma; species Zygogramma bicolorata. Next base: position 70,811 of record JAVJAQ010001870.1, on the reverse strand, counting down.
GTGACAGAACTAGGCAATCACTATTTTGAAAATGTTCTTTATTGGGGACATATATTTCGGTGCACTGAAGCCGTAAAAGCAAATGTATCGAATTTGACTGAACAGGCAACCACTGGTGTAGTTTCCAGTCAAATCCATGATCATCCACAACAAGAATTGTGCCCTTCCTATATTCGTCCAGTAACTGAGGGGACGAACCTGTGAATAAGTCTATGAGTTTTTCACATGTGGCCCAATTTGTAGGTCATCACAGATGTTTTTAAAGGACCCAAAACTTAACACGATTGCGTTCATGGCAATGGCCAAAAATGGCCCCCAAACCCAGAAAAATGGGTTTCCCGCCAATATTTGGCTAAATATACGAATCAGAGAATTTTCGTTCATACAAAAATTTAAGATCGTCTCATTATCTACAAAAATGATCCCTATCATTTTTTCCGAAAACTCAACAGTTTTCGAGATAAAGGGACCCAAAACTCTCCTCATTTCAGCTGCCGCTTTCTCTATGGGAATTCGGTTGTCTATGCATTCGCTTGGAGACGGGCGGACGAATTGTTTCATAACCCAGGCAAAAACTGACATTTTTCAATGATTGGAAGTTCAAGATAATCAGGAAACCCGTAGCTATCATTTCTTGTATTTCGACGTTCTTTCTCATTTGGCAAAAATATTTAATATGCTGTGGAATTTTTTCCGCACTATTTCGATTTTGTTTCATTAATTTGTTTACATTTTCTTCAAAAATAGTCTTTCATCGGAATTTTTTCTTCATAATGGGTCATTGGGGAGCCTTGAATGATCTCTGATTTTTTTTTGTACTTTCCTCGCGTTCTAATAAATGATCCATTTGTTTATTTACATTTTTCATGCGATTTCGGAGATATGTAAACTCCGAGGAACAACCGCGAATTAAAAAATTATTAGCCATTTTATCGACTTGCCATGCACATTGTTTCGAAGCCAAGATGCTCTTGTTTCCGAATAGAATGTGATTATTTTCCGGAAATGAGGAGAATTGAACATAAGGGTGAAACCCGTTTTTTTTCTTTGACTCTTCTTGTTCCTCGCTGTTTATTTTTTGAGCAATAACAATTAAATCAATTTGAAAAAATCAGAGATCATTCAAGACCCCCTAAGGACCCATTATAAAAAAAATTTCGACAAAAGACTATTTTTGAAAAAAATTTAAACAAATTAATGAAACAGTGTCGAAATGGTGCGGAAAAAAACTTTCACAGCTTATTAAATCTTTTTGTCAAATAAGAAAGAACTTCGAGATGCATGGAACTTTGAGTCATTGAAAAATGTCAGTTTTTGCCTGAGTTATGAAACAATTCGTCCGCCCGCCTCCAAGTGAATGCATAGACAACAGAATTCCTATAGAGAAAGCTGAAATGAGGAGAGTTTTGGGTCCCTTTATCTCGAAAAAATGATGAGGGTCATTTTGTAGATAATGAGACAATCTTTAATTTTTGCACTAACGAAAATTCTCTAATTCGTATATTTAGCCAGATATTGTCGAGAAACATATATTTCTGGGTTTGGGGGGCCATTTTCGGCTATTTCCATGAACGCAATCGTGTTAATTTTTGGTCCTTTGAAAACATCTGTGACGACCTACAAATTGAGCCACAAGTGAAGAACGCACAGACTTGTTCACAGCTTTCCCTAGTTTCGGATCTTCAGTTACTGGACTATATAGCAAGAAATTGAAATTGAAGAGCCAGTTAAAAAAACTCCAGTGAAGTGTGGTCCAAGTGGACCGAGTTCAGTTTCTGAGCATAAGAAAATATAATCATTTGGTGCTAGACAACTGAAAACGGTTCACTTGAACGACAGTTTATGGTGTATGTACATCTGGCCCTATGACGATTATTCAGATGAAGACTCCAGTAACTCAAAAAAACCCATTTTCTAAAAATGGTGAAAAACTGTTTCCAGCATATTCAGTAAAGATATCAAAATTCTAGTGACAAATTCATTCAGGTTACGTTATATAAATCTGTCGAATTACCCTATTGGTATGTTATCTGTTAAAAAACCTTGAAATTGTCGATATTTTTTAGTTACTCTAGTTTTGCAGCAGGAATAAGCAATTTCTGTTTGTACTAAGTCAAGGTACTTTAGTTCACCTGAAATAATATGAAGTTACATTACTTTTAACCTGAAGATTAAGAAATCATTTCGTTGATAAGTTATGAGTTGTGAATGCTATCAGCGGGTGATTGTAACATCAGAGACAACAGGTTTAGTTTTTATGGAAATACGATAGTTGAAATAAAGAAATGTATATACTCAAAATAATTTTGTTTTTCATTTACTTAATGCGACAGAAACGCAAACTGAATTATTGAAAAGGGTCGCTTCAAACATAAAATTAGTTAAGTATGAACTTAGCGCTATGAAATGTTATCTCCTTTTCCTAATAGATATAACTTAAGTTCTAGACATTTGAATAAAATTGAGGTTATACACTAATAATACGTTTAAAAATAATCCCAGCATTGGTTAACGAAACATTTACTTCCTCTTGCGTTCCTGTTTCATCCGAGGGGGAAACATCTTCTTTCAATCTTGTACACCTAAAAATTTTAATTCATCGTTTTAAGTCTTTAAGTCATGCGTTTAAGTCTTTAAGTCATGCCTTTAAGTCTTTAAGTCATGTGTTCGAGTCTTTAAGTCTTTGAAAGATTTTAAATCTTGTACAGATTTTAGGTAGTTGTTATCCCCTCGGTTTCATCACTTGGAGTAATATTTTGACCCGTATTGTGCTCCCCGTAGTTATTGCCGGTAGTGTTATCATCGTTGCGATGAATTTCGGCATTACCGCCAGTATCATCATGTTCATTTATTGAGTTACTAGTGCTGCAGCTGGAGCTACTACTCGAGCTTGATGAACTCGAACTACCAGATGATGAAGATGAAACTGTGTGAGTTCGTGACGTTGGAGTAGGCGAGTAACGCAAAGGAGATAATTTTTTTTTAGGGGAATGGGGATTTCATAGTGCGGATCTGCATTGGAATCGTCGAAATCGCTTTCATCGCCGTTATGAATTGGTGAGGCAGCATACTGACGATTAGGAACTCTTCGTAGTCCCTTAGCGTTTCTAGACTGCTCCTTGAGATTTGATGAAAATTCTGAAATAATGCCCGGTGATGAAACTGACCTTCCATTAGCTGGCAACTCAGGCTCCTTCACATTAGCGAGCATTTCCACACCAGAGGGAGAGAGAGAGAGATCAATTGTTGCTGGTTGATGAGGATCTTGATTTTGTTTGTTTACCATTTGTAACATGAGTTTCCCCCCCCCCCCTCACTCATTGTCCTGAAAATAATTAATGTTCGTATTAAATGATAAATCAAGTAAAGTTGACCAATTCAAAAAGTTCGTCACAAGCTCGTACTGTTGCCCATTACTATAGAATAAATACTTTTCGAAATGAAAAATGTCATAAACTACCCATTTTCTGTTTTAAAATCACTTATTCCACTTAAGAGGTGATAATAAACCAATTTAAGCTTTATATCAACAAAACCACGATAAATTGAAATTCACTTTCACTTTCATGTAAATCTGAGGAACTCGGAATATTAAAGAAAATATTGGAATATCAAATCATCAAAAACCGCGTGAGTCGAAATGAAATATTACTATTCATAACGAAATTTCAGCAAAACCGGATCAACTCATAATGAAAAAAGAAACTTACCCAATAACTTTCTTGTAAACTGGCGCAACTCAAAATCAGCCACTATTCAAACGTATAACTATTGCGCCAATCCGGAGACAACTAAAAATATGGGATAGTGTTCGCGTCTTACGGTGCAAGGTCATTCACGTAAAGTTGTGTTTCACCCCATCTCTTGCCAGATTTTGAAAGTATAATTACGCGAGTTATAGCAATGTGTAGGTATTCAAGGCACGAATTCGAAAACACCACTAACTTGAAATGTGTACTTTTTGAGTTACCGGAGTCTTCATCTAGGGGTGCGATATGAAATTTGGTAAATATTAAATTGGAATGGTTCGGACTATATTCTATATATATTATTAACTCTATTTCAACCTGATGCTAACAACGAAAGTATGAAAATTCAAATCAAGTAAGGAAATCAAATCCGAACAAAATGTTGAAATGGATTTGTTGGTCAGTGATGAAATTAAGGTTTGATTGATCGAAGGAAATAACATTTTTACAAGGAGAGAGTATGAAATATTAGTCAAAAAAAAATAAATAAAGAAATGAATGAAATAATATGAATAAATGTTGGAACCAAGTTTCAAGTTGAGTGTTCTCACGACGTTTCGATTGCTGGTTTCCGCAATCGTCTCCGGGTGATGACTGACAATATTTCGACGTATGGTCGGTTATAAAGACCCGATTTCTCCATGGTGGGGGAAGGGGTAGTACTAACAATGAGGCTTACGGGTGCTACTACTAGAATTACGTTGATCAATTTTCTGCGGGAAATGTATTGGCCCGAGATTCTCCCTCATCGAGCCGAAGTCGGTACATGGCTTGGATAAGCGGCCTCCACACACTCCGGATTTCCATGCTGGGATGACTGCATCGTTGCTGAGGATGTAGGCGGCTTCCTTGAATTTTCTCTTGAACCAGTGCTCCCCCTTGTGTATGACATCCGGAATGTGTGGAGGCCGCTTATCCAAGACACATTCTAAGCGAATTATTGGTATTCCAAATACATTCATTAAAACCAAACCGAAATGTTAACATATTTCAACCTCTCCATAGATGAATAACATTTAAAAATAATGAATTGCTGAAACCACCATCCAAGATGGAAACCGCCCTTAGTTCATTTCTGGAGAAATTATACGAATCATCTTAAGAAAATTTGCAATATTACCGACTGAATATATGAAATGAATGTGCTACCTTCGCGTGCAAAATTTGGAAGCTCAGTCTGAACAACCACGAGGCTTTGATAATGGTAATCTGAATCAAATTGAGAGTTGAGCTATTGCAGCCGAGACATATATCATCTCTTATCACGGTGTAAATCATTGACATCAATGACATACAACATTACCTACAAATTGAATTTTGAAAGCTGTGAAATATGCATGAGTTCTGAAATTATATTGAGTTTTTTTTTTGGCAGAAAATGTTGCGTCGTGAGGTGTATTGATTCATTGTTGATAGCTATATGAAAAGGCCACGAACTGAAAAATATCTCACAGTTGACAGTTCTGTCACTCAAAATTCCAGGTGAGCAATAGAAAATAAGAAATTTATATGGAAAAAACTCCATATTTGGAGAAAATTAATTCATATCAATTCAATTCAATACTATCCCAACTGCCCTAAGAAAAATTCCGTACCAGAGAAAATTCATTATTGAAACAAAACAGTATATTCTAAATGAACCAAAGATATTTCACGATATATTGAAATCGACTTCTATTCGATAAAAAAAATTATATCTGTTTCCTACCTACCTTCCTGAACCATCTGCTCCACCCTGTAAAACCTTTTCAGGAATATATAAGTAAATCTTCAAATTGTAAAAACCACGACAAATATATAGTAATAATGTTATCTACTCACTTACTTAACACGACTAAATACAAAATGTACATTGAACCTATAAAATCCTCAGATCAAGCACACAGAAAGACAGGCAAATCTTGCCTAGGCTAAGATGCTCGATCTGGGAATTTATTCTAGAAATAATCTGTTTTACCAGTAATGTACTTCAAAGAAAGCAATAAATTTGAATTTGAATTGAATATATAATTATATCGAACTTTGAGCGAAGTAACTGGGTCATATAAAGTTAGTTCTCATACTGTAAGAATACTGTTACCTTCATGAATTTATTTTTTTGTTCTATGGATATCACCGATTGAATAAACTATTATTTTGCAGTGTTCCAAAAAACACATAATCGCAATTATAGAGAGATAAACGATGGAGAATATGAAGGTACATATTAGTAATTTCTACCACTATTTTATGAAACATTTTTTTGACTCAATAACCTACACTTCATTGTTTGGATGTGAAGAAAATATCCCCTGTCTCTGAAAAATATCCAACGTTTCTGTGACACTGACAGTTTGAAGTTGAAAGAAAGAATCGAAAAACATTTTATGAAAGTTGACCTGCCTTTGTTGAACTTGTTTCGATAAGTTGAAGAACTGCAATTGATTATTTGTTATTCAATAGATTTGTAAAATATGCCATTTCGTATTCTATTCATGCTGCTCAATCTCATGGTTTACTCAAAATCCAGAAAAAATCTCATCCATTGGCCCTTTCACATAAGAAGATATGACCAAGGTGATATTTTTCAGGAAGATGAGGATAAAAGAGACATCTTGAGAGATATCAAAACCGTGTATGCCCCAGAAAACCGAATGTATCCGAATGATTCTTCCATTTGCAATATCCAGAGTAAAAGAAAAAGGGAAACCAATTATTATTGTCAGGAAGAAGAAGCAGAAGAACCATTTTACATCGAAATCGACCAAGAACCAGTAGACAATGTTTTCAACACAAGCGATACTGAAAAAGATTCGAAGAGAACAAAACAAGATATATTTCCTGAACTCAGTTTCTCTATTCAAATTCCAATAGAATACATGAAGCCAGAATCCAGCAATTTGTCTACTTCATCATCTGTAAACTATACTCAGGAGACAACCAATCTCTCCGTTCTGTGGCATACGATGGATCCCAAGAAAATAAGAGATATGCAAAGCAAAATAATGCAGAAATACATGGATCCCAGTGTAGACCCTTGCACAGATTTCTACGAGTTCTCATGTGGAAACTGGAAAAACTACTACACTATCCCTCCTGACAGAGCAGCCTACGATACATTCGAAATGGTAAGAGAAAATCTAGACCTTGCTTTGAAGGGTCTCCTAGAAGGAGTTGACGTCGAACCTCCAAGCAAGGAACCATATTTCTTCAAGAAAAGCTTCATAGACCAGGATTTCTCGCCATGTGATCCTTCAGATGCAATTTCCAAAGCGGTAGTGTTCTATAGATCGTGTATGCAGGAGGATCTCATTACGAAAAGGGGTGTAAGTCCTTTAGAAAAAATACTGAACGAGTTGGGAGGGTGGCCTATGGTAACGGATCGCTGGATAGGTTCTGATTTCGATTTGTTCTGGTTACTTGCAAGGCTGAGATTGTTGAATAACGATGTTTTGATTGCTCAGTGGGTCGGGCCCGATATGAAAAATTCTAACGAATACATAGTCCACATAGATCAGACCACTTTGGGACTACCATCTAGAGAATACTACCTGGAATACTCGAATATGAAGTATATTAGAGCGTACAAAGTGTTTATATTAACCATAGTAGAACTCATGGGTGGGAATCTTCAAAAAGCAGAAAATGAAACGGAAGAGATAATACAGTTCGAAATAAAGCTGGCTCAGATAATGGCATCTCCAGAGGAGAGACGAAATATTTCTGAAATCTACTTAAGGACAGACCTTGCTTCGTTAACTCTCTATTTTCCTCAATTCAACTGGAAAGACTACTTCGACGTTGTATTGGGAACAGATATCGATTTGAAAACACCTGTTGCGTGTTACTGTGCAAGATTCATACACGAACTGCTCTATCTAGTCAGCAACACCAATCCAAGGACACTCCAGAATTACCTAATATGGAGATTCGTCAGACACAGAACCAATAATCTGGACCAAAGGTTTCTGGATGCCAAGCAGAGGTTTTATTATATTCTCTTCGGTCGAGAGAAGAACCCTCCAAGGTGGGAGTTTTGTGTTGCACAAGTGAATTCAAACATGGGTATGGCATTGGGTTCTATGTTTGTCAAACAATATTTCGACAAGAGCAGCAAGTTGGACACGATAGAAATGACCAAGGAACTTGAGGAGTCCTTCAGAGCCACTCTACAAGAAAATTTTTGGTTGGACAATAACACCAAAGAGTACGCCATGATGAAATTGGATAACATGGATTTGAAAATTGGGTTTCCAGATTTCATTCTCAATGAAAAAGAGTTGGCCATGAGGTGAGAATGACAGTGAATTTATTCGATTCAATTTGTTGAAATGATTTCTGTAGGAACTCCAGTAACACATTGACCAATAAATTCCCTGTGGAAAATTAAATTAATAAAGGTGGCCTTGATCTGATCCTGATATTTATCTGGGGTATTTTTTCATAATCCAGTACGTCTCATCTTAAGAGACAAAAATAACTTTTCCTGGAATACTTCAAACAAAAGTTCTTCGTATTCAGAAGTTTCTCCTGCGGCTATTCGTTGGAATGCTGCGAGTTTTGTTGATCAATAAACAAGTTTGGGAAAATATCCCCAAGCAATATGTCTGGCAACGCCTTTGAATTACTCCGAAGTTCTGGTACTGAAGTTTGTCGTCAGATAATTCATTTCTCTATCGAACTTCTGAAGTCATGGAGACCAACAAATATTAAATTTAAACCTATAGTATTCTGTATGATTCATTCTAGGAATGGATCTCAGTTGGTGCAGACGAAATAGTCTACGCTCAAAGTGGAAGGAAATTAGTTTAACAAATTCATCACATATGATTGTTGAACAGGCCATAAATTGAGAACACGGATCATGGGTCAGATGCCATCCATCAATAATAATATCATAAAAATCATGTACATTACTCTGAGATTTCCACTTGAAGTTCTTCTGTTTATTATATTTCCAACAATCCTGATACGAATATTCAATGTAGGTATTTCCCAAAGATAAGTAAATGTTAGTTCTTTCAGAGAGATAATTTTCTAGTCCCACCATTTCCAACCATCATTACGTATTTGACAGCTGTGTAATGGCTCATGTCAAATACATATGTTTTGTGAATTAATGGCAGCCGCTTCCGGAATTGTTTTCAAAAATGATGTTTTATGTAATATTTAACCTGATGAATTTGATCTCATGACTACATTTAATCGTCAAAACGCCAAACTGAGCGACTTTTCGCCACAAATTTTTGGTAAAATTCAATTGAAAATCATATTTCATGAAATTTATCGTTCAAAAGTTTGTGAATCGGTATTGTATCTAGTTTTATCCATGAATCGACAACCAATTATTATTCTTTCTATTCTCCCTAAGGTCTCGTCTATCATTGAAAATGGGTGATAACGAAGAAATTTATGCTGAACCAGAAATTACGGCATCAGCATGGTGGGAGTAGATGTACAGTACGCGAGTCAAGGAAAATGACAATTACTTGCACTTACCGCAATCGGCTAACGCCTTGTAGGTACTCACAATTTTCGCCTTTGCGTAATAGGCTACTTATCATCCTCGATAAGTGATATACCATTATTGCATTTCTCTTCCCAATGGATGGCATATTCTATTCCTTTCGGATAGTACGCTCCAGTTCTCTATATTTCTGCTCCATCAGTCAATAGATCAATAGAAATTGAATCAATTTTTGCTCCTCAACCTTCATCAAGGAAACTCGACTGAAATAAGCACAAGCTGAGTTAGCTGTGCCTTCCTCGGGAATGACCGACACGTGTGGTCTAGCTGCAATATTCATTAATTGACTAATCACAATATACTTCTTTTATACAAACCAATCGCCTTGACCAATTCATCATTACCCCACCACCTATTGACCGTACCTGAAGAGAGCTAGCATTTCTCTTATGTACTGATCTCTTTACAAACTATCGGGTTTCTTGTTCAAGCCAGTGACGAAATGAATGAAAAAATTCAATAATAAGTGATCACAAACTGAAAATCATCACTGTTTTCAATGTGGAACATACGTAAGAGATCATGTCCATTTAAAGAAACAACAAATAATATAACCAATCTCTCTAACTTTTCGCTTATAATTTAGCATTCTCTGTTACGAGCCTTACCAAATAACAAACTTGGCTTATAATCTGCTTTTTAGTTGAAAGTTTTGAGATTGGTTGCAATTCTCGAAAAAATTTGGTATATTATGTATTCTATTACATATATCAATATATTACGTAAAGCGATGGGTAAGTAGCCTATTACATCGAAGCGAAAATCGTGAGCACGAGGCTTTAGTCGAGGCTGACAATTCGCGAGTCACGTAATGCAACGATGTAATGTAATAACCATAACATGAGAGTTGCATACGCTATTTTATCTACACCCGATAATACAAATATTATATTTATGTTTGTATTGCACACAATAATACGAATTAAACGACTTTCTTTGAAAAATTCTACGGAATTGTAATTAATGGTATTACTTCGAGAAATAAAACGCTGAAAAATGAAAAGATCAAAAATTTAAAAAAATGATTACTCGAGGCCGGAATCGAACCAACGTCTCTTCCTACTAGTGTAACCAGCAAATTTAATCCCAGCGCCTTAGACCGCTCGGTTACGGAGAGATCCGAAAACTAGACTGAACAAATATAGAAATAAATCATGCATTTGTCAAATGAAAAATTTAAACATTCTAACAGTATTTCTGCCGGTGAAGGTGTTGAAAGTAATTCTCCCATATCGCTGGTATCAGACATTGTGTTATGGTTATCGAAGTTTGGCTATATTCTTCAAAAATTCAATACCTTTACCGATTTTGACTTGACAAACGTCAAATGCAGAGCATACACATCATGCTTGATTGAAAAAAAATGGGTTTCTATTGGTTGAAAAATCTGTAACGTAATGAAAAATCTGTATCGTGGTGGATTTCATTATAAAACGGGTTGTGGGCATATAAGTGTATTATTAGAGTACGGGTGTAGATAAAAAGCCTTATCTTCGAGTTGCTCACTGTTCGTTTTATGCTCCCACCATGCCTGTGCGGTATTTTCTGCTTTTGTAGCACAAATTTTTTCGATATCCTTCATTTTCAATGATCAACGAGACACTGAATGACAGCAAGTAGGTAAAACAATTGCTTGCTTCATAGATATAACTGGATTAAGGTGGCTAGTGGCTATATACTGGTGTGTTTACTCCTTATAAGAGGTTGTCAGCAAATCAGACGACCGATATGGCCAACATGATGAAAAATTTGATGATGTAGGCGTATTAGTACTGCAAAAAATCCGTCAGGTACCGGCACTCTTGCAGTGGAGATGATAGTCCTGTGTTGCCAAGTGGCCATGTCGTTGCGAATTCTGGTCCAGATCAGTAGAAACACAATGCAAATTTATTCCAACTGAGAAATTATTTTCAAACTACATGGAATAAATAACGCATAAAGTTAAACACAAATTTGGCGCGTTTTGGTGTTTTCAATAACCTCACATATCCAGCCCCGATAAATTCTCTATCCTTTTACAAAAACATCAGAATTGGCAACAGCGTGTTCCATGGATCGAGTGATCACGAAACTTAATAGAAATTTTTGATAACCAGCGCTCTCTCATGGCCACTGATGAACTGCCATGCCTTGTCCACAGGTTTGTCTGAAACAATATCGCAACATTAGAAACACCAGTATATAGATATCTCAAACGAGCTCAATAAAAAAAAGTAAAATCAATTACTACTGTAACAAAATAAGTGAAAAAAATTTGGGTCCTAAACAACTTTGGGAACAGTAAATGAAATTAGTCCAACAAAAAAAAACATGAAATTAATCGATTCGATCAGAGATTCCATCGGAAATTTATTGACTGATAAAAAAGCTACAACGAATGAATTTAACAAAACTTCTATAGAAACTGGCACCACGTTAGCGAAAAAAATCAAGCAAAATCCCCACTATAATGCACCAAGGATGTCAACTCAAAATTCTTCTGTCCTTATGCCAACGGACGCCTCTGAAATAAAAAACGTTATTAGCGAACTCAAACCAAAAAAATCTCCTGGTGCAGATGGCATAAGGGCCGAGACTTTGAAATGTCTTACTGAATACATCCTTGATCCACTTACCTACTCAGTTAACGAGTCTATGAGAGTCGGAGTCTGGCCGGGAGTCTTCAAAGAAAGTGTAGTAGTGCCCATTTATAAAAAGGGAGACGAAAGCATCGTATCCAACTACCGACCTATATCTTTGATTACTCACTTGGCGAAGGTATTCGAGAAAATCCTAGAAAAGCGCCTCAGCTCCTTTATAAACAAGTATAAATTACTTTCTGAGAAACAATTCGGCTTTAGAAAGAAAAAATCAACGGAAGACGCCATATTGTCACTAACACAAAAAATATGTACTGCCATGGAGGGAGGTAAACCATGCCTATGTGTTTTCGTGGATCTCTCTAAGGCTTTTGACACGGTGAGTCATCAATTACTAATGCAAACTCTGCAAGATATCGGAGTCAGAAATAACAGCTTACAATTATTTGAATCCTACCTCCGAGATAGACATCAGCTCGTGAAGATAGGAGACGTTTGTAGCAACTCCAACACTGTCGAGTATGGAGTTCCCCAGGGATCGGTACTGGGTCCTCTTCTCTTCAATATTTACATAAACGGAATGTTTTCTCTGAAGACTCGCGGTGATATCCTCGGATTTGCTGACGACACAGCTATTTTTTACAAAGGTAATTCCTGGAATGAACTTAAAAATACAGTGGCTACAGATTTTCTGGCTATCCAAAATTGGCTCAATTATAAATTACTTACTATCAATATAGATAAAACGCACTACTTATCATTTTGCTGCAACAAAACAACTGCACCTGACTTCGACTCCATACAGATCAGCACTCCAACTGAACAATTCCTAATTAAATCAAAAACATCAATAAAATACTTGGGGGTGTACCTAGATATGAACTATAAGTGGAATAAACATATCCAATTAATTTGCCAAAAGTTGAGATTTATTCTCCATAAGTTCAAAATCTTAGCCTCCTTACTACCACCGAAAAAAATAAACACACTCTACTACGCTCTAGTAGAGAGCCATCTCCGATACGGTCTATTAGCATGGGGGGGAGCCTTAAAAACTCACCTGTATCCTCTAGAAGTACTACAACGGCGTTTCTTGAAAATTATTTTCAAAAAAGAATCCACTTACTCATCCGATGCTCTTTACTCGGAGTCCATTATATTTGATATCCATCAATTATTCTATCTGAGAATGAACATGCATTATCACCAAAAACAGGAATTTGAACTGCCCTCACATGAATACAATACACGTCAACGAGATCAACATATTATACCACAAATGCAAAAACGGATATCTCAACGATCCTATTCCTATATTGCTCCGAAGCTTTATAACACACTTCCTTGCAAAATTAAATCCATTGGAAATCCATATCGCTTCAGAAAAGAATTGTCGTTATCCATACATAGAGAACCCCGAAAAAACATTAAGGAAGTCATCATAGGTCGACTAAACTGACGATATACAAGCGTATTTTATTTCCGGCTTCTCTAACTCATTACCCACATATATCAACTAGTGTAATAAGCCTTAGTTCATTTATATAAGTGCTAATATACATAATGAACTTTCAACTTTCATGATGTGTCTTATATAATATATGTATGTATTTTTTTATATGTCTTTAGAAACATTTTCACTATTTCATCACTAACAAGCTCACTAAGAGCTTCTGTGACATTCTTGTTTATTTGTCCCTTTTTTTATGTATCTTGTTCAATCTATGTTGATGATTATGACGAATAAACTTTTTATTATTATATTATTATTATAGATACAGTTCCAATTCACGAACTGTTGAACACAAATTTCATAAATAAATCATTTTCAATTCAATTTTACAAAGAATTTGACAAAAAAATTCGCTCAATTTGGTTTTTCGGCAATTGAATATAGTAATGAGATCAAATCTATCAGGTCGAATATTACATATCCCATCACTAATAAAAACAATTCCGGAAGGGGCCGCCATTAATTTAGAATACACGTGTATTCTAAAGAAGCCTTTACCAAACAGCTATCAAATACGTAATGAACGGTTCAAAATAGTGGGAGTAGAAAAAATACTTATCACAATTCATCTCCACTTAATGTTGGTAGCCAATTCTGCATTTTTTCGGATTTCATTGCTGAAACTTTTTAATTATCACTCTTCACTGTACATTGACCATGAGCATATCTAGTGTACACATGAAGGTGGAATGAAGTGAATTCATTTTCTGTCAAAAGCGTTACGATAAGGATAAATCTCTCGTTCTTTCGAATCAATTTGCTATATTACTGAATATTTCCCTCATATATAAAATGTCCCATAAGAGCAATGCAATTATCGAAAACATACAGAGGTAATTGCATTGTATCGAAAACTTACAGCGGTAATTGCATTGTATCAAGTCACCATAACAACACATTTGAAACCGTATCGCTAGACGTCAGTAAACAACACAAATAAATGTCAGATAGACTTCAAAAATAGAAAAACATTTCGCGTTTTGGTGAGTGCTCCATACAATCTATAGAGGAAAGTATAAATGAACAAAAAATGACATTTCCTTGAGAAATTCTTTAATTGCAAATTGCATTCGGTTATTTTCATATTTTGTAAATGCCGAAATATGAAAATAAACTTTTGCAATTTTTAGATATCACGCTTTCTTGCAAAATTATCGGTAATTTTTATGCACTCGTTCAAATATAACCGAGAAGAGTTTCACTGAATAGTGTGATGCATATTAGAGTATTTGTGTTAGTGACATTTTTCAAATGGCATACGTTAAATAAATAATAAAGATATAAGGATTTTTTGGTTCCTCAATAAATGCTGATCGTAGGCTTGTATCCCTCACAAATTCTTAATTCATACTGTGTGGTCAAAATAACCAAAAACAAATCGATGCCTCCCTTCTCAATGACTCTTTCAATCCATTTGAAAATGATTGAATGTTCAGAATGTTTGACATTCTACAGTACATGATACCCAAGGCAAAATTAAATATCAATTCAAATGTGGTATTTTCAACTTCGTCTAACTTCAATTTCTTCAATAATAGTGGTCGTTCTATGGAGCTTTGAACTATGAATAATCCCTCCAAGATAATGAAACTTCACGATGTTCCACAAGAAGATGGAGCATGTACTATTTCCGTTAAATTTCAATAGATGCCGGTTCAGAATCTTTCCTATTCGGTATTTGTTAGACGGTTACAGAAAAATCTGATTATTCATAGAAGTTTTGCATTCCCTTTTCATTTTTCGGAAAGAAAAAGACTTAAATTCACATATTCCTGTTTATGGTAATCAATACTGTAGACATAAGTTATGGATTCTTACTAATTCACATTAGGAGAAGACCTAGCTTCTCATTCCATAACAATAACCTTAGAATTAATGTTTCATTCGAGACAACTAAGGATTCAATCTATTCCTTATTCATTTATACCTCCATTATTTCTGTTCTACAGATATGATAACGTTGAACTCCATCCAGATTATTTCTTCGAGAATGTCCTAACAATTCTGAGACATTTAACGAGAGTTGAACAGAGACGACTTGGGACGCCGGTGAACCGAACCTTGTGGAGTACACCGCCAGCTGTGGTGAATGCTTATTACAGCAGGAACAAGAATCAGATAATGTTCCCAGCTGGCATGTTGCAGCCTCCCTTTTATAACAGGCATTTCCCGAAAGCCCTCAATTTCGGTGGAATTGGAGTGGTTATTGGACACGAAATCACACATGGATTCGATGATAAGGGTATACGATTCCAGCTATATTTCAGAAAACTTTAAACATGTGAATCAATTGACATTTCAAGATGGTTATGATTCGGTTAGATTCGATGTATGAGAACTTATTTCATTCACATTCATCTCAAAATGTGTTAATTTCTGACCCACTTTCACGTTGAAAAGAAACGAATTGTTGACTCGAAAGGAGACGAAGTCGGAAAAACACTTTTTCGACATTTTGGCTCTTTACTGAATCCGCCTTCTTATTTTATTGGAAACGTCATTCTGGCCATCAAAATTCATGAGGTGCTTAGATCCCCGCTAACACGTAGGTGTGGCATGATATTACAGTTCTTACACTCATTCCAGTATGAAATGGACAGGAAATTCATAGGTACTCAGATTCTTCATCAAAAATCAAAAACTTCTTCAATAACTAATTCACTAGTTTCCAAAAATAGCATGTTATCGTTTCATTAGCCATTTTCTCAAGTACAGTATTCAGCGCTTTCGTCACTCAAGTTCGGTACATATTTAATGTCAAAAATGCCGCTAATATTTGAGCGAGTAATGTTTGCAACAATCCTCGTAAAACATTTTTGAGATATGATTGGCATGTCGAACTAATTCATTGAATTTGAAGCAGGTAAGTGGAACATTTTAAACTCTATGTAGGCAAATAACATTTACAAAGAATGTCAATATTGACATATGTGGAAGCGTCATTAAATTCGTTTATCTAAACCCATACTATTATAATTCACTTATATGTCCATGATCTGTTTCATGATGAAATCCATTATGATAAAGATTTTCGACCAATAGAAACCCATTATTTTACAATCAAGCATGATGTACATTTGACGTTTCTCAAAATCAGTAGGTCTTAAAATTTCATAGGATATAGCTGAACTTCGATAATAATTATATTATCAAAATTTCTGATATCAGCGATATGGAAGAATTACCATCGACTCTTCTACACTTATCCGAGAAAGGAGAAAATGCAGTATAGAATAATTAAATTTCTTATTTGACAAATACATGATATATTTTTCAATTTCCGATAAATCTCAGTAAGGTCTCGTGGCGAAAAGAGTTAAGCCTCTAGATTCGAACTAGACCACTATAATAGAGGCGGGTTCGAAACCATAATTTATAATTCTTCATTATTCATGGCGTGTAGACTAAATAGCGTATGCAAGTCTCATGTAATGGTTATTAATATACTCACATAACCATGAATTACCCTAACATCAAACTGATATTTCTGCAATCGACGCGCGTTACGCTAGCATGATTAGCTTTTTCAGGGAAAGAAAATTGATACTGAATATAAAGACTACAAAGTTTTTTGGTCCTATATGGACTTATTCATCAGTTATAATCGATTATTCTAATAATTTGTTGTCGACAGTAGATTGAAAAGTTGGCTGAAAGGGATAGGTCTCCTGTCACCATTCATAATGTTTTCACATTTTGCAATATCTAGACTCTCACATGCATCGAATAGTCTTGTGTCATACACATGCTTGATCAATTCAAGATTGCTTTCATCAATTTTGTGGTCATTGTCTAGAGCGTGTTGGGCGACACTGGATTATCCCGCCCTTCCGTATTTCATCTGTGCGAAATGCTTCTTGAAACGGGTTTTGATAGCTCGTCGGCTCTGGCCGATGTATTTGTTGTTGCAATCTCGACAACTGATTGTAAAATCCCGATTTTCCAGAAAAAATCTCAACTCTTACACCTAAGGTTCCAATCTCATCGGTTATTTGCATAAACCATTCGAAACTCTACTATATACTGGTTAATGTCTGTATATTAATAACCATTATCACGTGATCGATGAATTTCTCTGACTTTTTTTTCTGAATAATTTTCAACATTTTCCTGAAATATAGTCTCGATCGTTCCCAACTATTATTAAATATTTTCAAAAGGAGATTCACTTCATATTTTTTCTTTTATTTTTACCATGGGAGACAATTCTCAATGTATTATACACGAATCAAAACACGTAAATTTTGCGGTAAACTAAACAGAAAATTAATTTCCATCTTGACTTGACCTATTTGAAGGTAGACAGTTTCTAAAATAGCAAACATGCCCTCCAATCTCTTGTGGACATTCAGATGTGGAAAAAGCTGTCAATTTCAATCTTGTTGTTTTTTTGTGAACCAAAATGCTGAAATTTTGCTGCTTGCGGATGGTGACCTATGAAAGTTTCCTTCTATATCATTATGCTTCGTGATAATTTTTTGAAATGAACAATATCAGAATTAATTTCGAAAAAATCGTTTTCGACAATAATGTAAGTGAAAGAGAAAACCAGGTTCCACAAATTTTTTGATATGTGTGAATAATTTTTTTGGCTTTCTTGACCAGACATGTCTTCATTAAAAATACTTCGATTAAGCAATAGCTTCTTCTAGTAGAACATACTCGCTACTGCTGTTAGATGAAAGGAATTGTTTAGTGAATATGATGAAACTTTTACAGGAAACTGTATGAATATTTGTAATATGGATCTTGAATGAGTATATACTCACCAGGAGATATTTTTCAGGTAGATTGTTCGATCACGAAGGTAACTTACATATGTGGTGGAGAGATTCTTCTATCGAGAAGTTCTATGAAAAGTCTCAGTGCATGATTGAACAATATGGGCAGTACGTTCTGCCTGACTTGCACATTGCCCTAGACGGATATTTGACGCAAGGAGAAAATATAGCTGACAATGGAGGTAGGTTTTTCTCATTTTGTTAAATTGTTGTTGTTAATGTCTCAGATATTTGAGCTGGTTTCATTAATACCAAAATTTATATGCACCTAACTACAAATGAGTATTTGCAAATCGAGTCGTACTGTATAATTTGTATTTTGTGTTATTTTTATTTGAAATAAATGTTGACAATCAGTTCATTCAATGTCACACAATAATGATCAATGCGCAATAATAATGGAAAAAAACTGAAAGAGTTTGACGAAATATAAAAAATATATTTAAAGACCACCATTTCAGTAAACATCACTTGTTTTTGCAAATCAAGTTGTCTTGGATATTTTAGATTGTAGGGCATCGATCAAATATATCGGTCCTTCACTAACACAACCTTGATGTCTTCTTTTTGTTTCATCTGCCTATCTAACTGGGGAATTCAATGCTTATTGTTGTACGGTTGATCCGTTTACCACTTCAAGGCCTTTTTTGTTTGACCCAAAAGCCGTCCAGCTCCCTTCGGCAAGAAGATAATAGATCTTTGGGCACCAATTTGTTCTTTATTTCGAAAATATTTCAATATATCGATATCCTAGTGTTGAAATTCTTCCTTCATGTAGCTTTCTGAGAGGCTACAGAACGTTTGTGGCAGCTTCCTCATACTTGGATTTCCTTCTGACCTGGCACTCATTTCGATTCAATTCAAGTTATTTATGACAATTATACAATTACTGGCATCTTCACTTAATTTTCAGAATCTACCCACAGCGTAATTTTAGAAACGGTTAATTGTCGATACCCTTATACCTACTAAATCATCGCACCAGTTCAATGATAGTCTTGTACGATCTATTCCATTAAAAAGCGAAAAGAAAGAAAGCTTATGTCATTTTAATTAAATGGAACTCACATTATTGATATATTGTTAATTTTGGTTGATTAAGCAGATTTCTCTTGCAAAGGCAGCATATTGGAGGAATCAATGTGATATCTCGAAAGATGTATGGTGATGTTCTTTAAAAAAAAATGTAATTATAAAGTTTCTGGTAAAACTAGTCATTTTTGCGCTTACTGTCTAGGTAGTATGCTCAGTTCCTAATTAGCTTGTTCTTATGAAGAATTGATGACTTGAGATTCTCCAATGGGGTTTAACTTTCTAATAGATTCTTCCTATACCGCAAGCACTTCTGAGAAGTTATTAATGAGCACAGGTCTCCATACCATACATTTGGAGAACCGGAATCTTGACCCTGTTAATCCTACTCCAAACCACTTTGAAACCATGAATATATTATACCAATTCGTGTTTCTATAGGTGCAAACTTCAAGTGATCAATAAGTCCATACTATTCACTGGAAGTCATGCCTCGTAACTGTGATATTATATGTATCTCAAACTATTGCCAGAATCTTCACAGTTTCTCGAAAATAGAATTATCCAAATTGCTGCTTTTCAGAATTGAGGCACTCCAAAATGCTGAATAGTACGTCGACGCGACTAAATATTAAATTTGAAAATTATTTGTGGATGTAGATGTTTTCTTGATTTTCAATAAATAAATTGCACTTTCAATAATTATAATCCTCTCCAATAGGTTTGAAACAAGCATATCGGGCTTACGAGACTTGGCTCCAGAACCATCCTGACGCTGATGAGACTCTTCCAGGACTGAACCTCACCAACCGGCAACTGTTTTTCCTGAACTTTGCCCAGGTTTGGTGCGGCCAACAAAGAATCGAAGCAGCGAAGAGTCGAATGAAAACCTCAGTACACTCTCCAGGAATCTTTAGAGTCATTGGAGTGCTCAGCAACTCAATAGAATTCGCCAAGGCTTACAACTGTCCGAAGAATAGCCCGATGAATCCAGAGTTCAAGTGTACGATCTGGTAGTAATATAATATCTAGAGTGTTTATCTTGTGTTCAGAATTCTGAATATTTTTTGGTATTTCACAATTATATTTATAAGTCATAATAAGAAAAACAAACTTTAATGAATGAGCCTTTTTTTTCCCTAAAACGGTTCCCATGGTAAATAGTCGAGTCTTAATTTCTTCAAATATTTTTCTTCAAACCTCTACCGATGACTGGCTGAGAGTGTTAATAAACGTTTCAATTGAAATCTAACTCAAAGATATTGCTTTATGTTGATTCAAACATATAAAAATGTGTACTGTTTCTTAGACATCCTTGAAGTGACAACTATTTCAAAGAATCAAAAATATCATTAACCGGAGGGAGTTGGCGTTATGCTTGCGCGTCCGGATCGGAGGGTCGTGGGTTCAATTCCCCAGCGGGGCAGTGATTGTTTCTCTGTCGTGTTGGGGAATGACTCTGACACGTTTCAATTTCATTTCAAACAACCGTGCTGACAAAACTTTCGGAATATGACCATAAATTCGTAACAAGCAAATATGACAGACCTAAGTGTAGATTTCAGAACCACTTACTGCCTGTTATTGGCGAAATGCGCTGGGAATGACTGTTTAGTTTATGTTGCAAGAAGAGGGGTGCTTTCAGCTCTTCGCACTCAAGCTTCATTATATCTACTAAGAATTTTTCAGTGATCAACTAGTTGCATCAATTTGAGAATCTCATACATGTCACACTTTCTGACTGGGTTCCATCGATGGAAAGTTATAATAGAATAATGAGTCCTCGACAGCCATCCATTAAGATAGATCACCTTCGTCGACAGCTATGCTCATCCTATTGGCCCAATAATTCACATTTCTGTCACTGAATTTGATGGTTTAATTCAAATAGATAGATACAGTTTCTTTTTTCATATTTTAATATTCGAAGGTAGTTCGAACCATTACTACAATAATTTGTTTCGGAGCAGAAATGAAAACAAAAACGTCAGAGCTTAGAAAACATATTTTGGTAAACCTCATTCTAACATTTCTTCAGTCTGCGAATACATTTTTCAATTTTTGTAAATCATATGTGATCATTCTTAATGTTTATTTCATCAGAGAAACACTGAAGCAACAGACAATTCATACAAAGGAGCAACATCCATTTTATGGAAATGATACTGGTCCGTACATAGAGCCTTTGAGAAGTAATCTCCCCGACTTATAAAGAAACAATAAAATACAACTTTATCTCGTGTTTCACTTTGGTTCTTCACAATAACTCTCTTCCTTCCACTGTTACGGTGAGGCCGTAGAACCACTTAACTACCCACACTTCGCCTATAAATCTCATTCATCTTTTCAAAGATATACCGGAAATGTAGTAGGTCGTCGTAATACTATCTGACAATCGGCAAAAACAAATGGTACCAGATCAACGTAAGTTCTTAAGTCTTGGTCATACACGTGACCTATTCTTAGGTACCGTTAGTTGTTGGAAGTGAATAGAAATCCAGACAAGCGGCCTTTTATTCGCAACCATCTGTCAGAACGAGTTTAAAACAGGGAATTTTCGTTTCCGAGGGAATTTCGATAGCTAATCACATACCGACTGATTAATATTCTTTCAACAGTATGTTTCACTAGCAATTTGAGTTTAATTTTGGGAACATTATCGGCGATTGAACTATACTAGTTCCGTCATTAGATGCCGATTATGACGTCATTATCTTTTCCAATACCTCTATTCTTCCTAATCTTCCATATTGCACAATTACATTCACCCATATGATACAAGGAAAAGAATGATCTGTCTTCCATTATTCAGAGTCACGAAAATACAGAATTCTTATCGATTTTTGGGCATAAAATTGTATAATGCTATGTCACAGCCATTCAAGGATAACAATATGTCCTGCACACCATTCAAAATTAAGATCCTCAAATATTTATCACAGCAAGAATTCAGACAATTCCTGAAAGAGGAAAGAAAACTTCACCTTGGAATCACAGACCAATTGCATTGCTTTAAATCATTTCCGAAGTCATGGAAAAAGCAATCAATATAAAGCTTATCAATATCTAGAGGAATCAGGACTAATAAATGATCGACAATACGGATTTTGCCATCAACGATCAACCAGTAACTCATTGGCTAATGTTTCTCATATTTGGCTGCATTCAATGGAAAAATTCGGAGAAACGATAGCTGTTGCACTCGATTTTTCAAAAGCGTTTGATCGAGTTTGGCATCGGGGTCTCCTTTCTTAACTGCCGTCTTATGGTTTGCCTCCTCAGTTGTGGGCTTTGTTCAAGAGTTTCTTATCTGATAGGTCTCTGTATGTGGTTTTTGATGGTGTGAGAAAACATCTTGTTCAGTTCATAGCTTTGCGGACGACAGTACTCTTCATACTAGTTTCTCTTCCAGAGTCCCTATAGCAGCTCGAGAAACTGAAATTCAAAGAAACATTCACGTCATTACAATTAAAGATGACTTGGTAAAAATAATAGAATGGCTTAAAACTCAGGCAAGTTTCTTCTCAGGAAAAGCCGATCTATCATCGTCTAGTATTCAGATGTCAGGAGTAACTATTCCTACAGAGTCAAGTATCTCGATTCTAGGAATTGCGATCAGTGATGATCTCTCATGGGAAACCATGTAAGATCGATCGGTAAGGGTGCTTCCCAGAAAATTGGATTTATATTTCGTGCGAAGAAATGCTTCACTTCTCGTCAGCTTCTAATGATCTACAAGGCTCAGATACGACCTGTCTTGGAATATGGTTCTCATGTGTGGAGTTTGGCACCAAAACTCTCATTGAGGCTTCTCGATTGCATTCAGAAAAAGGCAATCCGTCTTGTTGGTGATTCTTCGCTCACACATTCGCTCACTTCATTGGAACATCGTAGAAGTGTCGGAAACTTGTCTCTCTTCTATAGATATTTTCACGGTCGGTGCTTTTCTGAATTGTTATCAATCGTTCCACCCTTGGCAATATCTACACAAATGACTCGACGAGTACAGAATTCCCACCCCTTTGTGGTGAATTTGAAGACCTGTCGAGCTCAGGGATCTTTTTTCAATAGAACAGCTTAGCTTTGCAACTCCTTGCCGAAAGAGGTCTTTCCTGTGGCTTACAAACTTCAAAAGTTCAAAGTGAATGTTAATTCGTATCTTCTGTGGTGTTCTTCGAACATTACAGGGCTTACCTGTGCATATATATATATATATATATATATATATATATATATGTATATATATATATATATATATATATATATATATATATATATATATCTATATATATATATATATATATATATATATATATATATATATATATATATATATATATATTTGTGATGTATTCTCGACCGTACTTTATAAACTAGATTTGGAAGTTCTCAGGTTTGCGGTCTGTTTACTAATAAAACTCATTTGTTCTTGATCTCAATATTTCGCTAATGTTTATTAGCTTCATCAGGAGAAAAGCTACAAAGAATGTGACAAAATTGTACAAGATTGAATCGAAAATAACAGTTCTACTTACAATCATAGAATTAATATTCCTGGTGTGTTCATTGCCTTGGGAAGCTGAATCGAACTACCCATGCTCGCATAGTTACTGCCTCACTTAAACTGAATCAGCTAGGCAAAATTCATGTTAATAGGAGTCCCTCAGCTGTACCAGGCAATGATGTAATTAACGTAAATCTAAGGGTTTTTATAAGTAAGCACATGTCTGTCCTTATTTTTAAATATTACAAAAGTGATTAAATAGAACTCAAAATATTGCAATAAATGTTACTTAACTGACCTGTATCGGTTTTATAATCAACTGTATTTGGTTTTTTGTTAATGTGGTACATTTCAAGGAACAACCTGGTTTTCTGGTTACTGACTCTGTCTAGGATTTTTACATTCGAATAATCAAATTGATGGCCGGTTTTTTGGGAGTGGTCGACTGCTGCACAAGGGTTTTTTCCTAGTCGGGCATCGCTCTTGTGGAGGGCTATTCTTTGTTTGAGCCACTGCGAGGTCTGTCCCACATAACATTGGTTACATCCACCACACGGGATTTCATATATAACGTTGCTGTTAAGTGGGACAGGTGTTTTGTCTTTGACTTTTGAAAAGAGATCCGATATTTTTGTGGTGTTGTATCTGGCTATTTTTATCTGTGGAAAATCTTTGAAAATATTTGTGATTTGGTGGGATAATTTGTCTACAAAAGGAATTGATTTGTATTTGAACTGTATGTTACAATCTTCAGTTGGTCCGTCATAGAAATTAGAGTTATGAATTAGTTTCTTTAGGATATGTTGCCTGGTACAGCTGAGGGACTCCTATTAACATGAATTTTGCCTAGCTGATTCAGTTTAAGTGAGGCAGTAACTATGCGAGCATGGGTAGTTCGATTCAGCTTCCCAAGGCAATGAACACACCAGCAATATTAATTCTATGATTGTAAGTAGAACTGTTATTTTCGATTCAATCTTGTACAATTTTGTCACATTCTTTGTAGCTTTTCTCCTGATGAAGCTAATAAACATTAGCGAAATATTGAGATCAAGAACAAATGAGTTTTATTAGTAAACAGACCGCAAACCTGAGAACTTCCAAATCTAGTTTATATATATATATATATATATATATATATATATATATATATATATATATATATATAAACTTTTTACTACGTAGATGATTATCTGGAACATGTGGTTACAAGTGCATGTGAGTAGGTAATCTTTTTATTCATTGGTAATACCAGATTTTTCTTTTTTTTTTTTAACATTTTATAACCCTTGTCTTGAATTATGATATCCACCCGAACGTTCATTATGTCATTGTGTGAGGCGTATTTCACTATATTTATATTATGGTATCTATATCTATAACTCAGCTCGAATTACTAAAAAGCCGACATGTACCAAGTTTTTCTCTCAATCTTCTGAAAATCCCCTCTAGACTTTCCCGATTTAATTCATGTACACTTGAGCAAACAAAATATATGCCCTTGTTGCAGATCCAACTCGGAACTGGTGTTCTCATTCTGAATTTCGTTCTTACTGACTATTCAGGATATTGATTTTCACCTCAAATTTCCTATAATACATTCGGAATGAGGATAGTACAACTTTCACATCATTTAAAGATTTGTTCTGGCAGTAATTTCTAATAATCAAAATATTTAGTTCGTTTTGGTTTCTCTTTCATTGATATGTTGTCATTACTTCCGCAACCCAATAGAAAGAGTATCCTTATTTAACTAGATTAGCGCTACTGCCAAAAGTTTTTTTGCTAAAGAACGACCTCACTCGGCCACAATTACATCACACCAACAACCCATTAACAAGCCAACGTAGGACTAATTCTGATTAAATTTCCGCCTCGTTAATTTATGTCGCTTCGAATCAAAACCTGAAAGGTATCTATATTCGCCCACATTCATAAATAAATCACACGAGAATCTCAATAGTACAGGAAAATATCAGCATAGTTTCTAATTTCAAATAGAGTTCAAATCGTTTCTCTTTAAGCTAATTGAATCATGTTGTGAATTTTGAACTATTTCAAGTTTGAGACTTATCGCTCAAAATGATGAGTAAAACAAAGCTAAAACAGTGAATTCCAGAAATGACAGTTTCAAATTACTGAAACGATTACTAGTCCTAGTCCAACGTAAGCATAACATCATGTAGATTTTCACATTCACTGCATTTGTAATAGGAATTATTATTTGAAAATGTATTAAACAAATCCCTATTTGAAAAAATATTCACGCACCTAGCGGTAGTTCATGTGAAAGCAAGAAGTAGCATCTGTTGGGAAACACTCTATTCTTTCAAAAAGTACGTTTTTTTCGTAGATGAAAGGGGTTGTATGATATCAGCCCTTATCCATAAGCCCCCTAGTCTGTGCAAGTTTGCAACTAGCCTATATAACACAAGTATCCTGTATAACTCCAGTACACCTTCGAGCCCGTATGACTTTCAACTCATATCGAAGTTCACTATATTTCAAGATTCATAAATACCGTTGCCTATAAGTCACCGTAATCTCGTGAGCAGATAAGCAGTACATTAGCGAGAAAGTAACTGATGAATATTGAAAGTTAATAATAAAAACCTATTTGAAGAAGTTTGGGGCCGAATTGAGTCTGCCATCCACCTTCCAGAAGTTTCAAATAGCAATAATTGTTGCACTTCAGTGAACATCATCGGTTACGATAATGTCACTGTGCAAAAAACTAAAAAATGGCTGAAAGCGGCATAGAATCAACCATTATTGGCCGGATCTAAGCCATGTTCATCAACAGACCAGCTACTACAAGATGAGGCCATCAGGTACGAAGTCACTGAGGGTGGCTTCCAAGGTGGAGTGTCATCTCCCCTTCTGTGGTTGCATCTGATGGACGGGTTGCTTGATGTCTTTGACAGGAGAGGCGTGGAGCTGCTAGCTTATGGTGGGAAATGCGTCTGGAACGGTAGTTTCTAATATCCTCCAAAGAACATTGGACGATGCTCACAGTTGGAGTCAGAGGAAGCAGATGATTGTAAACCCCAGCAAAATTGTGGTAGTTCCTTTCACCAGGAGGATTAATTTGGGTGACTCAACTACACTTTCCTCCTGTGGTGAGGTAACTCCATTCACAGCAGAAGTGAAATAACCAGGTATCATCCTCGAAAACGAACTCATTTGGAACGCTAGGAAAAAAATTATTAGCAAAGCCAAACTGTTCCCATCGGCATGTCGCAAGATTTGTGGGAGATCGTAGACACTCGAAGAGCGTTTCGCTAACAAGGTTAGCATCTTCAGAAGAAAAGGGAAAAAAATTGATACTCTATTGATACTATAGTATCAATTTTCTTCTCCTGAAGATGCTAACCTTGTTAGCGACATGCGCGTCGAGTGCGAAGTGTCAGTTTGGTGTTTAGGGTAATTGATCTCTAGGAAAAGTTTCAGGAGATCGTGGAGTCTGGCGCCCAAACAAATCCACTGAATGTGAATATTGGTGGCCATGGAAATTATAATTGACCTACCTACTCTTCACATCATTCTGGACAGAAAGATAAGATAGACAACTCACAAAATCGTGCACATTCCAAATTGCACAAAATCAGAAAAGTCTCTCCCCAATAGGGAAACTCAACAAATTGTCTCTCGTCTAGGTTTCCGGCCATGCTGCCCTGTAAGGCAACGAAGCGACGGACTTTCTAACAGAGGTCGGCACTGCAAGTGAGTTTATCAGATCAGAACCCGTTATTGGTATTGCACCACGTTACGCCAAACAAATACTGACTACCTGGACCACAAGGGAAGTTTTAGACTCCTATCAAAATTTACAAGGGTTTGCCCACTCTAAAGCATTCATGAATCCACAGATTATGGCACCAAGCATTTGTTGAAGTACAGCAGGGATGACATACAGGCGATGAGATAGCCTGTTACACATACGATGTCTAACAGGCTCTCTCGCAAGCCACCGTCATCTGAATCATCATATGGACTGTCGGAAGATCAGGCATGATCATATACTCTATACCTGCCACACCGCGGACTGGATAAGCTGATCTGCTTTGTCAAGAAGCTTGACCTAATTGGTGAAGTATGAATTTAGTGTGAGCCACAATGAACCCTACGGGATTGCATTGGAGCAGTCATGTAGACCCACTCACGTCGATCCTAACCTAACCTCATCTACCATCCAAAGGTACAAGATCTTGAGATATGTCGAGTTTGCCTCTGCGGAAAAAAGCTAGATCTTCACGCCAGACAACCCTGAGTCATACACAAGGAAAGCCACTCCTGATGTAGTTTTTCTTACGTGAGAAGGAATGTCAAGTTAGTTTTTATCATGAATTTTGAAAACATATGATTTTCTATCAAATTGTCCATGTTTGGCATATCGAATACCATCTGCAGAAAGATGTATCCATACAGAAAGGCAAGTATGAGGATTCATACCTGGAGAGAATACATTGCTGTATTTGAGGGTGTAGTAGAGTACTGAATGAACAGTAGGCCAGATCAATCAGGGAAATGAAGCCTTGACAAGCTCTTATACACTCGAATCAGTAGGTTTACTGAAGGATCCTCTTACAACGCTTTTAACTCTTCTTACAGTTTTTTTTCATAGTCCCCTTTAATTCGCGGCAGCCAATCCATCCACCTTCTCGGCAACTATATTTGACCGAGGTCATGTCTCACAGAATTATTTTTGATTGAATTGATATATTCCTTCAACCTCTACCACCCTACTAGACTCTTCATGATTATTTTCGCAAATAAAGGTGGATTCAAGCAAGCAAACTTAACTTATAAACAACTTAATAATTCGTGAGTGATAGAAAACATGCGAATTTCCAAGTGAAGTACTTGCATGAATGCCCCCATTCAATCCTGATGATTATTTTTTTTAAGTTGATAACTTGAATCATTCATAAGTTGAGGTGGCTTGCTTGAATCCGCCTTAAGTCTGAAGTGGGCACAATAGCAGTTATTCGAGATTTTCCGTACCAATTCTCAAGAACATCCACCTTTCGTTCGATTGTTGTTCATAACGATTTTTGTAGTTAAGAGGAGCAAGGGATGCTTCCAGTTTGGAGGCCAAGTCAATAATGCCATGGCAATAGAACTTTTCGTATCACCCATCTCATTTCCCGATAATTTATATTTATATTTGAATAAATTCAATCATTGATTTTCTGGAAAAACGCCCTTCTGCAATTATTCAGCTGGAGATATTATTTGACTCCAAGGGTAACACCAACCATCACATCTTTCTGATAAACAAGTTACCTGTGATCAGTTTCACTGGACCATAATTGAGTACTCTAAACCCACTAAGTCACTTTTGATGGGCACGTGAGCACAGTAAATAGAATATTAACATAATCCAAATGACAAACAGTGAGTTCAAGGCATTGAAATGAAACATTAATAGACGGGGTGTGTCGTTCATAACGAGCAAGAGACGAATATAATGAATAACTATCTCATTTCGGATGGTAGAAAAATTCAGTACTGGTTGGTTATAAAATTATGTTACAATGAGTTAACTGCTTGATTAGGATCCACATATATTAGTTTAGCGAGAAGTTATAGCAAACTAAGTATTTTATAAAGAAGTCTTTTTGGAAGTTTTCATGTATTCCGATCATTTCCAACAATATATAAATCGGTCTCTTCAAATGTTGAGCTATTGAGGAAATGAGTCGCCTTTTGCAAATTACAGTGATTCCCATCATTGAGGTACCAATTCCCGTTATTTTTATTCCACCCTCGTTTTCCTTTGATTATTTGATCATAATATTACTTCAGAGGAGTATTAAATAAACGCACCTAGATCCATTCCATGAAAAAAAACACCAACGAAGGGTCTCTCAGTGTGCGCATCGACTCAAACTAGTATACAGGGTGTTTTAATATTCAGTTTGAAGTTTTTAGAAGAGCATTTTTCAAGTCAAAATAAGACTTTTGTTTTCCATGAACGTCCACAAACGCTTCGTTACCGAACTACACAGCGTTAAAGTTTCAAGATTTTTTCAGTTTTTTCTTCATAGGTCTTTCAGTTTTTGAGAAGTTGAGATCAAATTCGAAATATAGGTTACGTTTTAGGGTTGACATCATCCAGTATGCCAAGTGATTGTAACAAGCTACACTAAGATATGTTTTCAGGGGTCAAGCCCATTTTCGCCCCATAAACTTTTTTGTAGTGCACCGCTGGTGAGATCTACAATATGAAATGAATTCTTTGTTTTGTTTATAAATATTTTTATCTCCTGTAATTTTTACGCATCTGCGACCGTTATTCAGAAAAAAATTATTTTTTTTGTAATTTGCTAGATTTATTAAATTTGTCAACAAAACAATGAAATAGTGAATAGTGGGCTTTGACTGCTATTTTCAATTTGAAGTTTAGGTTTGTTTTGAAGCATTCGACATTATTTGAAAGTTGGTGGATGTCTCATCGTGTATTTGTTCAACTTTAAAATGAAAAACCATATTCATTTGAACACCTGGCTGACATCCATTTTGTTTATGGTCTAGCAGTCTAGCTAATGGTAACGGACTTGAAGCTCAGAGATTGTACGCGCTGAGATTTTCAATCGCCGGCTTCCCAACTGTATAAATATTTTATAAATTTCCATCAGCACCTTCGGGAATACGGCAGATTTCAGACTCCAAGGCACGATGCTGGAAGACCGCGACAAGCACGCAACCCAGTAAGAGATAAAGAGATTTTAAATGTTATCGACGAAAACCCTGGTATAACTACTCGAAATAGCACGGGATTTGGATGTTTCCCATTCAACTGTCTGGAGGGTTTTACACGAAAACATGCTATACACATATCATATCCAGCGCGTCCAAGGTTTGTTTCCTCGGTGGATACTGCGCAACTGTACTGAATTTTTATCTCGTATCCTTTTTACCGACGAAGCTCACTTTACAAGCGACGAAGTAGTGAATTACCACAACGTTCATAGTTGGGCACCAGAAAATCCACACATGATCAGACAATCTCGACACCAGGAACAGTTCAGCGTAAACATATGAGCAGGAATAGTAGGAGATACTTCAATTGGTCCTTTTAGTTTACCGCGAATTTTAAATGGTGCCACATATTTAAAATTCCTACAGAACGACTTGCCTGCATTAATGGAGGACGTGTCTTTACAAGTTCGTCAACAAATGTGGTTTATGCACGATGGGGGCCCCCTCATTTTTGAGTCATCGTCCGCGATTATCTAAATCCAGTGTTTCAAAATCGGTGGAATGGGCAGATCAGATCCAATTGCTCGGCCCCCACGGTCCCCAGATTGCAACCCGCTGGACTTGTTTTTATGAGGACATGTAAAGGGCATAGTTTATGGTGCAGAACCAGTGCCTTCCATCGAAGTTCTTACTGAACGAATTATTGAAGCCTTCCACACCATAAGGAACACTCATGGAATTTTCGAACGCGTACGGCAGTCTATGAGAAGATGAGTGGAAGGTTGTATCGCAAAATGAGGAGGGCATTTCCAGCACCTTTTATAAAAAGTCAAGGTTTGATAGGTTTCTTATTTTTTAAGTAATGTTTAAGGAAACTTGTAATTCAAATCACAAACCATATACGTAGAGTTTTTTGTTTTCATTGTGATAATAGGTTCCTAACTTTTGTTGAAAATTTCAATTAAATGTAGCGACTTACAAAAATGTATAAACAAAACAAAGGATTCATTTCATATTTTAGAATCCACCAGAGGCGCACTACAAAAAAGTTTATGGGGCAAAAATGGGCTTGACCCCTGAAACATATCTTCCTGTAGCTTGTTACGATCACTTGGCATACTGGATGATGTATATCCTGAAACGTAAGCTATATTTATAAAAAACTAAACAAATCTTGAAACTTCAACGCTCTGTAGTTGGCTAACGAAGCGTTTGCGAACACATGTTTATGGAGAAGAAAAGTCTTTTTCTGATTTGAAAAATGCGCCCCCGGAATCGTGATACTGAATTTTGAAACACTCGGTATAAACTCCTCTAGTCACTATGTCAATGTTCAGCCTACCTCGGTTGGTATGATGATGTCAATTCAATATTTAGAATTACTATCAGGAACATTCATCTGGATGGTCCAGATATACTACCATTCCCGATTTCGTCGTACAACTTCATTGTTTGTTCATGTGCCCACCCATTTTTAAATCCTACGGCCTTCCGATTATTTCGTCTTCGAAATTGATGCACACAAGAAGTATCGAGTAAACGAAAGTCTTCGAATAAATGTTGTTTGGTGATTTGATAAGTTCGTATGGTTTATTATCTATCATTTTTCTCCAGGCGGCATTCTTGATCCTGCCTGCTAGTCCTGAGATGGAGAGAGGACATTATTGAATTTGTTGATATTTTCTATTCACACCTCCGTAGTTTAGAGACTAGACTCGCTAATTCGACATTTTTTAAGGCTGGTTGTGAGTTCACTATTTATTCAGGTACTTCCCAGTAGCAAACAATAACACATTCAGTGTTCATTGTTCAGTTTAAAGGATATAAAATAAGCAAATCAAAAATAGTGAAGTAGGTACGTCCGAATCAACTGAACAAAACAATATTCTGTTCGGAATAATTTCTATGAAACTGTCAGCAGTAAACAATGATCACAGAATTATTCCGATTGAGGAATGTGGAAAAATAAATTTTCAATTGAAGAATAGTGAAAAATATTCACACGAAACTAGCTATTGAAACTTCGCCATCGTTAATGAATGGAATGTCATTTTTAATATTTCTTCATTATCTCTTGATTTTCGTATCGGATGATACCTATCATAGTTTCATTCGGATTGTTCTAAATTTCAAGTTTTATTTGGATTAACCCAATTACTCAATTCTTTCACTCATAATATTTTACTTCTCTCAACCGCAATGTTCGTGAGATACCGCTATAGGATTTGAAACAATATTGTTTATCACTGCTCAGCGCTGAGTTCTGAAAGTTCAAGTATCGGATTATAGGAATACGCTCTAAGATAATTCTAGTCATTGAGGTGATATCGTCACCTCCGATCTAATGACGAAATAATGGTCTTTCATTAACCTAAATTCGAACATCAATCTTCTAGACACTAATCGCACTGAATAATCACTGTTTTCGTATTTTGTGTTCGAACCATGAAAGCAAAACAAGCATTATCGGACTCGATGGCCATAACATACATTCTTATAACAAGGGTCTTACAGACTTTGAGAGAAATATTATTGCATCTGCCTGATGAAATTATCCGGAATTTCAGTCCTACTGGAGAGAAGTTGTCTTGCTGAAAAATCCAGAAGCTTGCTACTTCATCATATAAAAAATTTCATTCCTGCGAACCTGAGTAAATGAAATGTTCGTATTTAGAAAGAAAGGTTTGATGTACAGCTTATTCATTACATCACAGAACTCTTGTTGTTGTTTGTTGTTCCGTTAACCAGCTGACGAACGTCAACCCTCAGAAGTCGAAACTTGTGCGAGCAATGGATCAACGAGGCCTTACCTTTTAAAGTGCGATTACCCAGCACGGTGGCCCGGTGAGGATTCGAACTCCGGCCTTCCGCTTGACAGGCAGATATGCTAACCACTACACTACCGAGACCACAACTAATGACGTATATGCTTAGCAACCCCTGTGAAGTATACTAAGATGAAAAACACCTATTATATGTGTTTACTGTGTTGAAATGTATTCCTAGAAGGTGTTTTTCCTTTCGTTATGGTCTACATTAACAGTGTGCAAATGGAAAAGTATCTGAATTTGCGCCAAGGGGCCGTTCATAAAATACGTCACACTAAAATCAGCTTTTTTTGACCCCCTTCCCCCCTCATTGTCACGCTGTGTCACACTTTTTGTGACCCCCCCTAGAAATATTTCGTCACAAAAACTAAGACCCCCCCCTGCTGAGTATGATAAATTCTAAATGATAGTACACAAATTCTGAAAATTAAAAATATTTATTTATGGATGGCCACGAATAATATACATATTTTACCTAATCAGAAGATTCAATGCTCAGTGACACAATGAAACAGTAAAAAATCGCCTTATTTTGTTTCATTTGTATAGTGAAATACAGTGTACTGTAACAAGATTAATTCGCATTCTCAACTGAAAATTTATTCGCAAAGATGGAGTCACTATAGATTTGATTAAAAAATCTGACGAGTTTAGGAATTCGTTAGAAGATATCGCACATGTAGATTTCTACCAAAATCTACTGAAGATTTCTTTCATACCAAAATTTTTCAATTTTCGTCAGAAATCTACTAAAATGTAGATTTCTACCAAAAGTGGTCACGCTGGCTTCTAGCGCTCATGTCAAAAAATAATAAACGGCGAACGTCAAGTTGCCGTATACCCCCCGTCCCCCCTTATCACATCTTGTCATACTCAGCCAGTATTTTATGAACGGCCCCCAAAATGGATTAGATAAGCTGTAATTATAATATAGTAGCAGTATAATATAGTGCAGGAATAAACCTTTTGATGTTGTAATGTGTCCTCAAATTTCTGAACAAGTTTTTGTCCTACATTGGAACATATGTACTTTAGTGGTTATGGCTCTTGTACACCTGTCGAGTGAGAAACCTCATTTTTCATAAACTCAACTATTTCCAAATAAAAAAAAAATAATCGTGTATTATTTCAAAGTAATAATTACTTTCAGGTGAGATGACTTTTATAGTCGTACGCGTTCTGCTGATTTGAATAAATATATTTCTGCATAAAATAAAAAAGTCCTTCTTTTACTAGATCAATATCTTGCCTACGTTTCCCGAATGGATCGAAAAACGCATTTCAAATGAATTCTAAAACTTTTCTGGATAGCAACAGTATACTTTTTGAAGTGCAATCAGGATTCAGACAGAAACATAGAACCCGAAGAATTCTTTTGAAGGTGATTAATAATGTAGAGAGAGCAAGGGATACATCTGATATCAGTGTATTGGTTTTGCTAGAGTAAAGTAAAGCTTTCGATTATGTGAATCATCAGTCAGTGAACGGAGGTATATATGGTTCGACAATTTATCCGTGGATGAGTAACAAGTTATCTTTCTGGTGGAGTCTAGAAAGTTTTAATCTCGATCATTGTTTACTGACCTGTCCTTCATTCAGAGAAACTTCTTATGGGTCATCTGAAGTTTTGAATATTTATTTACGATTTTCCCCCTATAATGTTCAGTTGTAGTAATCACTTATGTGCAGTTGTATATTCATCATTCAGTCATCTGCTTATAAGTTTCTACAAGTTCAAATTTAATGTTTTTGGGCTGATGATACTGAGGTTAGTGAAAGGCCCTAATTTATCCTCATACTCATTACTGTTGCTGGTGTATTTCCTTTTGTTACCACAATATAATAAAATGGAATTACAACGCTTAGAAAATTTATGTACGCTATAGGTTCGTTCTAAACCATACAGAGACCATGTCACTCTATACCTGCAGGAAATGGTAGAGTTCAATGTCACAGATGGAATCGAATACCTTTCGATTTTATTTCTGTTTGGATTATTGAAAACACATGCCTCTATCTAATTGTATCGTTCACTGAAGAGGCAGTTTGATATTCACTCAGTGAATCTCAGAAATAATACCTCTCGTACCTCAGCATCATACTTCAAAATATGAAGGTTGCTTTTCAAATTTTTGCCGCCCATTATTCAATCGTATTCATACTAAATCACTCGTATCATCATTTCCAGAAAAAGTTGAATTATTATTTGAAGAATTCTGAGTCATAAACATACTGAGTATGTATATTCTATCTTGAAAAGTCGATTGAATTCAAATGTTTTCTGATAATTTAATTCAGTACGTTGTCATATTGTTCAAAGAAAATAACTCCACGTCGGATGCTGTTGCCAGGTTGACGGAATTGATAATCAATGCAGTTGACAAAAGAAATCCATCAATCTGTATATTTGTTGACCTGGCGAAAGCATTTGATACCGTTAACCACGCTAACTTACTTACAGTTCTCGAAAATGTCCGAGGAGTTACTCACAAACTTCTACAGAGCTATCTGAGCAATAGAAAACAATGTGTTAATATAAACGGAGTGATAAGTGATTATCGACCAATTGAATGTGGTGTACCCCAAGACACTATTTTGGGTCAAATCCTCTTCAACCTATATATAAACGATCTTTTCGAGCAGAAACTAGGAGGAGAGATTGTTACTTTTGCAGATGATACCGCAACTTTTTACCAAGGGACTGACTGGATATCATTAAGAAAAACCACCGAGACAGATTTTCAACGGGTTATGACATTTTTTAATTGTGAATCGCTTACGATCAATTTAAAAAAAAAACTTCTTCATGCCATTTACATCATACAGTACAAATTTACCGATCTATCATGAACTTAACATCCCATGTGGAGATGGAGAATATTTGAAAATAAAGTCTGAGAATAAAATCAAGTATCTGGGTATATATATATATAGACTCTCATCTCAGATGGGATCATCAGGTAAATTATGTTATCAAAAAATTACGATACATAGTATATAAATGCAGAACCATCTCAAATATTATTAATCTTGAAAACTTAAAAATACTATACTTAGCACAAGTCGAAAGTCACCTTTCATATGGACTTATCGCATGGGGACCAGCCTCAATGCCTCTCATGAATAACCTCCTCAGAATCCAGACGAGTATTCTCAAAATCATTTATAAAAAACCCAGAATATACTCATCAGACATCCTTCACCGAGAAGCTTCATTAATGAATGTCTATCAGTTGTATGCCAAGACTATCCGCTTGAGACAATATAAGGAGAAATCTACGCTAGTAGAAAGTAAGCACTCATATAACACAAGACATAGAACAAATGCAATAACACCAAAGATGGAAAAAACAGTCAGTAAGATATTCTTTATTTTTCTAGGTCCAAAACTTTTCAATGACTACCGTATGATTTGAAAAAACTAAATTCATTCACATTATACAAAAAAAGAATAAAAAACTGGATCCTCAGCATTTCATTGGATAAATTATTGCAAGATTTCATGTCGACCAACAGATACTGCTTTAGCCTAACTTGAACGAACCTATAGTTGGTTTGGTTTTAAGCTTGCCCATGTACACGTTCATTTCATTTATATATAATTTATTGTTTTTATTCCAAGTGTGACCGTATGCATTCGTCTTGACTATTTCACAGACACATAAATTAACGATACTTGCCACACGCGGATTCATTTGTTGTGGTCATCTTCGTTTATCAATGTATCTATTTTATAAAAGAAAATTTGTAATAACTAATGTATAACGATACTATACTATACTATACTATACTATACTATACTATACTATACTATACTATACTATACTATACTATACTATACTATACTATACTATACTATAGTAACATCTATTAATTTTCTTTGAAGGGTGAAAGATAGCCCTCAGCTTGCCCAGTTTCCTTTGGGTATAAAAATGCTTGTGTATTTCGTGCATAAAATATCATAGGAGAACCGAAAATGCTCTTCTCTACGACTATAACACAAAACTGCTTTATCTCAACTTTTCTTGATAGAACAATGGAGTACCTTATATGCCTTCAATTTCATTCCCTCACCAGATGATATAATGACTTCATTGTGTCACAGTTGTAGTATGTCTTTGATTTAATATCCGTATGAGGTATGAAGAAAGTAATGTTGAGTCCTATTTTTTCGTTTAAAAAAAAATTGTGAATAACTCATCCTCTCTTCTCCCCCCTGTGAAAAAAATCGTTGTCATCCCATAATTAACTTCATTCATGTTCTTTCAATGAGTTCTGAGTTTTTCATCTATTGGAAGTACGTAGTTTTGGAAAAAATTGAGATTGAACAGAAAAAATCATATACGTAATTCAGCGAAAAATCACAATTTCTTCGAAATAACTCGAAAAGTATTGATCACATGCAAAATTTTCTATAGAGTACAAAATGAATTCTATTCTTCTCTGAAAATTTCGGTGTTTCATTTTTTTCTGCAGAATGAAAATAGAGTAAGATATGGCCAGTTAAATATTGTGAGGGTTCGCGCAAAGTACCTTTTCTGAGCCCTTTCATCATGAACCTTTTCAAAAATATAATCTGAAACAAAAAATAATGTGAATGAGCTTATAGCTCTTGAAAAAGGCTACAAAATACTCATTTGGTGGATTTGATTGCTTGAAGACTAAGCGAGTTTTGGGAAAACACCAACAACAATTTTTATAGAAATTAGAGTATGTACATTAGTATATTGAAGAATACACATAGTAACTATATTTTAGGCCTAGTGGAACTATATGTATATTATATATGTATATATACATATATTTCAACTAGGCAACGATTTTTTCCAAAGGAGTGGGGGGGGAAGAGAGGATGAGTTATTCACTTTTTTTTGCAGGAAAAAATAGGATTCAACATTATTTTCTTCATACTTCGGTCAGTTTCGATGCTAGAAACTTTCATAAATAACAAAAATGAATAATTTTCGAAGTACTTCAGATAAGGTCCAATTAGTTTTTCCCGAAAAATGCATTGGTTTTTGGTTATTGTACGTAGAAACTTTCCATTTTGGCGTTTGAAAATACCAATCAACTTTCAACTTCAACAAGCAATGATTCAGTTTGTAGTGGGTTTGCATCATACATCACAAAGAAACAATCGCCTTCATTTTTTCAAAAGCTATAATTTTGATCTCCGCAGGTTTTTCGATTAGATGCATTATTTTCCAGTTATTCGCGAAAAAGGATCTGAAAACGTGTTTTTTTAACTGAAAACCGACAATTTCACTCGCGAATAACTCGAAAAGTATTGCTTTTCAGAAAAAACTTCATTGAACAAAAGAGTGTATGTAGATCCTGAATCCAAATTTTCATGCGAATCGGTGCTGTATGGGATAAATACACGGGAAAATGGTCATAGACTGGACTAGAAGTACATTTTCCAATTGCCATAAAACATTCACACAAGACTGAGTTATACAAGGAACAGGCAAATAACAAACTTCAATTCTGTTTGGACCCCTTTGCAGTAGATGCGTTTTTTCCATCGTACTTTTTTAATTCCGAAAGAAAAGATTTGAAAAGTTGAATTATGATTCGTTAACAAAAAAATTTGAATATTCAATTGGCAAGTTTGGGTCGCTAACTAATTGAAGTTGGTCACATTTAGAAGCAGCAGTTTTCATTAATGATATCATAATGTTTTGGACAAATAACCCCAGCAAGTACAAAAAAAATTCGTCGTAGATCAGTCTTTAGCGTATTCAAATTGATTTCTTAAATCATCAACTAGTCCATGCTCGAAATGAAGACTAGGAGGCGAAATGGCCAATGTTGG
This sequence comes from Zygogramma bicolorata, assembly GCA_032362365.1. Lineage (NCBI taxonomy): Eukaryota > Metazoa > Arthropoda > Insecta > Coleoptera > Chrysomelidae > Zygogramma > Zygogramma bicolorata. The sequence goes on along the minus strand of JAVJAQ010001870.1, from coordinate 31,799 downwards.
GTCCACCAAAAATTATTGGGAATACCTTTTTAATATTCAAAAATGAACAATTTGTTCAGGCCAGCCTCAACTCACCTACACTGTAGGTTGACGGACTAACACCTATTAGAAAACAACTACTCTCCTGGCTAATACCACGAAGGGCATTGAATTACATCCAACAGGTGTCAGTGCGGAATTCTTCACAGAAGAAATTCCACATATGCTCGTAGCGATACAACTACCAGAATTGATTTTCAACTACTGGGACGGGACACACTTGCAGACCGGTTTCGGGCTGTTTGGCCCCTCATCAGTGCCAGGCAGTGCCATCATCAACATAAGTCGATGACTTCCCATAATTGAAAATCATACTCGAGCAGAGTATCTTCCCTAGACCTAGGCTGATACAAACAACTAGCAAAATAGCCGTTGTTGCGCCATCTGCCCGTAGACTAGGTACTAACCAAGAGCATATCCGCATGGCCCCAATTCCTTGTACAAGGAAAATACGATCTGCAAGTGTGTCCCGTCCCAGTAGTTCAAAATCAATTCTGGTAGTTGTATCGCCACGAGCATATGTGGAATTTCTTCTGTGAAGAATTCCGCACTGACACCTGTTGGATGTAATTCAATGCCCTTCGTGGTATTAGCCAGGGGCACTGTAGGTTGACGGACTAACACCTATTAGAAAACAACTACTCTCCTGGCTAATACCACGAAGGGCATTGAATTACATCCAACAGGTGTCAGTGCGGAATTCTTCACAGAAGAAATTCCACATATGCTCGTGGCGATACAACTACCAGAATTGATTTTCAACTACTGGGACGGGACACACTTGCAGACCGGTTTCGGGCTGTTTGGCCCCTCATCAGTGCCAGGCAGTGCCATCATCAACATAAGTCGATGACTTCCCATAATTGAAAATCATACTCGAGCAGAGTATCTTCCCTAGACCTAGGCTGATACAAACAACTAGCAAAATAGCCGTTGTTGCGCCATCTGCCCGTAGACTAGGTACTAACCAAGAGCATATCCGCATGGCCCCAATTCCTTGTACAAGGAAAATACGATCTGCAAGTGTGTCCCGTCCCAGTAGTTCAAAATCAATTCTGGTAGTTGTATCGCCACGAGCATATGTGGAATTTCTTCTGTGAAGAATTCCGCACTGACACCTGTTGGATGTAATTCAATGCCCTTCGTGGTATTAGCCAGGGGAGTAGTTGTTTTTTAATAGGTGTTAGTCCGTCAACCTACAGTGTAGGTGAGTTGAGGCTGGCCTGAACAAATTGTTCATTTTTTGAATATTTGATTTAAAGCCAGTCTTCAAGCATCCCCATGAATTTTTGTGAAAAACTTTTTAATAGACAAAATATATATTTGGGGGTATAAACTCTCATCTCCAATGTTATAGTGATGTTTAAGCTATCATAGATATATGGCTGAATGTTATTACTATTTGCTTCAATAAATACTTCTGATACAAATAAGTGAATATATATGTGTCACATTCGGGAGGTTGTAGGAAACAGTAGATTGTACAACATAAGAGCATATGTCGGGGATGTAGGTTTAGGAGGTTTAGAATTCGCAAAGGATGTCGTGATTTTGAAGATGAAATGTTCTACCTGAATACGACAGTAAAATCGCGTTATCACAGTAATTAATGTTAACATACATTTTAGCTATTTTTTTTTCGAGATAAATCACTAAAATCATTGATGTTTGAAAATGTTTTCATGAGAAATGTTTCTAATTTGGTAGACAGATCAGAACTGTGACGTTTCTACAAGGGTCCTTGAAATCAAAGTATTTTGTTTTCTGTGATTGGTTGAATTCATATCCTGCCTTGTGTGGATATGAAACCATAAAGATTCGGTTGACTGAAATTGCCTATTTATCTGTGAACCATAAAGAAATGAGCATATTCACGGGTGGGAGAAGAGAAATGTTTTTTTTTCATTATCACCAGAATGAAAATGAATATGGATATGGAATTCCACACAACAATATATTGTTACGTCCTAGCGCCGGCCCTGACCATATCGTAAACGCAAGGCGAAGGATCGCGTCGCAGCGTCGTCATTTTCCAAGAACTGTGATTTCCGCCTGGAGAATTCGAGACACGTCATCGGGGCTTCTCTGGAGGATTCTCGATAGGTATGCAGACATATATAGAGATCGCGATATCGCGGCGGAGACAGAGTTAGTTAGTCAGAGAATTGGTATTACAGAAAGTTAGTGATTCGGCAGTTTTATTCAGAGCTAAGTGACGAGAGTTATTGAGATCTTAGTGGAGCAGAGCTTTGTGCGGAAGTAGAATTTTTAGTACAGAGAGTTTAGTACCGAGCATTGGAAAGTTATCGGAGCGAATTAAGTGATTGTGTTGTATTGTATTGTGATAAATAGTTATAATAAAAGAAGTTTAGTGTTGTTTGGTGTTTTAATTGACGAACCCAGGGATATATCGTAACAGTGGTGTCAGAATTGAGATTTTGCAAGGATAAATCGTAATAATATAACTTTGACTGAACAGTTGTATTTGATGGAGGTGCTTCGGTATTTTAACTCTGAGATTTCTTGTAGAAATTACCCCCATCATGAACCTTCCACTGACTATGTACTTTATAAAAATTAAATTTCCAACAGCTTAGTTCAGTGTCATGGAAACAGTTGTGCATTAGGTAGTGAAATCCGATAATGCCGCCAAACTGAATACCAAAGTAATTATTCGTCTTGCGGCGTCATCTTATATTCGAGATCATTTTCAAGAACACTTGGAAATTAGCAATCGCGTCGTCATCGCCAGCGAATGAATGATAAGGCACGTTTCCGCTCAACTTTCAGGATATTAGACGAGAAATGGCAATAAAAAACGAGGAGCATTGTATTATATGGTTTGAAGGGTTATTACTCTTGAAAGGTCAACTGGGGCTGCACGTGCCAGCACTTATTCTTATATGACAGATAATCTTCTTACACATGATAATATGCGCATGAATTATCGACTGTTCTTTCATAATCAAGAATCAAATCTGAGAAAGATGTCAGAATTATTTTTGGATGTGACCAATTGTAAACTTGTTCTATCTTTCAGGTGACTTTCAGAACTTCATTCATCTGTCTCAAATTGATCATTTTGCATGAAGAAACAAACGATTAGAGTAGGAAACTGCAGCACTTGATCAGGAAATATGTTAGACTACGTATAAGCTCATATGAAAGTTCAGATCGTCAAATGATCCGCCATGAATTATGTTCAGACTAATGCTGCTGTATGGAATAATAATTTTATACCAGTAGAACAATGGCACGAAGCTCCTATGAGTAACACTGAAAATTAAAATGTATGTCTCTGAAATTCCCTGGTTATATCGAATAACATCAGTTGAACAATACGAATATTTCGATATTGTTAACATATTTGTTCTAAACTGAATTTTTCAAATTCGAATTTCAATATATGTATTATTCAAATATCGATTCAGTTCGCATATTGGCCTAAAACTTCAATATGGTTAAACGAATTACGATATTGGTTGAATATTGAACCCACATCGAAACCGTAATATTCAAATGTTACTATAGTTCAAGTAACGAATCAAATATCTATGACTGATATTGTAATTTCGATGGTGATCGCATGTCATGTTTTAATTGGGATATCATGACTGATATGAATCAATATTTATCATTTATTGTTGAAAGGATGAAAATTTTAAACACCGAAATATCTATATATAGTGCCAGTCTTCTTTAAAGGTTAACATTTGTACATGTCAGTGAAGTTCAGTTTTAATATCGAATCAGATAAATGTCGTGTGATTATATGCAAGGGTAAGAATGATTATGGTTTGAAATCAATCGAATATTTTTGAAAGTCCGTTTTTTATCCAAGTGAAATATTATCAACATTATTGTACCAATACAACTATAACGATATATGCTCATGTTGTTTTCAAATATCACACAAAGCATTATCTCAAGTTCACATATTTCATGGCAAGATTATCATTCAAGATATTAGCCTAACTTCTTAGTAATATTGAACCACTATTCGCGAGACATAATATGTAGGCTACTTGGGATAACTTGAAATTTCAAATTCTTAGATATACCTCGGCAGTTTGAAGTAAAGCAAATTGTCGTGTTATAATTCACAACATTTCAAACAATCCATTACTATTCCAGGTGTCCTTTTCAGAACCCGACTATATTCAAGGACAATTACATTTTCCATCCAGAGAAGGATAACTACGATGGAATACTGTTCAAGTCGACAGTTCATAAAACCAGAAGCACTCAACCTAGTTTCATACAAAGCTATTGTTACCGAATGCCATGGACATTTTAAAATTTCGGAAAATTTCTGGAAACATTCCTGCTTCTGCGAAATATTGTTCCATATTCAATGAAAATGTACCTCATACTGTTTTCTGATGGTTATAACTAGAATTAAATTAGATTATTTTGCAAAATATAACGAAATATGTTTCGAATGAAACGTCTGAAACTTCGATATGTCTGACTGAGTCTGATCTGATCAAAATTCACACACACACAATTCCTACGTATAGGTTTTGCAATACATGGTGTTAAAGTTGATAAAATGCAATCTTTCGATAATATCAAATAACACATTTTGCATTTCTATAACGAAAGAAGGGGTCGAATCAGTTTCAATAATTCAACCGCTTCAGTTTTAATAAAAAAAAAACAAATCCATTCATTTCATTCGGAACATCTCCGAATTGCTGTACGGCTGATCCATTTCCCCCAAAATAACGTCACGCAAGAATCTCTCCATTTGACTGTTTCTCGTTTCATTGTCAGCTAGAAATCCCGTTGAATTTTTTTTTTGTTCGATTATACTTATAATCTCATTTCTTCTTAGTTTTTCATATATATTCAGTCGATAAGAATACGTCTGATCGCCCATGATTGCTTCACAGAACCTGTTATAATAAATTTCCACATTTGATACCATTTTGCGCTTCATCTTGTTTACATTAGCCATCGTCTGAAAAACAGCTGAATATCCGTTAGAAACTGATGCACGCTGCTTACTCATCGTAGTGACTCGCTGGCAGGCTTAAAAACTGATAGACTTACCGTGAAAAACGTTAATTCATTCACTATAATTGGAGAACTGATATCTGAGTACTCACAGCAAAAAGCAACCGCGTTATGTACAAAATAATTGTTTCATTAAAAGTGACAAAGATATGGGTTTTTTGTTCGAGTTTCGCCACAGGCTGTTGCTCTCTGGTTCTCATGATTAAATGCGATATGATTTTGTGGTGCAAAAAGTTATTAGGCATGAAATAGCATAAGGTAATTACGTGTTCGGATTGCATAAATTAATGATATGATGATTAGTGCGTTCCCACAGCAGCAAATTCAAGTGATCTGAATGATTTCGATAAGATGGCACAGAAACGCTGGATGGTATAATATTTACATTCATAAGTGTCTGTTTCATTCCCATTACTTTTGGTTTGAAGAACAGGAACATGAAATTTGGATTAGTACATCTTTGATCAAGGAAGCACCTTCAACCAATGGAATGACTAATTGATGCCATTTAAAATGTGTAAATAATTCAAATATTTTGGTAGAAAAAATTAAGTGTTTTTCACTTACAATACAGAGTCAAAAGTATTATAGCACAGTGAACTGATGCTATTTTGACACGGTTCTGAAAATTGCAATCTCTACCAAAAAATTGTTAGTTGAAGTGGGAGGAGTTCAAAAGTACTATTTGAAAGCCATTATTAAGTGGTGAATGAATGTTTTTTCTTAGTATTTCTTATGAATCGCAACTTGCTAGCCCTCTTGAATGACAAAATGTTATTTAAATCTCAGGTTTTTGACAGATTTTCCAAAAACCCACATAGAAGTGAAGTATTCGTGAATGACTTTCGAAAAACTGTTTCGAATTTCATTTCCAAAGAGTTCAGAAAAATAAGTATTTTTATGTACCTGATATGTTGGTTCTTGTACTTTGTGATAGACTTCACGTTATAAAAGAAGATGCTGATTCAATAGGACTTCTTTCATTCAGAAGGAAACTATTATAATGAACTTTTCGGAATAAATTATAAAACTTCATTTCTTCACTTGTATATATTTCAAAGTTATTCCTTTATCCTCGAAGATTGTGGTATGGAAAATAACTCAAAAACTACGCATGGAAAATTCTGAATATATTTTCATAATTCGATCATTACTGCTTTGAATCATATTATTTTTCTTCGATAATGATTAATCGCAGAAATGTGCATTTACAGAATGCAAAAAATCCAACACTACATAGTGGATTTATGTCAAATATGAAATTTTAAAACCGAAATATCTATATATAGTGAAAATAAAAGAACTTTCTGACGGCGATATCCGGTACTAGTCGCAGCTTGTGGAACCGGATAAAGTGAGCTCAATCCCTGCCTCGGCCAGTCTTTTTTAAAGGTTAACATTTGTACATGTCAGTGAAGTTGCGTTTTAATGCCGAATCAGATAAATGTCGAGTGATTATATGCAAGGGTAAGAATTATTATGGTTTGAAATCAATCGAACAATTTGGAGAGTATGTTTTTTGTTCATATCAAATATTATCAACATTATTGTACCAATACAACTATAACGATATATGCTCATGTTGTTTTCAAATATTAAAGCATGACCGAAGTTCACAAATCTCTGGCAGTTCTTAGTTAAGATTCATCCAAACTTTTTAGTAATATTGAACCAATATTGGCGAGACATATTCTGTAGGGATAACTTAAAATTTCAAATCCTTAGATATACCTCGGCAGTTTGAAGTAAAGCAAATTGTCGTGTTATAATTCACAATATTTCAAATAATCCATTACTTTTTCAGGTGTCCTTTTCAGAACCCGACTATATTCAAGGACAATTACATTTTCCATCCAGAGAAGGATAACTACGATGGAATACTGTTTAAGTCGACAGTTCATAAAAACAGAAGCACTCAACCTAGTTTCATACAAAGCTATTGTTACCGAATGCCATGGACATTTTAAAATTTTGGAAAATTTCTGGATACATTCCTGCTTCTGCGAAATATTGTTTCATATTCAATGAAAATGTACATCATACTGTTTTCTGATGGTTATAACTAAAATTAAATTAGATTATTTTTCAAAATATAACGAAATATGTTTCGAATGAAACGTCTGAAACTTCGATATGTCTGACTGAGTCTGATCTGATAAAAATTCACACACACACAATTCCTACGTATAGGTTTTGCAATACATGGTGTTGAAGTTGATGATATGCAATCTTCCGATAATATCAAATAACACATTTAGCATTTCTATAACGAAAGAAGGGGTCGAATCAGTTTCAACAATTGAACCGCTTCAGTTTTAATGAAAAAAAAAACCAAATCCATTCATTTCATTCGGAACATCTTCGAATTGTACGGCTGATCCATTTCCCCAAAAATAACGTCACGCAAGAATCTCTCCATTTGACTGTTTCTCGTTTCATTGTCAGCTAGAAATCCCGTTGTATTTTTTTTCATTTGTTCGATTATACTTATAATCTCATTTCTTCTTAGTTTTTCATATATATTCAGTCGATAAGAATACGTCTGATCGTAACCAGGATTGCTTCACAGAACCTGTTATAATAAATTCCCACATTTGATACCATTTTGCGCTTCATCTTGTTTACATTAGCCATCGTCTGAAAAACAGCTGAATATCCGTTAGAAACTGATGCACGTTGCTTACTCATTGTAGTGACTCGCTGGCAGGCTTAAAAACTGATAGACTTACCGTGAAAAACGTTAATTCATTCACTATAATTGGAGAACTGATACTCACAGCAAAAAGCATCCGCGTTATGTACAAAATAATTGTTTCATTAAAAGTGACAAAGATATGGGTTTTTTGTTCGAGTTTCGCCACAGGCTGTTGCTCTTTGGTTCTCATGATTAAATGCGATATGATTTTGTGGTGCAAAAAGTTAGTAGGCATGAAATAGCATAAGGTAATTACGTGTTCGGATTGCATAAATTAATGATATGATGATTAGTGCGTTCCCACAGCAGCAAATTCAAGTGATCTGAATGATTTCAATAAGATGGCACAGAAACGCTGGATGGTATAATATTTACATTCATAAGTGTCTGTTTCATTCCCATTACTTTTGGTTTGAAGAACAGGAACGTGAAATTTGGATAAGTATATCTTTGATCAAGGAAGCACCTTCAACCAATGGAATGAATAATTGTTGCCACTTAAAATGTGTAAATAATTCAAATATTTTGGTAGAAAAAATGAAGTGTTTTTTTACATTACAGAGTCAGAAGTATTACAGCACAGTGAACTGATGCTATTTTTGACACGGTCCTGAAAATTGCAATTTCTACCAAAAAAGTGTTAGCTGAAGTGGGAGGAGTTCAAAAATACTATTTGAAATTCATTATTTTGTGGCAAATGAATGTTTATTCTTAGTTTTTCATATGAATCGCAACTTGCTAACCCTCTTGGATGACAAAATGTTATGTCGATCTCAGGTTTTTGACAGATTTTTCAAAAACCCACATAGAAGTGAAGTATTGGTGAATGACTGTCGAGAAACGGATTTCATTTCCGAAGAGTTCAGAAAGATAAGTATTTTTATGTACCTGATATGTTATTTCTTGTACTTTGTGATAGACTACGTTATAAAAGAAGTTGCTAATTCAATAGGAAGTCTTTCATTCAGAAGGAAACTATTTTAATGCAACTTTTTGGAATGAATTTGAAAACTGCATTTCTTTACTTGTATATATTTCAATGTTATTCCTTAATTCTTGAAGATTGTGGTATGGAAAATAACCCAAAAAACTACGGATGGAAAACTTCTCGACACATATTGTTATGAGTTCGATTATTACTGATTGAAATCATATTATTTTTCTTCAATCATAATTTATTACAGGAATGTGTATTTACAGAATGCAAAAAATCCAACACTCCTTAGTGTTGTGACTTGTATATGTGAAGAGATGGTTAAAGATTGTGTCTTGGCTTGATTCGGACTTAATTTATTCGCTGTAAACCATTTATTAGCTTCAATTTCACTATCCATGGCAAGATATTCGAGAGTGTTGATATTCTTGTCAAAGGAGTTTATTATGGTAGTATCGTCATTCGCAAAAAGGACAGATTTGTTTGGCAGTAAAAAGTGATGAAAATCATTAATGTAAATGATAAACAGCAGTGGTCCCAAAACAGACCCTTGAGGGACACCATTCTCAATATGACCCGGGTCAGACACAACACCATCAATAGAGACAACTTGTTTTCTCTCAGATAGATATGAAGCGAACAGTTTCAGTGGAATACCTCTTAGTCCATAGTGATGGAGTTTGCTAATCAGTATCTCATGGGATACACAGTCAAAGGCCTTGGTTAGGTCGCACAGTGTAAGCCTAGTATGCTTACCCTCCTCAAGACCCTCAACTGCGTCCGCTATAACTTGCAAGAGCGCTTTCGTTGTTGAGCTACCACTTCTGAACCCAAATTGAGCATTGTCAAATAATGCATTATTATCGAAATATTTGTATAGCCGGTGTTTTAAGATTATTTCAATTACTTTTGAGGGCATAGGTATAATGGAAATGGGTCGAAAATTCTCTAAACAATCAGCATTTCCTTTCTTCAGTAAAGGTACAACTTTGGAAATTTTGAAAGACTCGGGAAAAACACCTGAACTGAAACATAAATTTATGATGATTGTGAGAGGAGGGGTAATCAGGTCAGCCTTGAGTTCTTGAGGAGCTTAACTTTTCTGTCATTGGAAGACAGAAAAACGTCCTACTCCTGCTCTTTCGTCTTCAAACTTATGAACAAACTCATCGACCTGCCACATTATCATAAGAAATCAATTTCCACGTTGCAAGACTAAATAGCAGAAAAAAGAATCTTTTATTTGCCAAACGTGATGTCTAACTCTCCTACATTTGCAATGTGCACCAAACTGAATGAGCTCTGTTAAAACCTTGTTCTCTTCTCAACACCTCTATAACAGAGATCAAGGAATGAAGTGAAACTCAATCTTTTCAATCGCAAGTTGTATAACATTTGATACATACCCTGGTTTTGTGTGTTCTGTAATTGAGCTCAGGCCTGTTTGGACGGTAAATGTATTTTTTTTCTAGAGAGTATAAACTGACATATTACCTACAACCGCAGAAACTAGCTCTCACCCCTATCCTTTTCTTGAGTCTATTTGTTTTGCCCACCTCATGCTCTCTCTCCAAAATGAGAATTTCATATCCTGGAGTAACTCCCGGAACTCCTGCAGTCTGAGCTTTTTGCTGTTCGTTATCCACTCTCCTGCAATAAGGTGTACATTTTTCCGCTCATAGGTTTATACTATTCAATTTTGATTTCTCCATACATCGTCTCGACTCGAATGTTGATTTCGAAAAAAAGTCATCCGAAATTATAATATATGTAACATTGATAATTGTTATCACACTGAATGTAAGAAAAAATATTATTGTTCACCTTCTTTCACTTCAACTGAAGACGGTTGAGTAATTATTTGACATTTTCAATTTTCGGAATAGTGCATTCATTTATTCTGATAATGTTTTTTCAGAAAATCTTGACAATTATTAATCAGAAAAATATTTGGCCGGTAAAACCCGTATGAAGGAAAAATACCGGTGATAATACAGACAAAGATTGGCTTGAATGTGGTTGACAATGTTCCTTGCTGAAACTTGGTTTCAACATTTATTCATAATATTTCATTTAATCCTTAATTTACATATTTCGACTAGTATTCCACTTTCGATACCTCAATTTTCTTGTCACAATATCGATTTATCTATTTCTTTATTTAAATTGTTTTTTTGACTAATATTTTATATTCGATATCTCGATTTTTTGTAACAACATTATTTTCTTTGATCAATCAATCCTTAATTTTATCATTGACCAAAAAATTTCAACCATTCGTTTGGGATTTGATTCTCTTCTTTGAATTGTTTTTTTTTTTTTCATCCAGTCGTTCTAAGCATTACCATAGTATCGATTTTCTTTTCCTGAAGATACTAACCTTGTTGGCGAAACGCGCGTCGAGTGAAAAAATCTCAGTTTGGTATTAGGGTAATTGATCTCTAGGAAAAGTTTCGAATATATTCGATACCTAAAGAAAGGTATTTTTTTCGTATTGCGTTCAGAATAGAACGAGGATAGCCCTTCAGGATTTTACTTTCGAATGTTTCAAAATACTTCTGAACAATTTACTCCGACCTTCAACAGCATGTATTTTTTTGGTTGTGGGTCTTGTACACCTTACGGTAAGCACTGATGATGTATGATATAATCGTAAGCGCTATGCTATAATTTTAATGAATGTATCTCTGCACGAGAACAAAACAAAAATTTCACAAGTCCATTGATGCATACACACAGCTGGGCAATTTCCACTCGAATAAATTTGAGTATGTTTCAATAGTGGATGACCAATTTTGTAGGACACCCCGTATAGAATCATATTGACTTTATCGAGCAGATTAATGATACCAACGCAAACGTTAAATCGGATTCTGATTGTGGTATTTATAATAGCTGGGTAATGCACAAATGCATCAAAACAAAACAAAGCCCAAGAATTATATAAGAACAAATAAGTAAGAGTAAATGGAATGGGTAGATGATTAGTACGCCTTGGGCTAGAAATCAAACATTCCAACGTAATACCTTGTATATTGAATCAATCAACCTGTCCTGACTGCGCTCGAGGAAATACAAGAAACATTGCTGCGCTGGTTACTAAACTAAGATTGGTTCAGTTGGATACCTACGAGGATTGTAGGGAAAGTTATACCTATTATGATCTTCAGTACAATTACAACTTTGTCCTTTTTGACAGGTTTCAAACACACCTTCTGTTGAATTCAGTTCTATTCGAATAAAGCAAACTCACAAAGGGGCAAAAATACAGTGAAAGGATAATATATCAGATCAAAATAAAAAATCTTTCTCTAACGTCGATAATATATGACGTTTTAAGACTGGCTTTGAACATTAAATTGACTTTCTTCTCCTATCACACTGGAGTCGTCATCACCAAGATTATATCCTAACCTTATAGCCGTCGCTACTGAAAATTAATTTAATTAATTAATTAATTTTCCACCTATGAATAAATAATATAACTGGTTAGGCAATGGAGTTGGCGCTTTGGTTCTGTGTCCGGCTCATGATCGAGAGGTTATGGGTTCGATCCCACAACGAGACAAAGAAAAATTCTCAAGCGATAAATCTCTGATCCACTGGAGATCGAACCGACTACCTCTCGATCAGCTGGGCACAGAACCACTGCTCCAACTCCATCGCCACATTTTATAAATCGCAGTAAAAGATAGAATTCACGAGCGGAGGGAATTTCAAAATATCTAAGAACTTCAAATTGACATCGTTAAGGTTTGGAAAATAAGTGGAAAGAAGCATAGTGCTCACTAGAAAAAAATTAAGATTTGTTCAGATAATGTGTAACATTTAGATAAATATCAAGGTCGAACAAAGTTTGGATTCAATGGCCAATTTCAAATAATTAACAGTAAATCATTTTTTTTTAAGATGAATGGGAGGGCTCTGATCATTCGTTTGAAAGGTCATTCAAATCTCCAAAATATAGAGATGAATTTCAAATACCTCATAGTCATTCAGTTCGTCATGAAACGACATGGATTACTTGATATTATGTTGGTTGAATGCTTTACATATGATTTTTTTTATATGCAGATTCACACGAAAAAAAAGGCATGTAATGTTCAAAGAACACCGCGTGAATCAAGGGACAGGAGATACGAATTAACATTCACTCTGAATTTCTGAAGTTTGTAAGCCTCAGAAAAAACCTCTTTTGGCAAGGAGTTCCAATGCTCAGCTGAAAAGAGAGGTTCGACAGGTCTCCAATTCACAACAAAGGGGTGGGAATTCTGTACTTCCGACTTCTGTCATAGTCATCCGTGTAGATAGTGCCAAGGGTGGAACGATTGATAACAATTCAGAAGAGCACCGACCGTGAAAATGTATATAGAAGGGAGACAATTCTCCGGCCCTTCTACGATGTTCCAATGAAGTGAGCGAGTCTGTAAGCGAAGAATCACCAACAAGACGGATTGCCTTTCTCTGAATAGAATCGAGAAGCCTCACTGAGTGTTTTGATGCGAACACACATGGTTTTCCACTTCAGATTATCACTGATCGTAATTCCTAGCATCGAGATACTTGACTTTGTAGGAATAGTTACTCCTGATATCTGAATACTAGATGATGATAGATCGGCTTTCCTTGAGAAGAGACCTGTGCCTGGGTTTTCCTAGCATTGAATTCCACTAAGTCCATGTTACCCCATTCTATTATTTTCACCAAGTTATCCATAATTTTATTGACATGAATGTTTCTTTCAATTTTTGTTTCTCGAGCTGGTATGGGGACTCTGGAAGAGAAACTAGTATGAAGAGTACCGTCGTCCGGAAAACTATGTGCTGAACAAGATGTTTTCTCGACTAAATCATTGATATGAAGCAGAAACAAAGTGGGCGCCAGAACTGAACACTGTGGAACACCTGCATTTATTGGGGGAATACCAGATGATATTCCATCAACAACCACATACAGAGACCTTCCAGTCAAAAAAACTCTTCAACAAAGCATACAACTGAGGGGGCAAACCATAAGACGGCAGGTTAGCACGGGGACCCCGATACCAAATTCGATCAAACGCTTTCGAAATAACGAGTGCAACAGTTATCGTTTCTCCGAATTCTTAGATTGAAAGCTGCCAAAATGAAAAACATTAGGCAATAAGTCACTGGTTGATCGTTGGCGATGATGGCGAAATCCGTATTGTCGATCATTAATTAGTCCTGATATTATTGTTATAGATACTTGATAAGCTTCATATTGATTGCTGTTTCCATGAGTTTGATAGAAAGCAATGCAATTGTCGATTTGATGAATTACAGATTACAGTCATCGTTTCACATAGTGACAGTTTTCTGTGAATTCATTCAGTGAAATTCCAATTCTGTGCTATTTCTTTCAATCAATATTCCATGTTTCTAGTATACCCCTCAGAAGCTAATTAAAGAGCTTGCGCGAGCAATATTTCTCTGGGACCAACAGTTTGTGAAGTGGAATCCGAACCACTATAAGGCTTCTTGACTGCACAGGAAATACGAAAATTTGAAAATATCGTGCTTTCATGGCTGGTGTCTGATGATTTGACAACGACTTTCGGGTTTGCAAGTCGTGTTTTGCTATCAACTCGTTTATATAATTCGATATGTTACTGGACCCAACTAATTGAAATATTGGTCCCCGCCAACAAAATTAGTATATCGGGATTAAAATAAAATGAGAGCTCAGTTTCTGATCGCATCGACCCCTCAATATGAATTACCTTTGAAAAAATGTGTCTCACACCGATATTATAGTAACAATTCAGTGAAACAGAACCCCGTTGAATCAGTTATATATTACAAAAATGATCCGATTAGTTATTCTGTTCCTTTTTCATATACATCGAAATACTTGAATTCCCAAAAACCTTCTCTACAAATACAAAAATGGAAGATATGATTCAGCATTTCCTCTCGTATCGAAGGTACTAGTAAAACCTCGGATCATAATTTGGATATTATAGGTATAACTAAAACGGTTGTGGTAAACATGGGCACTATTGACAGAGCTCATCAACCTATCACCAAACTTGAAACACTCGCACACGACTTGCGTTTAGCTAACCAAGATCAACTTTTCTCATTTATTAATCACTTCCTGTGCTCAGAACGTACGACCTTGTGAGGGTCGAGAAACAGCTACTGAGTGCTGATAAGCTCTACAGGGGGTCCGGCTTTTTTCACATTGGACGCCAAGGACATTTGGCCACCAACCGACGCAAAGAATCTTATGGACACATAGACATCTTATGGACATACAAGATATCCTTCATTGATACATAAGACATCGTCAAGAGATCATTATAAAGACTATTCTTCGTTTCTCTATGCACACAACGCTCAAGCCAAAAAATAAAGAGGAGGAGGAGAGAGGAAGCCAGGGAAGGAGGGTAGGGGGGATTACTTATACAAAAAAGAAGAAGGATGTCTATAAGATATCCTTCATGGATATCCGAAAAAATATCCCTTTTGTATATCCAGTGGATATTTCTCTTTGGGAATACTTTGGATATCCAAAAATTGGATATCCTATGGATATCCAAAATTGGGCCAAGGATATTCCGACATGAACTGGACATGATTTGGACTTCCATAGGATATCGTGTGTGTAGGGCAGGAGAACTTCTCGTTGAAAATTGTTGTCATATATGTAACAAAGCTGTTATTTAATAATAAAGGATGATAGTTGCTGTCAATTGTAACGATTATCCATCTATAAAGATTGACGAACGAAATATTTTATCAAGTCGACAAAAAAACGCACATTTTAATATATAGCCTCAGATAATATTAGGTAATATCAGAGAAGAATAGCTGCAACCTTATATGGATATGCGATAACATAAGACAATTGAATCGTGTCCTGATTGCTATCTTGAATTCGATATAGATTATGAAACTATCCTAAATTATAATGCTGTTTTCAACAGTTCTATTCGATTTCATTGAGAATCGTGAGATAGCTGAATTAAAAGTTGGATTGGATCAGATAAAAATATTTCATTACTATATGAAGTATAAATTACTTACTGTTGAAAAGAGATTATTTCTTCATGACCTTATCTCAAATCGCTTATCATTCTACTTAACGAGAGGACCTCGAAATACTACCAAACGAATTCTAACAACTCTCAAGTGACCAGTATGATACATGAAGACGATATTTAGGAAAATTATTATTTTTGTTAAAATGAAGTTTCAATAAAGTAATTGATCGCGTTTTCTATTTCATGCCAATGTGAAAAGAATACAGAAGTTTCTTGAAATAACTAACATCGAATATTCAGCAAGCACTCTCTGTTTACATATTTATATCATTCCAGATGTTTTTGTTCAAGATAAAAGGGAGGAAGAGGATATCTGAGATAGGAGTCACTTTTTCCTTCACAATTGGTATACTGAGCACTCGAAACTTGAATCAAGCAGATACCGTTCATAGGATATTTTTACATAGATGGAAAATAGTTCCAACAAAATCATTTAATGGGATCACATTTCATTCTCAATTCGATATCTGAGTCTTACTTGTCATAAAAAACTTGAGATCTGCAATTACGGCAATCTCAACAAAAATACCTATATAGTTCAAAATTCTACAATAAGAATCAATCGCGGTACCAAGAAAATGCATATATTTTTCTGGACATGGACTTTTTCCTCACTCGGACAGTTTCACTTGATTTCGCCATCTATCGCCATCTATCTGAACTACCCAAGTTACAAAATTATTGTCAAGAAACATCAAACTTTCCATAGTAAAGCCTTGATCTATTTTTATACACTTGGGCCTTGGGTCAAATAGGTGAATAGGCATTTCTAAGATGCCTAGAAAAACCCTGGTGTATCTACTTATACCTGAATAATTTTGGAATAAACTTGGCGAAAATCGATTGCTTGATTTCTGAGATCGCAAAAGCTTCAGATCGCTATTGTAGATGGCGATCAGTCATATACCATACGAAGCTTAATTTTCAGTATAGAGAAATGTGCAACCGAATATTCTACTACTGTTTATTATTTGCCTACTGAGATTCTGACAGCACTGACAGCCAATCAAATGCGTTTCAGAAAACGTGCATGTAACGTGGAAACCTACCGTTAACAACCTGTCAATACTGTCACCTGCTACCTCTACAAGTTTTTAGTGTTTTTGTTTCTATATCCGTTTGGGCTAAATTGTACTTTATGGGATACTCACGGATTTTCGAGATTTTTTCTGGGATGATACTACATGGTGCGAGGAATCCAGAACAGTTTTTATTTTTATTCGGTCTCGATTAGTTTTCGAGATATAGCCTGTCAAAGTTTGTAGGATATCATATTTCACATTTATTCCGAGAAAATATACTTCACCCATTCACCTGAGAATGTACGACAAAATTCATGCTAATGTATTGAAAGTGATAGACAGACTGTCTTGGAATAGGGGATACACACATCAGTTATGCAACGGTTCAAAATACGTATCACATCGATATTTCCTTTATTTAAACAAAACTTTGTTTTCAATATCTCATTGATAAGAGCTACTGATGTTTCCTCCTCGATATAAGGCTTTCGCTCAAGCTGAAACAAATAAAATTAGCTACAACGCTACATTCATGTTATTATTTTGGGGCGATTTGTTTAGTACTTACCTTAGGTACTGAATAAAGATGAATATCTGGATCCCCAGATTTTGACTGACCACACAAAATACGAAATCTTCTACACATCGTGAAAAAGAACTTGTAATAACTTCAAAACTTATTCTACTTATATAGACTTTTAAACACTGTTGAGTGCGAAGAAATAATTTCAGTTTTCATTGACAACAATAAACCTCAAAGTTACGTCAATTTGACAAAACCGACATTTGACAAATTTTCGAAAATGCTCATATAACGTCCCCTATACAAAAATTAGAAAGCTTTTGTAATCGTCGATTGTTTTTCGCCAAGAAATTCTAAACAATATCGAATCACTATATACACCAGGGTTTCCTAGGCATCTTAGGCATTTCATATCAAAAACTCATACTCATATCCCTAGCCATTATAAATCATTCGAAGGGTTCAAAATGAAAAAGTTGAGGTTCACTGATGATCTAGTGCCAATCAGCTTGGTTTGTCTTTGAAACAGTGCATATTTCGAACAATTCGTTCAGGCTAGCCTCAACTACCTAAACAGTTGCTTTTTGGGCTGACACCTGTCAGAATACAACTATTCTCCTGACTTATACCACGAAGGGCATTGAATTATATCTGACCGGTGTCAGTGCAGGGTTCCTTCCCGCATATGCTTTGGGTGATTTTCAATTACTGGGACGGGCACACTAGCAGACCGGTTGGGGCTTATCAAATGGTCGATGACTACCCAAAATTGAAAATCAAATTCCTTTCATAGTATCATACCTCGAACAAAGCAAAATTGGCCATCATTCAAAGGAAAGTATTAAAAATTCGACATAGTCGGTGAGCATACTTGGAGACTGGCGTTGAATCAAATCTTTCGAACAATTCCTTCAGGCCAGTCTCAAATACCTACAGAGGAAGTTTCTGTATCGTCAAAAGCATATGCTGGCTTTTCTTCTGTGGAAAACCCCGCACTGGGACTGATCGGATATTATACAATCTCCATGGTTATAAGTAAGGGGAGTAGTTGTTTTCTGACAGGTGTCACCTCAGAAGCAATTCCAACATTTTTTATGTATCTATGACCTATTAGATTTGAAATGTGCATTAGCACTGATAAATATTTCTTATTTTTGTTATGTGGTCTATTGATGCCTTTTGTAGGAATTTGCTGGAACTCCTGTTCTAAGGTACGGAATATGATCATGAATATGTTCGATGAATTACTCATAAAATATTGGCACCAATCTGATCGGTATTATTTCAACAGATAACGGGCTCCATTTCCGAACCACCACCCACCTCCATAGAATATTTCCTCTCAAGTTATTTTTAGATTTTAATGAAATGATAATGTAAACTTGTAATCAGCATAAATTGTTGAAAATTAAGACGTCCCTTTCCATTATAATTGATCGACATGTATAAGGTATCATAATTTCAGCTATTACGCTGATGGAGTACATAAACGATGAGGTAAACGGCGATTTCACTGATCGGAAACAAATTAGGATATAGTGCGTCTTCTAACCATGCAAAGTGGCTCTGATTCTTCCATCTTCAACGTTGCTTCATGGTATTTTGAGAGACGTGCAGGAAGCGCGGTAACGGGTTTCCAGTGGCCTTTGTACACGGAGTGTTAAAAAACAAATGCGATATTGTCCCACATGTGGTTCCATAGTGTGTGTTGTCCATACATATAGTGCTTTTATTCAATGCCCCCTCTTTTATTTTTTGAACCAGTCATTTCAAAAAATGGAAACTTGGGATAATGAAATTGATGCATGAATACTATATTTTGGAGTCCGTGCCTGGGATCGTTGTTTTGGCGACGTTTCAGCTCCCACTTTGAAGCCGAGGTCTAAGTCTCATTGCCGCGACAAAAGCTCTCCACTTCAGGATAAGCAATAGAAATTGAAGAACGTCCTGACTGTCAGATGTAATTGATTCACCCCGTTGATTTATTTTATGTGTATACATTTTGTATCCACCCTGCTGGGTTGTTAATTGTTGATGTCAATTTTGATTGAAATAAAAAAGTCATAGCAGGAATGATTTTTCGATAATAAGCATGTTCAGCTGAATATTTCCCTCATATACAAAATGTCCCATAAGAGCAATGCAATTATCGTAAACTTACAGCGGTAATCGCCTTGTATCAAGTCACCATAACACATTTGAAACCGTATCACTAGACGTCAGTAAACAATACAAATAAATGTCAGATATACTTCAAAAATATAAAGACATTTTGCGTTTAGGTTAGTACTCCATACAATCTATAGAGGAAAGTTTTAATGAACAAAAAATAACATTTCCTTGAGAATTTTTTTATTCGTGATATATTCCAATGAATTACATTCGTGCATAAAAATGACCAGATAATTTCGCATTCAAGCGTGATATCTTATACAAATCGCATTCGGTTATTTTCATATTTTGTAAAACAGCCCTCGTCCTTCGGACTCGGGCACTTTCGCCAAAATATGAAAATAAACTTGCAATTTTTAGATATCACGCTTTCTTGCAAAATTATCGGTAATTTTTATGCACTCGTGCAATTATAACCGAATATATATTTGAAACTCTGCCCAAGTTCAACATTGACGTCCTGACTGCCATAGCGAGTGAGACCACTTCCGAAGACTTCCCAATTCATGGAAACCATTACTATTCCATCGAACAAATATTTCAATTGCACCTACTCCAACCACTCCAACATTCTCATTGGATAACATATATATATATATATATATATATATATATATATATATATATATATATATATATATATTTTCGTCTCGATCTCCTGTCAAAAAATGATGTTGCTCAAATTAAAACACAAAAGCAATCATTCTTGCCGACACTGTGAGTGATAATTCATTTTCCTGTTTGTTCTTAATATGATATCATATTAGTTGTAGCTTTCCTGACGATGACAGTAACAACTGTCGAAATATCGGAATGAAGTGTTAAAAGAGTACACTTTTCTGCTTGCTGCTTTACCCAATAACAATCTTCCTCATATTGTTACCGTTCAGCAAAAAACTTCCATTTACTATATATATATATATATATATATATATATATATATATATATATATATATATATATATATATATATATATATATATATATATATATATATATATATATATATATATACTTCCCCCGTTTTCCCGTATTTGAAAATTGAAGTTGAAAGGCTCATATTTGCGGAGAGGGTGTCACAACTCTACAACTCTAAAATTTCAAATGGACACTGGGTTCGAATGAAATGTAATGTAAAGAGGTACAAATTTATTTTTCCGATGATACCTTATTCATTGACACTCGCCCACAACAATGCAAAATCGAAAAAACTGGGTTTATTCCATTCCAGGACGAATCCAAATTGTTAGCTTTCATTTTCAAAACAATCCCCATAAAATGATTCATATGTTGCCAAGTTAGTTGAGAAGTTCGTGGATAGCTGATTCGTCATAATGTGAAACTCCAAACCGCAGAACCACATCATAACAAAATTTCAGAATATCTTGAACAAAATCTACAATATTGTATTCGACAACTTGATCGCTTTTCTACAAATCACTCATACAAATAACAAACACTGAAACCTACCACTAATTGTTAATGTTAACGCCGTTTTCGCGTAAATTCTTTGATTGAATTTCAATAACATGCGACATACTCGATGGGCATACTTAAAGAGTGGCGTTGAATCAAATCATTGAATAATTCGTTCCGGTCAGTCTCAAACTGCGTTCACAATAGGTTTTAACCGGCACCTGTCAGAAAACAACTACTCCCCTGGTTAATACCGATCGGATTTAATGCAATGCCCTTCGTGCCCTAGCAAATCTTTCGAACCAAGGCCCTCAGCTTCATAAGATAATCGCCTCACGACATAAACGTCTACTAAATATACTTGGTGCAAAACTGCTATTCTTCAAATGTCTGTTGCACAATGAACTTTTGTAAGGTTTCACCAGCATAAATGATTTACACAATGAAATTCCAGCCAATAACACTGCTTGAAATTATTCAATTTTAGGCGCGGTATTACTGTACTAACAATTTACTTGAAGTCAACAACTGAGCAGTGTAGTGTAAAACTCTAGCTCACCATTGTATTGCGTGCTGAATGCGGTTAATTAACTAATAATCAAATCGTTACCTGTCGACATGCGGATTCAAGGAATAATTGAAGCAGTTCCCGCATTACGTCGATCATTATTTCTGCTCAGATAGTTCATTATGGGATGGAATCAACGTGATGGAAGGTCGTGTGTCCGAAAACAGGTCGAATTCTATATGATCTTGTTAACTCTATTTGTATTTTTTTATGGATTTGTGGGTGGCATGTTTCAAAATGTTCGTTTTTGAATGTATGATTCTAGGTAGTTATAATGGAGGAGTCTGAAGGCTATATCTTCTCTCCGGCCAATATGTGACAATTGGAACATACAAATTCTATTAGTATCTGAAAAAAATTAATAATTGTGGAACATCTGCCTACCAAGTGGGTATATTCAACAACAACGTCAACAAAAATCCAATGCAACCAATAAAGAAAAAAGTTAACAGTTACTAATGTAAACTTCCAACAAGTGTTCGTGTATTGCTCAATGCAAAAAAATTCTTGCTGGTTCTGCTTTAATATTCCGAAGATGAATTCTACTCAAAACAACAAAGAGAGAGAGAGAGATAATAATGAATCATATTGGATAATGTTAACATTTATTATTTTATTACCTTCCCATGAAAAACATTGTGCTGATGATGAAGAAACCAAGATGCATGAAAACCATGATGCGTTTACTTATACCTGAAGAATCGTGAGTCCAAATACTCGATATTTCGTATTCTTAATTTTGAACATTTTCAACGAAAGATATTCCTTCGAGAGATTGCCAATAGAGGCGCACCTAATGAATCTCGTAACGTAACCTCAATCTTCCTGCACGCCCGAGGGCAGTTTTCTAGGTTATAGGCATTTGAAAATACTCGCCTGAAAGAATTTTTATTCCATGATTTTGAAGAGGTAATCGTTTTCGAATCCATTTTCACACGTAACAAGCCATTATCTCTAAAGCTGGAAAAAAGTTCAACTGGGAGAGTGTGGAAAACAATTAGTTAATCACACAAATATAACTTTTACCCAAGTGAGAGAAAGGTCATTCAAGGTGAAATTCGTCGACTTCATCATCAGAAAAATATCTCGTTCTATTATCAATTGGCACCAATTTTGATCGATCTTCTATTTTCGAAATATGTGTTAAAACTGTCATATACTCTCTAACACTGAAATATAATTTATCTGCCTTGGCTACTTAATATATTATGGAGATGGATATAAGATTCGGCAGTATCAACACCACAATGAAGGCAAATGCTCCATCCTAAAAGTAACAAAGGGTAAAAAATTCACTCAACAATACCAATAGTTAAGTTAAAAACGTATAAAGAACAACGTGAAATGAAAGGAACAAATCTAATTGGAATAAAAACGAATATTGAGTTTATCGGAACTCTCAAACGCATTTCAAATACTTCAAATCGAAGTATCAAACTGTCAAACTTGTCTGTAAGAGATTACCTTTCTATTAGTCTGGAGACGGAATAGAGGTCCACCTTCACCCATCTGTTTACCGCATAAAACATTCTTTTTATAGGGTTTCATAAATGGACGAATAAGCCTATAATGGCTTGCCTATCATCAAAATGTGGTCCAGACTATATATAGTGAGATTCAAAAATTTTCACCATATAGAACTCTTTATTATTATCGATTCGATCCAAATAGTGCCGTAAACCAACCTAATTTCCTCACCTTGAAATATCACTCCAACTGCACAATGAATTCTTGTCTATGACAAAGAACTATAGAAAAAACTGAAAATGTGAAATATCTAGGCATAATAATGAACAATACTCTGAAATGGGATAGCCACTCTGAATATTTAACAAAAAGGCTTAGAAAACTGGTATACACCTTTTATGAGCTACGAAAATTTCTCCCAGTAAACATACTCACAGATTACTGGTCGAATCTATTTTATCGTACGGTATCATCATATGGGTTGGTACTTACCAAAACCAAATGAAAACACTCATATTGACACAAAAATGGATCTTGAAAGTTATGTTATCAAAACCAAAAAGATTCTCAACAAAACAGCTCTTCTCAGATTCATGGACTTACACCAACTTTATGTTTTCAACGCCTCTAAATACGCATATAAAAATAAAATAGATTCAAACATCACAACACACGATCATAACACAAGAAGAAGAGACAACATGAAAACACCCCAAACTAAAACAACCCTATTTCAAAAATGTATTTGTACCACAGGACCAAAAATTTATAATTGGCTACCCCAAAACCTGAAAAGCATAAGAAATTTTAAATCATTTTACAAGAAAACGACAAAATTCATACTTGATAACAGAGAAAATCTCAAGTCGATTCTATGATGAAAAGTTAAAAGCTAACTCTTATAAAAAAATATTATGAACGCCAGAAACGCCTTGTTGTGGTCTTCTTAATCACCAACCTAACCACTACATACTTGTAAGTTTGTTTATAATGAGTATAGGTTATCATTATTATTATGAAAACCCTTTTCTATATTCCTACTCTCTTTACTGTTCATAAAACTATCCACTAGGTAGGTACTTTCATTTCCATGTATAAAGTATATATACTTCTTAATTTGTTAATAAATCTACTTGCTAAGCAAATCTACCAGTCAGGCACACTACAACTTCTTCAGAATTTAGGTGCAATGTCATAGGTACTGTTGAAAAATAACATTTAACCTGAAATGTAACATTAGTTCAATAAAAATTATTTCTATTTGTCAGCAAATTTTATTCTTCATAAAGATTAGTGTATTGCAGAATACTTGCATATGAGTTGTCAAAATTTTCAAATTTCCGAACAGTGTACAGGGGAGAACGAAAAATAGGAATTTTTATCAGATGTGAAACCATCTCATTTTTGACATACCTAATCGAATAGTTCATTCCAAGGAGTTGTTTAGAATTTAAACCGATACTCAAATTTGGAATCATATCCAGGGTAGTTTACTCTTGATCAAAATCCTATTTTTCGTTCTCTCCTGTACACTGTTTGAAAATTTGAAATGTTGACAACTCATATTCAAGTATTCTGCTATAAACCACTTTTCATATGAGGAATAAAATTTTCTGACAAATCGATAAGTTTTCCATATGGTGGAAGTTTTTGAATCTCACTGTATGTAGTCTGGGGCACATTTTGCTAGGACTATATAAAGTGGCCTGTCCACTCAAATTTTGTGTACCTACCAATTATTGATTCAATTGGTGAAGGAAATATCCCAACAGAGTTTAGCCAATGAGACCGTAGATATTGGAAGTCTCTCGTGAGCTGTCGCTTGATTGGAATTGAAGTTTTGCTAAATCGCATTTGTATCATCACCTACGGTCAAAAAATTGTTAGCTCTCTCTTCCATTTCCAGATCGAAAGGAATTGAATAACGAAAGCATATCAGTCAACGAACCAGGATTTTTATGCATCTTGAGGAATACAATAAATACCTATATATATATAATAAGAAATGATACATTTCATAATTACTTATGAGGAGATGGAATCAGAAATGAGATTTGAAATTTTATGAGAGTTCATTTAATATGATATTATGGCATTACCCAAGAAATAGTATAAGAGTTTTGTTTGAATGTGTTTCAAATCTGTCATTATCTATACTCTATACTACTGACTACACTACTGACCCATCTCAAAAAATATATTGGCCCAAAATAATAGACTTGGATGAAAATAAAAGCAAAAAACAGCTTAGTCGAAGTATCCAATATCAACAGTTTCGTTGAAATGAATTCTTCATAGATAATTCTGTCATAAAAAAATATGTTCCGTTGTGCGTTTCTCTGTCTTCTTGTCCTTGAAGTGACTCAAGGTGAATAAAAACTCTGGTGTGTTGACTAATACCTAATAGATTGTAAGCAAATTTTCTTGACTTTTCGCTATCTTGATTTCGATCAATTTTAACTGAAGAGATGCCTTCGAGTTTGCCGAAAGAGGCGCACCTTACGTGATTTTAATTTAATCTGTGATGCCATGATATCCGTCTGCTCGACGGCCATTCGATTATTTATAGATTTATAGGTTATGTTTATTTCATGGTCTCATGTTTTGCATCCAATTTCTTGCTTTCCCGCGAAATGCTAGAAATTATGTGGTCATCACATTTTGACTAATTATTAGGTATTCCTTTTGCTTTCAATTTGATGAAAAATAAATCAAAAACTCAGTGATTGTGATGTGATTTTAAATCTTCCGAAACAATAGTTGTGAGTGAAACTGGAAAATATTGATATCTGTCTTTCAACTTAAGATTGGTGAGTACTTTTTTCTTCATTATGTTCAAAAAAATGCAATTTTAATGTGATTACGAGCCGATGATATGAGGGATAAGTAGTACCTACACGTTACACGAGCGTTTTATTTTGAGCTGTGTAAATCGGTTCATAATAAATCTAATCATCACTATAAAATCAAACAAATACAAGAACAGCAACGATAAACACTCAAAAAGAATATAAACAAGAAAAACGTGAAAAGAAACAAGAACTAGGTACAAGATTTTGAATATTAAAGGAACTTTCAAAAGCATTCAAATTAAAATCGAACTGCCATACATTTCAAAAAAATTAATAGTTTTTCATTAGACGAACTTGAGCTTACGTATATTATATACTGATAATTATATTGGTGAACGAAAGATCCCGCAAGAGTTTATCCAATGAGACCGCCGGTATCGAAAATCATTCGTAAGCTGCTGCCTCAATGAAAATGTACCCTTAGAAAATCGCATTTGTATCACCACCTCAACACCACCTACCGTCAAAAAATGTAAGTTTACTCTTCGATTTCTCAGGTCGGGAGGAATTGGCTAAACAAAAGCATATCGGTCAACGCACCAGGGTTTTTATTCATCTTGAAGTGACTCACGAGCCACTGTACACGTGGTCGCTATTTACAATCCAACAGCCAACAATATTCAATCACTTTGCTAGAGACAGTTTTTACTTTAAAACCCCGAATATGAAACCTTCTTTCGGATGAGAATAATAACAGTAGCATCAAACGAGTTCACACCCGACATGAATGAGTAAAACTCATATCTTAGTTCATATGAGTTCGCCTATAAATCGATACCAATTAATGAAAGAGATGGAGATCTAAAGCGTTTTTTAAGAATCAACAGGTGAACCATTGTATCCGACCGAGTCTCTCACTGTCACAGATCATACCCTACACCATCTCTTGCACAAAGTGAGAAATGTTAAAGATGAGTTCCTTCATGAGGTACGAAACTATTAGTATTATTCATTAAAAAACTTGTACCTGTACCAGCTAAAAAATAATAATCGCATTCGATATTCCGCTACAGAATGCCGTGATGTTCTTGAATATTTCACCAGACATGTCCTGTAGGAAAACAGTGGGTGGTAATAAAAGGGCAGGAAGTATAAGACGAGTATGTGTATATCTTACCATAAATAAGTTGGCTTGGGCGTAGATTTCATGGAGAAATTGCAAGCGAGTTATGAGATATGGCAGAACCGTTAAACAGGATGAGGAAATTGACGGTCGATAATTCGATTTTTAATTGAGAATGCCTGTTGAAGTCATAAAATCGAGTAGAATGTTTATCAGATTGCAATGGGCATTCCAAACGATTTTCCAACTTAAATAATTTAGACTCAATTATAGCCGGGTAACGCTGAAGTTTTCTTATTGCTGGATAACCTCTCCATCATTCTTCATCGATTTAAACATCTAGTATTCGTTCGATTCTGTTTCATCAGCAAGAAAGAATATTCAGTTTAATCAGCAAAAAAGCGGCTAATATGTTGCCAGATATGTTGCCAATTGTGAATTATATCTACATACACCTCCTGAAAACTTAGTGGTATACAGAGGATCAGAGGATATCAATGAACTCTGTGAAGGTCTCCACTGTGTGTATATGAATTCAAAGGAGTCTTTTTCCATCAGAATCAAAAAAGAAATATTCGAACTGGGAGTCATTGAGGTTGCGATGAAAGTCATTAACTACTTCGACAACAATAAAGTTTATAGTGAGCTAGTAAAGACGTGTCATGGAATATAACCAGAAAAATAAGTATGTTATTGCTTTGGTTCCTCGAAAGCAAACGGTGATTGCACTAACTCAATATTTTTTGTAGAGATCAATTACCCTGACACCAAACTAATATTATTTGCACTCGACGCGCGTTTTGCTATCAAGGTTAGCATCTTCAGAGGAAGAAAATTGATACCAAATCTCAAGACAGGGGTTTGCCATTTATATACTATACTAAAGTTTTCTGGTCCGATATGGACTTCGTCTGTTACTACTGAAAAAATATTCCAACACGATTTGGAGATCATAACAAAACAAATGAACGCGTGAATGTTCTCTTAACTTTTTCTACAAATGAAAGGGAGATTTTCTTTTTTTCGAACTATAAGGACCACCGCATTTGGATTTCAGATTGTTTTTTTTGCATGGAAATACGTAAATAAAACCATTTTTTTTACAAACGAGGTTCGATTTGAAAAACGAATATAATCCAAAAGTTGATCTTCCAAAGGGATTTTATTAAATTCACTTCAGTTTCTACATCACTGATTTTTATTGTCAACATCTTTCTCAATGAACTCAACGATAGTATCTGGCAAATATATCTACCAATATATGACCTATTCATTCTCATTATTTACCGAAATATCTTCAAGAAGGTACATTTTCATTTTGACTTTCCACACTCCTTCACTCCCGTTTCTACATCACTGATTTTTTATTGTCAACATGTGTCTCAATATTATGTGGCAAATATCTTTCTTCTTATTTTCTTCCTCTGGAAATGCTAACAAGGTTAGCATCTTCAGGACTAGAAAATTTATACTAAATATGAAGACAGGGGTTAGCCTCTTCTTTACTATACTTAGGTTTTTTGGTCCGATATGACCTTCGTCTGTTACTACTGAATAATATAATTAGTTTCTCAATGATAAACTAAAAAGCGGGCTTGGGGGGATAGGTCCTTTGTCACCCTTTTGGGCTATTTTTACATTTGGCTATTTCTAGATTCTCACATGCATATACATTAAAAAATAGAGCACAGGTATCTATAGAAGGGCATTTTTCATCGTATTTCTCACCTCCGAAATCAATAAATTCATTGGAACTGTAACTCCTGTCATTATAGTAGTAGATGAACTGAGTGATGACTTATCAAAATAAATCGATTATGGTGTCTGAATCATGAGAAGGCGAGGAAAGGTAATAGTATTCTTTTTATTTCAGCCCTCCAGCAAAACACTTGGAGATAGGAATAATACTGTCACGATTTATCCCTTGGAAAATCTCAATTCTGACACCACTGTTACGATATTCCTTGGGTTCGATGATTGAAACACCAAACAACACTAAACTTCTTTTATTATAACTCTGTATCACAATACAATACAACACAATCACTTAATTCGCTCCGATAACTTTCCAATGCTCGGTACTAAACTCTCTCTACTAAAAATCCTACTTCCGCACAAAGCTCTGCTCCACTCAGATCTCAAAACTCTCGTCACTTAGCTCTGAATAGAACTGCCGAATCACTAACTTTCTGCAATACCAATTCTCTCCCCGCAGCGAAGCCTGTCCCGTATATATATCTGCGTGCCAATCGAGAATCGTCGAGAGAAGCCCCGATGACGCGTCTCGAATTCTCCAGGCGGCATTGCGAGTTCTTGGAAAATGACGTTCGCTGCGACGCGATTCCTCATCTGCGTTTACGATCTGGTCAGGACCGGCGCTAGGACGTAACATTATCCCCCTCTCAATTTTGATCGTCCCGATCAAACAATATCTCTTCATTCCCATTGTAACATTTTAGTCTCTTCAGGTGTACGACTTTCATTTTTGTTCCAGGCTTGCGTTGAACACTGTACACCACATCATTCATCCTACGACGGGGGTTATACAGCCACACTCGATCTTCTTCTTGAAATCCGCCAGTATTTCCCTTCCGATAGTACCGCGCCTTCCTCCTATCAATGCACTCTAGCATCTCTTGTTTCTAAGGGGAATAGAACTCTTCTTGATGGTTGTGAAATCAAGTGCACTTGGTCACTGTTGACTTCTTGTTTGACCAAGTCAGCCCTTCCAGTTGTTTTCCTCTCGGAGATGTCACTTGTACCTCTAACGCGACACCTGGCGGCTCTCACAAGGACGGCTGGTTTTGTCTTCGCCCGGGCTTGTCCAAAATTCGATGGCTGGACGCTGCATTCAGGGACATTATTCTCTATTACATCCATTTTATTCAATTTCCCTGGAATGGTGAGGCTCTCAGATGTTTTTTTTAGCCTGTTAACACAGATGACTCTCGGTGACCTTGACCTCGCAGGTGATTGCGAACTTGGCGGCATCCTGGCAGGTGGGTTGGATCTTGGGGGCATTCTCACGTTGCAATCTTTCTTGAAATATCCGGATCTTCCACATCTATAATATTTTCTCTGCGGCATTCTCTCCTTGCAGTCTTTTATGAAATGCCCCGGCCTTCTAGAGTTATAGCAAATCCTCTGCGGCGTTTTCACCCAACAGTCTTTTACAAGATGTCCTAGTTTTCCACATCTATAGCATGTCTTCTTCTTCCACTTATCATCAATTTGATTTCTTCCAGAACCTTCTCGACTGAACTATTCGCTGTGCCAAATCGTTGTTCCGGTTCCTCTATTGAAACTGCACGCACTTTCGGCCTCGACGTGTTGAAGGCCGCCTCCACTTCCAAAGAGCGAACCAAAGCATCGCTACTTCTCTTGAAACTCGTCAATCGTAAGGTTCTTTGTATTTAGAGAAGGTCTCTCAGTCCGTCAATAAATATCTGCACAGCCAACTGTTCCTTGAAATCTCCAGGCGCTTCTGGATAGGCCTGCTGGATTAGGCGTCGAACATCTGCCTCAAATTCTTGCAGACTCTCACCTGATTTTTGTGTGCGAGTCTTCAGTTGTGCCCGGTATAGCTGTTCTCGGTGTTGATCACCATACCTCAACTCTAGTGCAGAAATCAGGTCCTCATATTTCTTTTGCTGTTCTATGGGAATCGTCTGCAATATACCCAAAGCTGGCCCTCTCAAAGCTACTATGAGTGCCGTAGCTTTTTCTTCTTCTCCCCATCCATTGGTCTCTGCCGCAGCCTCAAACTGTCTACGATACATAGCCCAAGACAACTCTCCGTTAAAAGTCGGTGGTTTTACGGAAATTGTTGATGTGGCAACCCTGTCTTGGCGATCTTGGTTCCTGAGAAATGCTATCTGCTTTTCTAGTCCTTTCATCTCCTCTCGCACTGATTCTACTTTCTTATTGACATCTTCCTTCAGTTCTCCTTTTAGTTCTTCCATTTGTACTTTGGTTTCATGTGAAACATGCTTGAAGAACTTGTCCTGATTTTCTAGAACTTTCTGGAAGTTTGCTTCTCTTTGTTTTTCTATCATCTCATTCTTTTGTTGTTCTAGAATTTTCTGGAGGTCTTCTCGTTCTTTTCTCTGTTCTTCGAGAACTTTCTGGAGTGCTTCTTCCCGTTCTTTCTTTCCATTATAGAGAATTTTCCGGAGTGCTTCTTCTCAACCTTTCTTTTCATTTTCGAGAATTTTCTGGAGTCCTTCTTCTCGTTCTTTCTTTTCAGCTTCTCGCTCTTTTCTCTGGTCTTCGAGAATTTTCTGGAGTCCTTTTTCTCGTTCTTTCTTTTCTTCCTGCCGTCGCTTTTCCTCTAGTTCTTTCTCCTCCAGCCGTCGCTTTTCATCTTCCTGTCGTCGTCTTTCCCAATCCGCAAATAGGTTTTGCATAAATTTCAACATATCCTCCATCGTATCGTAAGATGTACTTCTCGTATTAACCATAAATTGTTTTTATTTACCAGCAAAAATTCCACTTCCGACACCACTGTTACGATTTATCCCTTGGAAAATCTCAATTCTGACACCACTGTTACGATATTCCTTGGGTTCGATGATTAAAATACCAAACAACACTAAACTTCTTTTATTATAACTCTCTATCACAATACAATACAACACAATCCCTCAATTCGCTCCGATAACTTTCCAATGCTCGGTACTAAACTCTCTGTACTGAAAATTCTCCTTCCGCACAAAGGTCTGCTCCACTCAGATCTCAAAACTCTCGTCACTTAGCTCTGAATAAAACTGCCGAATCACTAACTTTCTGTAATACCAATTCTCTCCCCGCAGCGAAGCCTGTCCCGTATATATATATATATATATATATATATATATATATATATATATATATATATATATATATATATATATATATCTGCGTGCCAATCGAGAATCGTCGAGAGAAGCCCCGATGACGCGTCTCGAATTCTCCAGGCAGCATT
>JAVJAQ010001869.1:0-183472 GCA_032362365.1 Zygogramma bicolorata | reverse complement strand
TGATATAGTTGGTATGTCTCCACTTGAACCGTCGTGTTCAAAAAGTTCTTCGCCTGACATCCTCTGGTTGACGTCTTTGATATGATTGGTATGTTTCCAGTTGAACTGTCGCGTTGCCAAGTTCCCATCCTCTGGTAGTCGTCTTTGATATGATTGGTATGTCTCCAGTTGAACCGTCGCGTTGCCTAGTTCTCATCCTCTGGTAGTCGTCTTTGATATGATTGGTTTGTCTCCAGTTGAATGGCCGCGTTGCATCGCCTGACACACTCAGGTATTCGTTTTTTGATATAATTGGCATATTAAAGATTGTACCGCCGCGTTCGGAAAGTTTTCCGACTGACATCCTCAGATAGACGTCTCTGATATGATCGGCATGTCTTCAGTTGTATTGTACTGTTCTGCAAGTTCTGCATCTGACGCTTTTAGATTGATTAGCATGTTCCCAATTGAACCGCCGCGTTCGGCAAGTTCTCCCACTTAACACCCTGAGGTTGACATATTCAATATGATTGGTATGTCTCCAATTGAATGTTAACAATTGAGTCGTAGCGTTCGACAAGTTCTTTACGCATGAACCGATTTCACTTTGCGGTATTCAAATTATTTTTGTGATGGCATGTGTTTTCGTTGAGATTGTTTGCGGTATTTCAGATATATCGTTGAATGGGACTATTTGATTTCTGTGTGTGATGTAGTGTTCGAAGAGTCGAATGATATACTGTGGTTGAGAGGCGAGCTCTAGATGATCTATAGATGTAAGAGCTATCCTGTTTATCCTCAACGAACTGAGTTTTCTAGTTCAATATGAAGACGCGTGAGACTTGGAGACGCCTGCTTTCACGCAAGATTTTTTATTGGAATATGTCGCGCGCTATCGCCTGTACGTGACTTCGTCTGAAGAACGAAAATCATTTCTCATTCGGAGGCCCAGAGCATTCATCAGCTGATGTGGTGACGTCATATATCTATCGCCTACAAAGCAAATATCGAATAATCTGTTGACAAATAAAGGTTGAATACCTACAATACGTTTATGACCCAGCTGGCCGCGTGTTGTCGGTGCGCGGCGGTGTTCATTTTTCGACTCATCGTATCCACTACCTACCATTTCAACAGGTGAGATAGCTCGTCAGTCGGCTGACGCGTCTGCGTCATAAGCAGCTGATTGAGGGTTCGAGACTCACTGGCGGCGGAGG
The DNA here is from genome assembly GCA_032362365.1 of Zygogramma bicolorata. NCBI lineage: Eukaryota > Metazoa > Arthropoda > Insecta > Coleoptera > Chrysomelidae > Zygogramma > Zygogramma bicolorata. The sequence goes on along the minus strand of JAVJAQ010001869.1, from coordinate 182,276 downwards.
CTTTTTTATACGGTTACCGGCTTGAGACGGGTATGTGGGTATACGGCGGGTAAAGTAGAAATCTGCCTTACCGGCGGATGGGTCCCATTTAGCGAAGATACGAACCATGCTAGAAATTTAGCCTGGGTGCGAACCATTCCAAAGTGTATGTGTCTGTGGTCTGAGCAACTCTGTTCATCAGACACATTCCATTTGTTGACAGAGTTACTCAAAAAAGTGGTTTCTATTGTTATGTCTATCACCTCGCTTCGTCTGCTGTTTACAAAGGTCGGCTTATTGCCTACATTTATGATGTCTAGATTATTCGCCATGATGAATTGTAATAAATTCTCACTCCGGATAATGGTGTCGGTACTCCCCCAGGTCGAATGGTGTGCATTGGCATCCAGGCCGATGATGAGATGTGATTTGTCTGATCCACAGACCCTCACAAGCTCTTCCATTTCCCTGGTAGGTGGTGGTTTCGGGTCATCATATGGAAGGTATGCAGATCCAAGGATTATTTCCTCTGGCCCATCCTTGCTTCCCGTCTTCAATTTCACTACCGTCAAGTCTCTGCAACAGAGATTATTGAGCGTATATTTATTCCCTTTCGGATTAATATGCATGTTCTTGGTACCTCGGAGGTCCTGTTGTTGATCAGTTCCCCTCCAATACTCCCCAACCCCATAATTTTTCCCCGGTATACCCACGGTTCTTGAATAAGGGCGATATCAAACCGCCTCATAACCTCAGTAAGGACCGCCGAAGCCCCCTTACTATGTTGTTGGTTCGCTTGTATCACCCTCATTTTGATTCTCCAGACCCTTCAGGACCTTGAAGGTAACAATGCCTAGCTTATAGTAGGCTTTCATTCTGCTCACCTCCAAGGCCCTGAAGGATTGTTCGTCAATGGAGGAGGCCAGTATTTGTCTTCCCTCCTTCACCTTTCTTCTTACTTGGGTCCAGTTTTCCACGCGCAATGCAGGGTTCTGCATTCCTAGGCGTTTCCTTACCTTTCCCTCTTCATCTACTGGCCCTGGTACAAACACCAACACCCTCGGCCTTTTTGGGAGGTCTTTTGACTCAACGATTGTCAAGTCTGCACCCTCCCAAAGTCCAGCCAGGGTACCGATGATCCCCCTGAGCCAGCTTTTCCTATTTTCATTAGCGCAAGTCACCCAGAGGATTCCAGCGCTAAAGTTTGTTTTCCGAAACTGCAAAAGATTTTTGTTGGAACTTCTTTTATAAGATCACCTACCCGGTGAAACTATAATCGGATTCTGATGGGGGATTGAAAACTAAATCAGAAATTAGCAGCAAAAAATACCAAAAACTACTCAAAATTGTGTATATTGTCAATATGACTTCAAAAACAAGTAACAACCAACTATTTTCTTCAACTATTCTTTTTTATATAATATACAGAAGGTTCAAAGTGATTCATGAAGGATTCATTTCCAACATTCTCCCACCTTGAGTCACTTGACCATTCCAGGGTGACTCAACTACTAAATCTTGTCGGCGGTTTACTCTTCCTTCCGTATCTTGTTATAACACTCTGTGGTTCTGATTCTTGATCTTCAAAATCTTGTAAATCATTAGATTCGACTACCGCGTTCTCGTGAGAATCATTTGATTTTTTTAAAACTTCAGGAATCTTCTCAGCGTTCACTTCCAACGGGAAAATACGTTGAATAGGTCTCAATAACTGACCAGCTTTAGTCTTCAGACGAACTAACCGAACATTTCCATCTTTTCCAGGCAGCAACTCTTCCACAATCGCTAGAGGCCAGTCAATTCGTTTCAGATTATCACTTCCAATCAAAACAATACTTCCTACTTTGATCGGATTATTAATAGCTGGTTTCTTAGAATGGAGAAGTAGTTCTCCCAAGTATTCTGTTCGAAATCTTCGTCTAAGATCTTCCCTCAGTTTCTGTCGGTATCTCATATGCCTATTCAAATCACTTGATTCAATGGCATCAACATCAGGTAGATCGCTGGTTAATGCAGAAGTAGGTCCCATATCTTTCAAAAACATATTCGGCGTCAATGGTATCAATTCAGATGTGTTCTCGGAGACGTACGCAATAGGCCTGGAGTTGAGAACTGACTCAACATCACACAAAACCGTCGCTAATTCTTCATAGGTCAAACATGCTCGTCCCAATACTTTCCGTAGTAGTTGTTTCACAAGTCTTATCAACCGCTCCCACCATCCACCCCACCAGGCGGCAGTTACAGGATTGAATTTCCAGCTAATTCGTTGAATAGTGCTGTACTCAGAAATAGCCTTCCAGTCTAGTTTCTTGAATGCATTGTCTGCACCGACAAAATTACTACCATGGTCACTATATACTACTACAGGACGTCCTCTTCTTGCAACGAATCTTCTGAAAGCCTGCAGGAACATATCAGTTGACAATGATGATACCAATTCAAGATGAATAGCCCTGTATACACCACATGTGAATATACAGATCCAGACTTTCCCACCATTTCGAATGAAAAGTGGTCCGGCAAAATCAACACCTGTGATCTCGAAAACTACGGCATCTTTAACTCGATCTCTGGGCAATCTGACGGGTGCGGATTCCAATTTTCTACAGTCATACCTCCTGCACTTCACACATTTATGTATAACGGATCGAATGGTTCGCCTTCCCTGAAGAATCCAGAACCTTTCTCTCAAAATGTTCAGGAGACCTTGTATACCAACATGGCAATATTTCATGTGAGTGTCATAAATAAGCCTTGTAACGACAGGGTGTTTTGAGGGCAAAACGACTGGATTGCAAAATTCTCGAGTATCGCAGCCTTCACAAATTCTAGTTTTAACCCTTATCATTCCATTTTCGTCCACAAAAGGGCATAAAGATGATAACTTCTCGTCTGATGCACCATTGAAACTTTCAAGCTGAATGAAATTGATAAGTTTCATTTCAGATTCTTCATATTCTTCTGTTGAAAGTTTTTCAATTCTCTTATGCCTTCTATTCAAGCAATTGTGGATGAATCTACGGACATATCCAACCACTTTGACTATGCTGTCGTACTTGGAAAAATATCTATAATAACATTCAAAATCAGGACACCTTTTAGTGTTCAGTATCGACAAAATTACTTTCCTCTTCTCAGTAACGATTTGGTCTTCATCAGGCTGGTATTGTTGGGCTGGCCATTCATCCATAGGTTTTCGCAACCAAAATGGCCCTTCCCACCATTTTAGCTCTAGTAGCTTCTTTGGCGAACAACCTCGTGAGGGCAAGTCGGCAGGGTTAATATTACCAGGAACATGGTACCACGAGTTTTTGTCTGTGAGAGTACGGATTTCTTTGACTCTATTCCAAACGAATGGTTTCCATATTTCGTCCCTCTTGAGCCATGATAACACTGTCGTAGAATCGGTCCACCAATACGCCGAAATACCTTCCAAATCTAGATCCTTCATAACCGAATTAGACAATCTAGCTCCAATTGTTGCTGCCATCAATTCCAGCCTCGGAATGCTAAGTTTCTTCACAGGAGCAACTCGAGACTTAGCTTGAACCAGATGTATTTTTACTGTGCCTTCGTTCTCCATCCTGAGGAAAATAGCTGCTGAATAAGCTTCTTGGCTTGCATCACAAAAGACATGCAATGTTACAGATTCAATATTGGGGTGATATCCTAACCATCTTGGTATATTCAATTCCTTCAAAACACATAATTCCTCGAACCAACGAAGAAAAAGGATTCTGATATCACCCTTTATTTCTGTATCCCAGCCAATCTTCATTGTCCATAATCTTTGAAGTAATACCTTGGGGAGCAAAGAAACTGGACAGGTGAAGCCAATCGGATCATAGACACGATGTGAAAAGGATAAAATGGTTCTCTTCGTCACGATCTGAATACTAAAATCTCTGAAACATTCACTACTAAGCAGCAATGTATCTAGTTGTTTATTCCAATTGAGCCCCAGTACTGGTGTATTCTGACTTTCTTGTGTGTTGTTCTCATCAAAGGGATTATTCAAAATATTATTCTCCCACCCTCGTAAATCGAATTTTCCATCCATCATAATCTTACTGGCCTCTTCGACGAAAGTATTGAGCTCATCAAGATTGTTGACGCTGGTTACGCAATTGTCAACGTAAAAACTCTTCTTCAGTTTCATAATGACCCAAATGGAGTATATTGAATCATTTTTCTGACATTTCGCCAAAGTTTGTTGAAGATGGTAATTCAAGACACTACTTAGGAGAAATGGACTACATGTTACTCCGAAAACGACTCTACAATGCCTATAACATATCAATCGATTGTCATCCGCATACCACAGGAACTTTACAAAATCTCGTTCTTCTGGTGTCAAGCTAATCTGAAGAAATGCTTTTCTAATATCAGATACCACTCCAATCTGATGTAATCTGAATCGCAAAAGTATCGATGGTATCAATTCAATCAGATTTACACCTTTTTCCAAACATTGGTTCAGGGAGGGGTGGTTCTTCATTCTTGCGGATGCATCAAAAACAGGGCGAATTCTTGTAGTGGAGCTACTCAACTTCAAGACATGTCTATGGGGTAGATATAGACCTTTCTCGTGAACTATTCCTTCTGGTACTTCTTCAATGATGCCTTCTTTCAGCCATTCGCAGAAAACCTGATGGTATGACTCATAATAACCTTCTTTCTTAAGTCTAGTAGCTTGAATTGCAAGACGCTTCTCTGCCATATCGAAATAACTGGGCAACGGCGGATGCCCCTCAATCCAAGGCATTCTGACCTCATACCTTCCTTCGTCATTGATGCTGATAGTTTGTAGAAAATGGTTCATGACTGAAAGTTCTTTATCTCCTCGAGATATCTGCTCATTGGGATCTGTTATTCCTAGTACATCTAGTTTCCATAGATCAGAAATACATGAATCGTTACAGAACAAAGATGTAACCAACATTGAAGAACTTTGAACGTAGGGTCGTGGAATTTTCCCCATCAATGTCCAACCCAACGAGGTTTCAATTGCCGTCAAACCGCAATCTAGGGAATGTCTTTTTCCAGTGAGCAATTTTCCCGCGATATCTGCCCCGATTAAAATTTCAATGGGTCCAGTTTTCTTATCGCTGATCGAAATATTCAAATGTTCAAGTTCATCCATCCACGGCCCCTGGATTATATATTTCAAATTGTTACAAATGACAGTTTGATCTAAAACTTCAAAGTCACAAGTATATTTGTCATTAATGTTGCTAAGTTTGACTCGATAACAAACATGTTCTATACATTCTGATTCCATCCCTCCAAATAATGAATGAGACAAACTTTCTTTCTTTATTGGTACGTAGTTCATTTCACGGGATAAATCTTTGGTAATGTAGGAACGTTGTGATCCAGTGTCTATTATAGCACGAGCCATACGTGTTTTTCTTGAGCCAACAACTTTCACTAACAAGGTTTGTAGAAAAACGTCTCCATATGTATGATTGGATAATGAATCGCTTGGAACGGGAATGCTGTTTGACTCAACTTTTCTCTCTTCACCATTACACATAATGGCTGTGTGTCTTCCATTGCAAATTGGACACTTTATCCTCAAACGGCACCTTTTTGCCATATGGCCAAATCTCAAGCAAATGAAGCAGCAACCCTTTGCTTTGAGAATACGAGACTTCTCGTCATGAGTGTGTTTAGTAATTTTACAATCGGCTGAGAGATGATTACCACTACAAAAAACACATTTTACTTCTGACTTCTGGTTGAACAATCCTGCGGCAGTGGCTACTGGTTGTTCATGTCGGACTGCAACTTTATTTCTCTCAATTTTTCCTGAGCTCTTCTTGATTTCGAAACCAGCAATAGCAAGTGATATCCTTTCTTCATTTTCAACTTCCGATCTAATGAAATCCATCAAATTTTTCAAACGATCTTTCACGGAAGTATTACTGCTACATTTACTGTTTCTCTGCCAGGTTCTCAAAATCTCTTCAGATAAACACGACTCAACCATGGGGTAGAGCATGGCTGCACAGGTTTCAGAAGTAACGTCCAGGGATTCAAGAGCTCTCAGTTGCGACTCCATCTTATCGTATAGATCAGCCAGTTTCAGTTTTTCGTGCATGTTACTCAAGACTAGTGACAAGAGTTCCCTCACATACACTTCTACTAAAATATCGTGCCTACCAAAACGAGATTTCAAACTTTCTATCACCTTTCCATAGTTTTCTTTAGTAGGTGGATAGCTATCAACTAATTGTCGAGCTCTGGAATTTGGTATTGTGGCCTGAATGAGATACTGATACTTATCCTCATTCTCAATCATTGGATCATCATGAATACGTTTAAATTGGCTCCAGAAAGTTAACCAATTTTTCACTTCGCCACCAAACTTGGTAAATTCTATGATGGGAAGTTTCAATTTTCTCCTACTGGATACAGATACGTCGCTTACACTAACACTAGCCTCTGCTTCTTTTCTGAGTAGTCTCTCCATCTTGATTTTAACTTTATTGTATTTATTACTGTATTCATCAACGCCAGCAATTTCTGATTCTAATTCTTCAACGCTACAATCAGCTCTCAAAAGACCATCGTAAATTTGTTGATTCAATTCATTCATGGATTCAACTTTTTGATCTAACATTCGAAGTTTCACTTCTAACTCCATTGAATCTGGATTCTCGCTTGCAAGCATGTCAACCATTGCATTGTGAATCTTCGTAAAAGCTGATCTTTGCGCGGATCTTGCTCTTTTCGTTCTATCCATCAGAAAATGTCCTGTCACGGTCGCCACAAAATGTTGGAACTTCTTTTATAAGATCACCTACCCGGTGAAACTATAATCGGATTCTGATGGGGGATTGAAAACTAAATCAGAAATTAGCAGCAAAAAATACCAAAAACTACTCAAAATTGTGTATATTGTCAATATGACTTCAAAAACAAGTAACAACCAACTATTTTCTTCAACTATTCTTTTTTATATAATATACAGAAGGTTCAAAGTGATTCATGAAGGATTCATTTCCAACAATTTTCACTCCCTGAGGGGCTATTGTCCAATGCCTGGACTAAACCCTCTTGGATCAGGTCTGCTTTCCCCTGATCCAGAGTGAAGTCAGGATGGCGTCTGTTTATCACCGCCATCCCTAGTCCGCTCACAGCTTCGCTATAGGTTCCAGTCTGTTTCTGTGAACCCCTGGCTCTCTTCACTACTTTTCCGGGGGGAGTTTTTGTATCCTCCCTCAGCCTTTTCTTGCCCGCGGACGGGGTCTTATTGTCACTGCGTTCCTTTGGTCTCGGTTTTTGAGTCACCCAAGTCCCCGCAGCTATTTTTTGTGCCTTCTTCAGTTTGCGCTTTTGCGCTCCTGAAAGCCTCTTTTCTGCAGTTCGAATTCCTCCAATCCTGCAGTTATGCTTCCGGCAGTATGTGTGTAGAGCCTGCCGTTTCGCTGGTACTATCACGGTCACGACAGGTACCCATATATCAACAGACAAGCAGTCCAACGTCAGATTAACGACATACTCAAAAAAAATATTATTCGATCCAGCCGTAGCCCGTGGTCATCCCCCGTTTGGATCGTGAACAAAAAAATACATTCAACAGGTGAGCAAAAATGAGGATAGTTGTTGATGATCGCAAAATGAATAAAAAACAATAGGAGATCGATACCCACTTCCCAATATTAACCATATATTGAACAAGTTGGGACGTGCTCAATATTTCACGACTCTCGAATTGGCCAGAGCCACCAAATCGAGATGGCTCGAAATTCAATTGAAAAACAGCATTCAATGTTGACCATGGACCCTATGAATACCTGAGGATGCATTCTGGCCTTAAGAATGCACCATCAAGCTTTCAGAGAGTAATGGATGAATTTCTCAAAGACTTGCAAAACTAGATAGATAGATTCATTCAGACACCATTTTCACATACATTTTTTCATAATACTCTTTATAATATTCTTTGAATTCCTGCACCAATCTTGGGGAGGATCGCCTAAGCAAATGCTTGTGTTGCGATTCTATCCCGAAGACCAGTGCAGTATCTGAATATTGAATTAATATAATATAAAAAAGTGACAAACAGAGGAGAAGACAACAATAAGTATATTTTTTCAGATTTTCTTCATTGAATTATTCGATATATAGCTACTAGTTTATTGAAATTTTCATCAACAAATGTTTCCAATTCATTTTTTTTTATTCTTCATTTCCTTCAAAAGTTGGAAGTTGATTGACTAGTTTTGGACCGAAGTATGAAATAAATCTTCGAGTTTGTGATGTTTTACAGAAAGGAACATGCATTGCTCTCTCGGACCTAGTTCGAGTATTATAATTGTGTGTCACGAACGCAACAGGATGTTCAATCATCCATAGCAAACAATGATATGTGTATAACTTTTTTATGTCAAATAGACCTGTTTCTTTATAAAGAAGGTCAGTTGAATATCTCCTGTCCTTTTTGAACATTATTTTGATTAGAGTGTTTTGTGTAACCTCTAAGTTGTTTGAGTGAGTTCTATTCAGACCACCCCATACAATTATGCAGTATCGTAGAATTGATTCGGCTAGTGCATCATAGGCCATAAATTGCAATTTTTTATTCAGTATGCATCGGAGCTGGTAAAATTTGTATACTAGTTTCCGGAGTCTTTTTACTAAGAATTCAATGTGTTCATCCCAGCGTATATGTTGGTCCAACATCACTCCTAAATATTTCACAGAATAGACTTTTTTTATATTAGGGCATGAGCAGTTGCGTCCCAATGAACACAGATATGTGTCAGTCTTGTATCTATTATATAACACCGGTAACATAGGATGTGTCAGACATGTCATTTGTATAGTTCAGGTACTCCCCATTTACCACACGATGTCCGCCTCAACTGATGTAACATACACGTATCTGAATAAAAAATGAAACATGATTTCAGCATTCAGTGTTATGTATCAGACATGTCTCTTGGAAATGTTTATGACATATTTCTTGAAAGGAACGAATTATTTGCACGAAAAGAACAATTTCATCACCTGTCTATGTTTCAGACATAAAACATGTAATATATTTTTTCATTCCACTGTTATCTGTTTGATTCGTTTCACTGATCTTAGCGAGAATGATTCCTGAAACGAACAAATGAATGGCATGTACGCTAACATTTTCATTCATTTAATTTATGAGGTATGATACTTTATTAAATGAAATATGTTGTAAGTATCAAATCTCATATATTGAAAGAATAAAAATGTTAGCGTACGTGCCATTAATTTGTATTCATTTTTGTCACATAGGTTTTGTTTCATGAATCAACTCTATGGATTTTTCAATACCCAGGTAAAATGAAATGAATTGCAATAAATCATATATTTTCTGTCAATAACAAACATATTTCAAAACCAAACACATTCCATTTCATCATTAATTGCCTTTCATGGTTCTCTCTTGCAAACCTCAGCTTTGACTGCCGCAACCATTCACTCACTATATTCTCGAACTCTTCCAGCGAATGAGGGCAGTTGTCTGCAACAGCAGCTGAAATTATTGATTCAATGTTACACAAATTGAATTGACAGGGCGATACTAAAAATCCATGTCAACCAAAAATATCAGTTTTCTATAAAATTCTGACAATTGGTTTACAGAATGGCAAAATGTATTTCGCTATATGAAATCTTCCTTAAGCAGGATAAATTCATTCTGCACGTGTTTCGCTATACCATAGTCAAAATATTTGATTTTCTGTAAAAAAATATAACAAGGTGCTGTAGGTTGAACGAACTCTCTGAAATTATATTTCATTGTGTTAATATTCATTATTACAGATAGTAGGCCTATTTGATGTTCAATGTGTTGAGATTTAATTTCAGATAGAATAGGTCAGGATATAGGTAAACATTGTTTTCAATAGGTGAGCAAACTATATTGGTTTCATTTTTTGACTAATAATTCATAGATCTACTTGCATTTTTTGACTAATAATTCATGGATCTACTTTAGGCTGCTTGTTGGACTGCTCCCTTTCAGAAATTCAATTGGTGAAAAAAGCGGTGTGCGTGTCAGAAATGAGTGCACAGTATTTTCCAAAAGGAAGGGGGCACAGAGCAAGAAAACAGACATTCAAGAATAAATGCAAATGATTCAGACGATTTAGAAGGGAAAATTATGGTTAATCAGTTGTAATAATATTTTGAAACTCAATTGATGTAGGTATCTTGATAATTTTTGATGATTTCAGATATAATAAAAATGACAACATTTCCTGAAAATATAAGAAGAATGGAATTGAATGAATCTGGTATGTTTTCATTGTCAATATTTTCTTTGGGGAGGGCAATATATTGTTGTGTCCATAAATATGTTGTATCTCCACTAAAAATAAAAAGTAAAACAGATTCACTCCAAATTATAAACACTTCATAAAGCTAATAGTTCGAAATGCATGCCCTCTTGGAACAATAATTTCTAGAGAGCCTAGCAGTTGAAAAAGAACTGTACAGATAATGTTACCCATAATGAATCATGACTTAGTGTAGATGTAATGAAAGAAACACAGCACCTAAGACACTTACCACGAAAACACTCTAACCTGAGACGTATTCTGAGAAAGCTCTCTATTCGCTGATGATGAAGACTATGGTTTATCACTTGAGGGATCCAGAGCATATCACTTTACACAAGTTCACGACGTTTCTGCAGTCTGCTTAGTTCATAGAAGTATTTTTTCCAGACATTTTTCGCACTAAATAAACTCATATGCAGAACACACATCTCACAATTCAGCACAAACATAGATATCAAGATGATACAGTTTTAAAATGTGCTCAAATTCTGGTGGTACCTGAACTTCTATCAAAGTTTCACAAACACAAACATGATACTATATAACCTCAAATACAAAATCTTGGCCTGAGCGCTTGAGGCAGTCTGACACATCATAGTCTTCTTTTACCTGTCGTTAACTGGACAAGAATGTTTCGCGACATGAAAAAAGTTGTTTCCCGAAAATTTTCGAGTACCTTTCATTATTTGGGTAACTTATATATCCGGTACATATCTGGTTCATATCGTGATCAATGGCGTGCAATGTTCATCTATATGTACAAATTCTGAACCCATACATATGTCATAAAACGAACAAAGTTGTTGCAATGAAACCATCTAGCACAGTAATAAATTCAGCTCTCTTATATGTCCGATATGTATATAGTGATATGCCATTTGAAAGATACAGGTAGGTTTTAAATTATATGTCAGAAATGTACCAAACGGAGATCATTGAAATGTTTCAAATTTGTTTCGGTGAACTCCAAATGGTATATGGCAGACATATGTGTGTTCATTGGGGTGGTTCCCTACAAACACTAGAAGAGTGAATAAAAATGTTTCCCCTCGTCGGCTGATCTCTACTAGTTGATGAAAAAGTAATACATTTTGTTTTTTCAACATTGAGGCTCAGAAGACTAGCGTTCAGCTGCGAGTGGATAATTCTCATCCCTCTTTCAGCTTTTGAAAAAGTAATATCCCATGTGTCGCCCGGAAAAACTACGGCAGTGTCATCAGCAAAGGAGACAAAATTTCCTTCGATATTTTTAATGTTATATAGACTATTAATATATACGAGAAACAAAATTGGACCCATGACTGTACCCTCGGGGACGCCTATGTTGATTGGCAATGGCCGACTATAAGCATCTTTTATCCTAACTTTCTGCATACGACCAGACAGATAATCAGTTAGTAGGTTCAAAGGTTCACCTCTGATGCCAACACTTTCCATTCGTTTCAACAAAATATTGTGAGCAACCGTGTCGAATGCTTTCGCTAAGTCCAGGAACACAGTGAGACACTTTTTGTTTTCATTGATTTCACTAATTACATTGTTGACAAGACAAAAAACTGCGTTTTCAGTCGACATGTTTTCCCTGAAACCGAACTGGAAAGGTGATAAAAGGTTATGATTTTTTAAAAAATTTACAATCCTATTTTTTAAACATTTCTCCAATAATTTAGCGAAGTTATTTATAACTGATATGGGTCTGTAGTTTGTGGTTGAATGCCTGCTTCCAGCTTTGAAGATCGGAGTCACAACTGATTCCTTCATACTATCAGGAATTGATCCTTTCAAAAAACATTGGTTGAAAATATGAGATAACGGATCGAGGAAATACGTATGGAATTTTTTTATCAAATATACAGATATCCCATCAGGGCCAGGAGATGTGTTATTTTTCATTTCCGATATCAATGATATCAATTCTGTATTTGTGACAGGATGAAGAAATAGTGATTCACGGATTTTTTCATCCTGCTCATTCATTTGAGATGATTTATCAATTTTTTTAGACATTTCAATACCAACGTTGGTAAAATATTCATTGAAATAGTTTGCTTTCACTGTATCATCAACAATTTTCATCCCATCGTTATCAATAATTTCGTACTTCATGTTACTGTCATGTTCTGTTTTTTTATTAGTTATATCGTTTATTTGCTGCCATATTTTTTTCGTATTGCCTTTTGCTTCTTCAATTTTGTTTTTGTAGTACTAGTTTTTCGTTTGTTTCAAGAGTTTGTTTAGAGAATTTCGATATTTTTTATATTCCGTTTTCTGTTCAGTGGTTTTTGATTTTGATAGATCTTTTTTCATAGAGTCACGTGTTTTAATTGAATTCAATAGGCATTGGGTCATCCAAGGTTTCAGTTTAGTATTATGGTTATTTTTGTTGTTTTTTTTGGACTGGGTGCTTTTTTTGATAGCGTCCATAATTTTTACGAGAAACGTATTGTAACTCAATTGTGGATCAGTGATATGTAGAACCTCTTCCCATTTTTCGTCTGAAAATATTTTATGAAGTTTATTATAATTGATGAATGTATAATCTTTTGATTTTTTTTAATGCTATGGATCGTATTGTTAGATTGTTTTTCTATAGATAATAAAAGCATGAAGTGGTCAGTTAGATCAGTGGTAAATATGGATATATTGAAGATGTTTTTTTCGCATATGTTTCCATTTGCAGTTTTTATGTATATATGATCGATTAGGCTATATGTTGTTTCTGTTACACGAGTCGGCTTATTGATGTATGAAAAAAATCCGTGTACTGCCAGCATGCAAATATAGTTGTTGACGGTTGTGTCACCGGTGTTCATTATATTAATGTTGATATCTCCCACGAGTATGGTTTCATCTGCTTTGCTCATTGACGTCAGGTAGTTTTCAAGTTCTGAGAAATTTTCCAAATTGATGGACGGTGGGCGATAACATGCTGAAAGAATATAAGACATATTGTTTAGACTGTATGAAAACTCAATGATTTTTGTATCGCTGAAATGCTTGATAGATGTTGTATATGCTAATCTTTTTTTATGTAGACAACCACTCCATCATTTTGATTGTAATGGGAGTCGTTATACAATATATCAAAATTTGGTATGCTGAAATTTTCTACATCTCTCACTTTCCGAGAGAGCAATTATGTCTACGTTTTCCACATTGAATGAGTCCAGGTATAAGAGAAATTCGTCGAAATTTTTAAGAAGGCTTCTGATATTTAGATGAATTATATTGAAGAATTGCTTACCATTAAAATGCTGCACGTTTGTTGATATGTTTTCATAAACTATTGTTGTCCTATCCTCGTGGTTGTCTAATTCCTCAAGAAAGTCTAACATTAGAAAAAATTGATACTAAATGAATACTTTTTATTTCTCAGATATATAAATTATTTCAGAAAAAAAAACGGTGGTAATATGTGGTGTATTCTTGATGAATGATATTCGTACATGTTATGAACTGCCCCAAGAATCTTAATTTTTACTTTGAAGAGAAGATCGAATATTCAAGTCAGAATGACAAAGTATTTTTTTCTGGTTGCATATTATATTTCTGTCGAGAAATAATTTTTGAAGTCGGTAATGTTCTGTTTGCTGAATATTTTCTTTTTGGTTCCATTGATGTTCGCATAGATTTGACCATTTAGAGTCCACACGTTCTGTTTCTCAAATGCATTTTTCGTTTCGGACAGTAGTAGCTGTCTGCTTTTTATCAAGTCTTCGGTTATTACTATATGTTTCCCTTTGAGTTCTTTTACATTTTTCATTACTGATGACTTTTTCTCGTAGTTTTGTAGCTTCACAATGATTGGCCTAGGTTTACTCTGAGAGTCTTGTTGTAGTCTCCCGATTCTATACGTTGTTTTTATACCATCTTCATTGAGATCATTTAGATTTGTTTTCATTGTTTGGATAACTTCATTTTTCAGGTCCTCTTCAGCTTCCTCCTTCACCCCATATATGCATAAGTTATTGATTCTTTCCTGGTGCTGTAAGGATTCTACTCTGGATGCTAGACATTTTATCTTATCATCCATTGTTTTTACATTCCCTTCGAGTTTGGTTATTTCTTTATCGTTTCTCTCAGTTATCGTTTTTGTTAGATGGTTGACGAATTCTTCACTCGCGAACAATTCGCGTATGGTTTCCTCAATCAGACTTTGTAATTCTACCTTATTTTGTCTCGTTAGACTCATAATGTTCACTTTTTCCAATTCGTATTCACTTGACCGAACTTTCGAGGCACTTTTAAGATTTTTTTTCGCAGCAGAACCGATAAAATTCACCTTATTTGCCGGAGCTGATTCAAACACGTCTACTCAGTACGTGTCATGGAGAATTAATAAGTGAATGATGTACATGGATGATATTATTAATTTAAGTACTGGTTTCCAAGAGCTCATTCAAAATCTCAAACTATCATTTTCAAGATTACGTGGAGCCCGATTGAAGATTCCATTAGATAAATCCAAATTCCTTCGAAAGGAAGTCGAATTCTCAGGGCACTTGTTCACACCCAGAGGTATCAAACCCAACCCCCGAAAAATCATTGCTATCAATGATTTCCCGATTCCAAAGACTCAGAAGGATATAAAATCATTTTTTGGACTTTTGGACAACTATCGTAACTCCATCAGAAATTTCACCAAACTCACGAAGAAAATGACCAAATGTCCAAGAAAAATGAGAAGGTGAAACATACAAAAGAATTCATTGATTGCTTCAATACATGGAAATCAATACTCACGTCTGAACCTGTATTGCCATATCCTGATTTCGAACTGACTACAGACGCCTCAAATTACGCTAATGGCGGCATACTCTCCCAAAATAATCACCTTATATGCTATGCCTCCCAGAGATTGAACGCAGCAGAAGTGAATTACTCGACAATCGAAAATAAATATTTTCGACCATATTTATTCGGCCGGAGATTTACTATATTCTATGAACGTAAACCCCTTCAGTGGCTCCTTTCACTGAAAGAACCCAATTCTAGATTGGTACGCTGGTGTTCGAAACTCAAAGAGTTCGACTACGTCATGAAATATAAGACGGGCAAGTCGAATCAGGCAGTCGATGCCCTTTCTAGAAACTCCTCTGACGCCGACCTGAACGCATTTGAAACTTTCAATCCAAAACAATCCAGGAGACGTCAACGCAATAATCGGAAATTTATTGAGGAATCCCGATGAAATTTCCGAATTAGACGAAACTATTCCTCATAATCTTGAACCTACCAAAAATCAATATGATTTCGGACATTCAAATCGTTCCACCAAAGGAAAACCAAGAAAACTCTGACCTCGAAACTGTTCACACTTCACTTGAGAACCCTATATGTAACATTCTCATTCCAGAACGCACCGTAATTACGTACAAAAACCAACTAATCATCACACTTGGGGACATAAAAAATCTCAAATGTAGGACGGAAAAATGTTTTCGAAAATTTTCGATCATATGTCACATTATCAAATATAAAAACTCAAAATAACAATGTCAAATTTCCTAATGGGTACATTGACCCCAAACAAACTTATGCACTTCATTTCAAGGACCCCTCATTGCGAAAACTCTTCAGTAATACAATACAATACTAATTCAAATTCAAAATTTCTTCCTTCAAAAATGTCGAATGTCCAACGTTCCTCACTGATATAGAAACCTCAGACGAGCAGGAAGAAAAAGTTCAACTCTACCATACGAAAAAGACATGTCTCTGAGATATCAATGAGATGAAACAATCTTCAAGTTCACGGTTTTATTGGCCTAAAATGATCGATGACGTCCAAAATCTCGTCAATAATTGCGACACTTGTCAAAAAATAAATATGATCGGAACCCTACAATCATCAAATTCAATCTTACCCCCACCACGTCAAAGCCGTTCGAACAGATTTATATCGATACATTTACGATATCGAAATAATCTTTTACAACAATAATTGATTTGTTTTCCCGGTATGGTCAAGCATACCACTTAAAAGCGCTCATTAGTGTCTATGTTCTTGGAAATCTCAATTTTCATTTTCCATCATGGATTATCGTTAAAAATCACAACTGATTTAGGAACTGAGTTCAAAACAAAAACATTGAGAACTCTAGCAAACTATACTGGATATAACTCCACAATACAATACCGAAAAACAGCAACTTGAATTCCCCAGTCGAAGGTTTCATCCAACCTAGTTCGAACACTATCGATGTTTGAATGAGGAAAACAAGAATCTCTCCGTTGATCAGATCATGAAACGTGCCGTATTAGGATATAATATTTCAATACACAGTGTCACGAAATTCACACCGTTCGAGGTAGTAAAAGATCATATCAATAATAACAATCCATTCGACCTCAATGATCATACAATCATTTCAGACTTTGTTCAAATACACAACTCATAGATTATATCAGTCAATACAACAAGCAAATCAACTGACCAAAGAAAATATTATAGACGAAAGAAATTGCGTACATCAAGACCAAATAACGACAAACAGACTGACCTCAATTCAAGAAAGGTAAAATACTGAAAGAGACAAACATCAAACTCAAAACTGCCAAAGGAACCTATCACAATAGTACAGCCAGGAAACCTAAGACTCGCAAGAAACGTTTGTTACAGACCATTAACGAAAATGAGGTTACCGACCCTGTACCTGTACTTCACTATTTGAGCCCAATAATTAATCAATTGAGCAATCCTGGAATATATCTTAATACAATTAAAAATAATTTCAACAAAAAAACGTTACCAATACAATTTCTCACCATGGTTTTTCTGAAAACATGCTTCTGAGAACCGAATAACTCATCCAAACAACTCAATCAAAGTAGGTGGCAATCCAAAGAACAATTGTCGATCTCAAAACCTATATTAGCTTTCAAGGTATACTGTCTCGAATTATTTTAGACTGTTGAAATATTATAACATTCATTGACAATATTGAAGATGCAATTACATTCGCCAAATTGAATGCTTTGCATAATTCGATCATATCCAAATCAGAACAGGAATAAATGATGAAGTACTTGAGTCAAATTTAAGACGAGAATGAAATTCCAAAGTTGGAAAATATTCTGTCATATTATCAATTTTTCGGAACACAGGTTACCTTTTCGAACACAAAATAAATTTTTTCATTTCATGTCCCAATTATCAGAAACGACATTTTTATATTTTATCTCCTATACCCCCCAATCATCCAAAACCACCACATTTTTATCCCCAAATATCCCTAATTGGCACGAACAGCTTCAAAGAATCAATTCGAACCGAACGAGTATCCAATACTAGAGGAAACCTATTTCTGTATTGAAGACTACCACCCGCAAGACCATTGTACAGCTCAGCTGATCGAAGGAAATATTACGACAAACTGCCAACCGCTTTCAATCAACGTAGGCGAATCCATATTCTCACTCAAGAAGAAGTGCTAATCATTCTTGTACAAGAATAAAGAATTTTCTCCAAGTGCAAAGCTGATCGATACATCGACATAAGCACCCCAGCACTTGTCAAAACCCCGAAAACATGCGAAATCCAAGTGGCCCACAAGTCATTCCTTAACAACGTGAAACTTCGTGAAGGAAAACCTCTCATTCTGCCAAAAATCCAAACTAATTATGTGAAGACTCCAAATATCTACGAAACACCACTCCAAACTCAACTTGGACACATTGTACGAATATTCAAAAAATGAACAATTTGTTCAGGCCAGCCTCAACTCACCTATACTGTAGGTTGACGGACTATCACCTATTAGAAAACAACTACTCCCCTGGCTAATACCACGAAGGGCATTGAATTACATCCAACAGGTGTCAGTGCGGAATTCTTCACAGAAGAAATTCCACATATGCTCGTGGCGATACAACTACCAGAATTGATTTTCAATTACTGGGACGGGACACACTTGCAGACCGGTTTCGGGCTCTTTGGCCCCTCATCAGTGCAAGGCAGTGCCATCATCAACATGAGTCGATGACTTCCCATAATTGAAAATCATACTCGAGCAGAGTATCTTCCCTAGACCTAGGCTGATACAAACAACTAGCAAAATAGCCGTTGCTGCCCAATTCCTTGTACAAGGAAGTTTGTGTTTGTGGAAGACATTGTACGAACTCAACAAAATAGCCGATAAATTGACACCATTTCAAAGGATCCCTATAGCCGATAAAACCAATAACGAACTAATATTCGGTATCATCCTACGATCGATTATATTCATATTGATTCTAGTGGTATCAATTAAAAAGAACAGAAATTAGATCGAAACTCGAATGGTTCTACCCAAAGAAGACGAAGGAAGAAGAAGTTGTTCCAGAAATTGAAATGGTTCCTTGCAGACAAAAATGATTCCATAATTCACTCATTTCTGGATTCTAAGGAGAAATAAGGTTTTGTAACGACCATTCCCATAGTTCTGGTACCCTCATGGAAACCTGATATGCTGACAGTGCACTTCCAGGAATTCATTATCCGGACTCTCAGAGCGACAATACCATTTTTCTGTTATGTTTTATTCATTCCAATTGTAACCATTGTTAGGAAAAGTCGTCCCGAACTCGTACTTTGTCAAATAGATATTTTTAAAGAGACAAACTTCCGTTCCAAGTATTTCATTGAAGGTTGACTCAAATGGTAATAGGACCTCATGATGACCATTCATTTTGGTATGCAGGTGCTAAACTTCTTCCAGGTTATTCTACTCAGCTTCCTACGAATGGGTCTTGTCATATTCAAGGTCAGAAGTTCATTTCCATCTGAATACAATAGCTCTATTTCTGAAAACGAATAATAATTATATTCATTCATTCAATAACGGAATTCACTTGTGGGATAAGAGAGACTGGATCAAGTTTGTAAATGTGGTTGCTTTGATAATTCGGTTCAACTAGATTTGTGAGTTCATAGAAGAATCAATAATTATTTGGAGTACATGAGTTTCGTTAATTTCTTTTTCAGATTTCTCAATGAGATTGAAAGTTAACAGTATGTTCGATTTGATATGAAAACGTGTATGATTAGTTTATGATATGAATTTTCTGACGATTGATCTCTCAATAAATCATCATTTGTTTATAAGTGATTTAATACTGTTTTGATTCCTTCACCATCATCATTGTCAGGAGTGCCAAAGAGCCACTTAGATATTTTTCCACCTCGTTTTGATATAATATGTGGATGAATTATGTGTAATCGAATCAAGTTTTGTTCACTCAGAGTATTTGCTTGCTGCAGTAACAAATCTGCTTTCTTAGTGAGGTTCTGTGTTTTTCAAATGATCTTATTTCAAAATGACATCCAAACATCCTGATAAAGTACTGACCCTATGACACATTTGCTGGCATCAGCTCTCGATGTAAATTGTACATTCAAGTCGGGATGAACTGATATTGGAAACCAATGAGACCCAAAGAACTATTGATTTCTTTGTGCATTTTTGGTATGGAAAAGTGAAGGATTGCATTGATTTTTCTGGACTTAGGCTTCATTCCATCTGTAGCTATTATATGCCCTAAATATTCTACTCCTTCTTCAATAATTCGTTTTTACCTAACTGAATCTTCCACTTAAATTCTTTGAATTTTTTGGAAACTTCCCTAAAGTTAGAGATATTTTCATATTGTGTAGCGAGAAAAAATATTATATCATTCATATAAACGAAGCAAATATTAATAAGATTTTTCAATATTTCATTTATCATGCGTTTGAAAGATGAAGGAGCATTTTTTAAGTCAAATGGCATTCTTGAATACTCCTAATGTCTTGTATCTGTGAAGAATGCTGTTTTCTCAATACTGTCTCCAAGCATTTCAACTTGATGGAATCTGCTTGTAAGATCTTATGTGGCTATGCTCTTTCCAATTTTTCTAGTGTACCTATCGATAATATATGTTATTGGAAGACGGTCCTGAATTGTTTTATTATCGAGCTTTCTGTTATCATTTTTCTAGTTCACTTGTGTCTGGTTTTTTCGATACGATCCATATCGTTAATACCAAGAGCTTTTACTATTACGAGTAATGCTGTCTTCGAGCATTTTTCAATTTGATTTTGTACTTGTTGTAATTGTTGTCTAAAATTGTTCGTTCCGTTAACCAGCTGACGAACTCTCAGAAGTCGAAACTTGTGCTAGCAATGGATCAACGAGGCCTTACCTTTTAACGTGTGATTACCCAGCACGGTGGCCCGGCGAGGATTCGAACCCCGGCCTTCCGCTTGATAGGCAGATATGCTAACCACTACACTACCGAGACCACAATTTTAGGAAATCTATTGGAGTTTGTGTATATAGGTTCTTCGTCAGTAGTTCTTATTATATGTTGTGCCTCTTTAGTGGCTGATAGAGGTTGATCAGTATATTGAAAAACACTGATAGTTTTTACACAATTTGATTTATTATGAATTCATTTCTGTATTCAGATGATCTTTTCTCAGAAGATTCTCAATATGGTTCTGATCTGAGTATGCTTGAAAGTTGTTTATTTCTGCTAGTCAGATTCTATAATCCCCAATTGGAAAAGTTTGTAAGGGCCACTTAGAAATTACATAGGTGTCTCCAACGCTTACATTATGTTTTTCAATGAAAGTTTGACCGTTTTTCACAATGACAATTGATTTCTTTATAGGGAACATAATAAGTCCCATCTACAGTTGAATTCTCGGGAGGTTTCTTTCTCAAAATTTCATTTCCATTTACTGTTAAGTTAAATAATCACATTGTAACGGGTTTTAGTAAAATTCGGCAATGTTTCGAAATATAATGCTCAGAGCGACAGAGCACTCTGTATATGAATTTTACATTCGTTCGCATGCAAATCCAATTGTGTCGTTCTCCGGCTGAAATACGCGATTCCGATTGTTGGCTGGGTTAGTGGAATTTATGGAAAAAAGATTCATGATAAAATCTTATCGTTCGATCGATGGGCAGTATGGGCCGAGATATCCGAAAGACTGGGTGAATGGTGTATTTATGTTTTTACCGTTGAGGGATTTTTCACCATTTCACGCTTGAGAGGCGAATTTCATTGGGTTATGGTATTTTCATGGAATCGCCGAGTTTTCTTTGATATAGAGGATTAGTCTTTGGTATAATCGTATACAATAGGCCTCAGTTGCGTAGGGATTTTGCACAAGAGGTAAGTTTTTCGAGCGTACTTATTTTCGTGCCGTATTTTTTTCTCGATCGAACCCTGAAACAATTCATGACTTTTTAGGCCTTTGTTTGGTACCGTCCCGAATAACTACATTTCCAATTATTTCGAGACACCGGAGTTTGTGGCAATCTTGGAGATATTAGAACGGAGCATTTTTTTGAATTGGAACAAGTTCGATATTTTTTTGTGGTATCCGATCTGCAGATATTCATCATCCGATACGGGAACGGGACGTTTGGATCTTGCATTGCCTTCCCGGATTTCTTCAGCTCTTGGAGATACCGATAAGTACCACCTAGTGGATGATATTTTTTATCAATTATATATTACGAGCGTACCCATTTACCGATTTTACGTGCAGTGTTATGGAAAAGCCTTGTATTTTTTTCATATTTATTTGAAGTGTTTTATACAAGTTTTATATTGCTGTTGTTATTGCCTTTGAGGTATACTTTCGGTCTGAGATAAAGACGTGTTTTGAATATACTTTATCCCAGAACCTCACTCTCGAGAGTCCCCTTTTTTTGGCTAACCTTATGAATTTATTTTTTATACTATATTTGCTTATAATATATAGGTATATTTATACAATTCAACTCTTTCATTTACTTCAACTAGCATAGTGTGACGAGTAAGCCATTTCATTTTAGTGATTTTAGTTCCAAGGGAGGTGTATGTTTTATGTTTATGTAAATCACTTGGCGCCCTTAATTTTTTGCACATATCAGTAATACCCACACCCGACTCCACTGAGATATTAGTCGGTGCATACACCTAAACTGTTTGATCGCCTACTGGTCAAGCTAAAAATTACGTAACAGTTTTATTGACGCCCAACTCGTGGGGCTCGATTGTTATTTGTTACTTGATTTATTTTATGCTAGGTTTGATATAATTCTTGTTTGTTATTACTGTATTTAGAACATAGATTGCTTGTGTGTATGTTAAGGAAAAAATACTTGGCTTTATTTGAATATTTGGTTTTTCTGTAAATTTTTCAACATTTACCTTGTTGAATGTATTCTATTCTGCACATTTATTTTTAGTTTGTTTTTGGTCGTCGTGGTATTGAAATTTTTATCAATCATATATCTGAAGATTCATGATAATACTTGTAAGTGATATACACATTTAATATTTTCAATATTCAGCTCATATGATGGATCCTTATCGTTTAGTTAGAGATGAGTTGATATATGAACTCAAAGTAAGGGGATTTAAGAATACACAGTCTCTCACAGTCGAGGTTATGAGAAAAAAACTTAAAGAGTATTTAAATGCCGAAACTTGTGGAGACTTGGTCACTGATGAGAGCTTGAGCTTGGATGTTGTTACTGAAGTAGAAGCGTGTAATAAAAAGGTTGTAAGTTTAGGAGAATACTTTGAGGAGAAAAATATTTCGGTTGGTAGTACAGAACACAAATACGTCAATACGAAGTTGCTTCATTTGTATGGCAGGCTAACTAGATTAACTGATTTAGAAGGAACTAATGATACTATTAAAGCTTCCATCACTAATTTGTTTGAACAATTGAATGATTTTGAAACAAAGTTAGATGAAAATATTTTGAGTAATGATTCTCATGGGGTTGGTAATAGTTCAAGTGCTGCTAGTTCTTTGGCGGTTACGTCATCTCCAACAACCAGTTCAAGTTCTACTCAGCCGACTTACAGAGCATATGTCCCTGTACACAAATGGGGTATTCAGTTCAGTGGAAACCCTAGAGATAAATCTGGGTTGGGAGTCAATGCTTTTATAGAGAGAGTTGAAGAAAACAAACTTTCACGAGGGGTGTCGGATGATGAATTGAAAAATTCTCTCACAGATTTACTTGTTGGTGACGCATTGATTTGGTATCGTTT
This sequence comes from Zygogramma bicolorata, assembly GCA_032362365.1. Taxonomy (NCBI): domain Eukaryota; kingdom Metazoa; phylum Arthropoda; class Insecta; order Coleoptera; family Chrysomelidae; genus Zygogramma; species Zygogramma bicolorata. Next base: position 158,943 of record JAVJAQ010001869.1, on the reverse strand, counting down.
AGTGAGAGATAGCATTAAATCTTGGTCTGAATTTGTTAAACTTTTAAAGGAGGAATTTTTGCCATTTACATATGAAAGGGATCTTAAAGAAGAGATCCGTAATAGTATACAGGGTGCAAACGAAGGTGTAGGTACTTATTTTGCTCGAATGACAAATTTGTTCAATAGATTGCCACATTCTCCACGCGAATCGGAAAGATTGGAAATTTTGCGCCAAAATATTGATTTTTATTATATTCATGGTTTAGGTTCACGTCTCCACGATATTACTACTATAGGTTCTTTATTACAAGAGTGTAAGAAATTGGAAAAAACAAAACACTTAGCTGAAAGTCGTCCGATACCGAATAGAAGGTTATGTGTGCTCGAAACAGATTTAGCCGGTCCTAACCTAACTAAACCATTGCTTTCTGTTAATAATATTTCAAGCACTGATGTTGCTAGCTTGACGTGTTGGAATTGCAAAGAAGTAGGGCATAGTTTTTCAAAATGTTCCAGAGCTCGTACGCGAAAATTTTGCTTCCGCTGTGGAAAACCGAATGTTACTAAATTTCAGTGCAGTTGCAATTCTCGGGGAAACGGGTCAGGAGATCGTTAAGTGCCCGGTCTAACATCTCCTCTTTGAATAAACCGGTCGATGATTCCTGGGGTGCATGGTTGAATTTTATAAATATTCAATACCAAAAAACTAAAATTGATGCAATATTTTGTAAATCTCAAAATGATCCTCGCCCTTACATGTACGTAAAAATTCATGGAATTGATTTTTATGGTCTGCTAGATACAGGGGCAGCACAAACTATTATTGGTAAGAAAGGGTGGCCTAAGTTATTAAAATTAGGAAATATTGGCTTAGAAAAAAATAATTATAAGGTAAGCGTTGCGAATGGGTGTGAATGTAAAGTTTTTGGTTCTGTTCAACTTCCAATAGAATTAGATGGTAAAGTAAGAATTATCAAGGCTTTAGTCGTAGATGATATTGATGTTGATATCATTTTAGGAATAGATTTCTGTAGACATATGGACATTGTTAGTTACTTTTCAAGCAATTCATGGCAATTTCGGGACAATAATAATCAAGTAGGATTATGTCTGGTTGATGTGGAGGATAGATCTAAGTTGGATAAAATAGTTACAGATTTTTTTGATAGAATGAAAAGCGATTTAGGTTGTGCTAAAGGAGTTTGTCATATAATAGATACAGGTGATGCCTTACCCATAAAACAGCGATACTATCCAGTTTCTCCTTATATTCAAGAGATGATCAATAGGGAAGTAGATAAATTATTACAGCTTGGAGTCATTGAGCCCTCCAAATCCGCTTGGTCTAGTCCGGTGGTGATGGTGAAAAAACCGAATAATGAATACCGTTTCTGTATAGACTTTAGAAAGGTCAACCAAGTATCGAAAAAAGATGCTTATCCATTACCATACATCAACAGTATACTCGATAGGCTACGAGATGTCAGAGTCCTGAGTTCCATTGACCTCAACAGTGCTTATCACCAAATTCCATTGGATCCTTCCAGTAAAGAAAAGACTGCGTTCACAATTCCAGGAAAGGGCTTATTTCACTTCAATAGGATGCCGTTTGGCCTTCATAATGCTCCCGCCACTATGCAGCGTTTTGTGGATACTATTTTTGGTGCTGAATTGGAAAACTCTGTTTTCGTGTATTTGGATGATATAATCATAGCTACTAAGGATTTCCCGTCACATCTCGAGGTGTTGCAGAAAGTTTTTGATAGGTTATTGGAAGCTGGATTGACCGTAAATAAAAACAAATGTGAGTTTGTGAAGAGTGAGCTGAGATTTTTGGGTTATATTGTCGATGAGAATGGCCTTAGGACGGATCCACAGAAAGTCGAATCGATGGTGAACTATCCGATCCCGCGGACTGTCAAAGAAGTTCGTCGTTTTATTGGAATGGTCAGTTGGTATAGGCGGTTTATTCCCAATTTTGCCTCTTTAGTGTCACCCATCAGTAAACTCACACGAAAACATCAGAAATTCATATGGTCTGATGAAGCAGAAGACGCTTTTCGGAAAGTGAAGGAGATGCTGATTTCAGCACCCATACTGACACGTCCGGACTTCTCGAGAGAATTTGTTCTTCAGTGTGATGCGTCGCAAGTGGGGATAGGTTGTGTTTTGACACAAAACTTTGAAGATGGAGAACATGTAATTGCTTATGCCAGCAGATCCTTGACTTCTTCGGAAACTAAATTTTCTACAACGGAATTGGAATGTTTGGCGGTTTTGTGGGGAATTCAGAAGTATCGGTGTTATATTGAAGGCGTTAAATTCAAGGTTATCACGGACCACTTTTCCCTTCTCTGGCTCCACAAGCTTCAAAACCCTTCAGGTCGCTTAGCTAGGTGGGCGCTCCAACTTCAAAATTTTGATTTTGAAATTCTTCATCGCAAGGGCAAATATAATGTAGTACCTGATGCTTTGTCAAGAGCGGTAGGATATATTGATGTAACTAGGAATGATTACGATGCCTGGTATGAAAAACTTCTAGAGAAAATCCGTTCCAGCCCTGAAAAATATCCAAAGTGGTGTGAGCGCGAAGAGAAAGTTTACAAACTTGTTAAGACAACTTCAACTTCGGATCCCGATCATGATTGGAAACTAGTGGTTCCTAAGTCCCTAAGAGAGGTCATTTGCAGGGAAAGTCATGATGCTCCAACTTCAGGACACTTGGGTTATTTCAAGACAAGAAATCGTGTTGCATCTTTATATTACTGGCCAAAGATGAACGTCGATATCGCCAAATACGTAAGGAATTGTCAGGTTTGCAAATCTCAAAAGCCGGAGCAAAAACTACCATTCGGTCAAATGAGTGCACGAATAATATCTCGCCCCTGGGAAGTAATTTGTACTGATCTGATAGGTCCTCTTCCTCTCAGTACGAAGAAAAATCGTTTCATTTTTGTTGTTGCGGATTTATTCACCAAATATGTTTTACTTTTTCCTATTAAGTCAGCTACAAGTCAAGCTATAGTAAACCATATGGAGAAAGACATTTTTATGATTTACGGAGTGCCTGAGCGAATTATTTGCGATAACGGTCGCCAATACGCGAGCAATAATTTTAAAAAGTTAGTTTCTTCGTACGATTCTCGTATTCAGTTTAATGCACATTATCATCCGCAAGCAAATCCAACGGAAAGGGTCAACCGCGTAGTGAAAACTATGATACGGTCATTCATAAAAGATAATCATCGTACCTGGGACGAAAATCTTCATAAATTTGGTTTTGCTTTACGAACATCGGTTCACGAAGTAACAAAATACAGTCCTGCTTATCTCAATTTCGGCCGTGAGTTATATCCTTCAGGTAAAGTCCATACCAAACTAGGTCCTGATATTCAGAATCCACAATTCCAATTTAGCAGTAGAGAAGGTTTAGCTGAACACCTCAAAGGTTTGAGAGAAGTTAATGACTTTGTTAAGTCTAGATTAGCTAGTTCCTACGAAAATAGTGCAAACCGTTATAATCTGAGGAGACGACCGCTTACTCTAGAAGTTGGTCAAACGGTGTGGAAGAAGAATTATCAATTGTCCGATAAAGCTTCCTATTTCGCGTCTAAGTTAGCACCTAAGTTCGTCAAGTGCAAGGTAGCCAAAAAAATTTCTCCCAATGTGTATTCGCTTACTGATTTCGATTCGGGTGATGTTCTAGGTAATTGGCATATTAAAGATATCAAGATTGATTAAAAAAAATATATGTATATTTTTTTTGTGGAAGGAAAGGGGGAGTTTGTAACGGGTTTTAGTAAAATTCGGCAATGTTTCGAAATATAATGCTCAGAGCGACAGAGCACTCTGTATATGAATTTTACATTCGTTCGCATGCAAATCCAATTGTGTCGTTCTCCGGCTGAAATACGCGATTCCGATTGTTGGCTGGGTTAGTGGAATTTATGGAAAAAAGATTCATGATAAAATCTTATCGTTCGATCGATGGGCAGTATGGGCCGAGATATCCGAAAGACTGGGTGAATGGTGTATTTATGTTTTTACCGTTGAGGGATTTTTCACCATTTCACGCTTGAGAGGCGAATTTCATTGGGTTATGGTATTTTCATGGAATCGCCGAGTTTTCTTTGATATAGAGGATTAGTCTTTGGTATAATCGTATACAATAGGCCTCAGTTGCGTAGGGATTTTGCACAAGAGGTAAGTTTTTCGAGCGTACTTATTTTCGTGCCGTATTTTTTTCTCGATCGAACCCTGAAACAATTCATGACTTTTTAGGCCTTTGTTTGGTACCGTCCCGAATAACTACATTTCCAATTATTTCGAGACACCGGAGTTTGTGGCAATCTTGGAGATATTAGAACGGAGCATTTTTTTGAATTGGAACAAGTTCGATATTTTTTTGTGGTATCCGATCTGCAGATATTCATCATCCGATACGGGAACGGGACGTTTGGATCTTGCATTGCCTTCCCGGATTTCTTCAGCTCTTGGAGATACCGATAAGTACCACCTAGTGGATGATATTTTTTATCATTTATATATTACGAGCGTACCCATTTACCGATTTTACGTGCAGTGTTATGGAAAAGCCTTGTATTTTTTTCATATTTATTTGAAGTGTTTTATACAAGTTTTATATTGCTGTTGTTATTGCCTTTGAGGTATACTTTCGGTCTGAGATAAAGACGTGTTTTGAATATACTTTATCCCAGAACCTCACTCTCGAGAGTCCCCTTTTTTTGGCTAACCTTATGAATTTATTTTTTATACTATATTTGCTTATAATATATAGGTATATTTATACAATTCAACTCTTTCATTTACTTCAACTAGCATAGTGTGACGAGTAAGCCATTTCATTTTAGTGATTTTAGTTCCAAGGGAGGTGTATGTTTTATGTTTATGTAAATCACTTGGCGCCCTTAATTTTTTGCACATATCAGTAATACCCACACCCGACTCCACTGAGATATTAGTCGGTGCATACACCTAAACTGTTTGATCGCCTACTGGTCAAGCTAAAAATTACGTAACAACATTCAGACATTGCTGAAATGGAATGACAATATCATTCCTACATGAATAATGTTCCTATAGGTTCCAATCGAACCCCATATGTCATAGATCTCTGAAACTTCTTCATTCATTCATCAAATATGTAGTCCAGTCGGCAGGTACTTTCAGCAACTAAAAATTACCGAGTCAATGAAATTTCAATATGATGTTTACACATGTTCAGTGATGTCAAATCAAGTTTTCGACTTCAAGGAGGTTGTGGAAAAATTTTGGTGGCCGAAAAACTGCGAAATTTTTGGACTTGTTTTAGTTTTTCACCTATAACTCGAATAGGGTAAATCTCAAGTGAAAAGTCATTTGAATTGAATTGAAGAAAACGAAATTCCACGTCGACCAAGAAAAAAATTAATCCGAAATCGGTCAGTTAGGAAAGTTTTTATGGACGATAAAAAAAATGTTTTTTTTTTTCAATTCCGAGAAAAACCACTATAACCCATTTTCAGAGTGCTGTAGCGCTACACCATCAATCTCAATCGCCTACTTCCCCTCCGAAAGTTGTGAATCATCAATTGAAGATTTCAATGAGCCCAAAAAAGTTTAAATTGTTACTTTTTTTGAATTCTCAAAACTATTTTTCCAATATGGTTCTATGCTCTTTCCTGGGGCTTACTGATCTCTCCGACTCATAAAATCCTCTAATACCATACCGTGTCTGTTATAAAATACCCAGGGACCTATAAGGGTTCACCTGTATATGTATGTACGGAGACTAAGGTCATACCTAATAAGTGAAAAAAATCAATATTCAAAACAATGTCTCTACAACGAACACGAAAGAAATTTGGAATAACACATATTATAGTCAAATAAAAGTGGAAATATTTGTGAGGATGCAGCAAATGACGATAAAGAAGATGTAGAGGAAGAATGGATTTATTCCTTCTTCAGTCACGGAAGCTCTCCGGAGGTTCGGTGTCGTCGTCTTCTAGTTCATGCTCCTGGGCGATAAGCTCATTCATGAGGTCCTCTTCATCGACATCGTCATCTTCGTTTTCATTTATGAGGTTAAGCTCGCACGAGTTCTCGCAGGCATGACCGGAGCAATGCTTGCGAATTATTGAGCACTGCAGACCTGCCTTCTTGCACCTGAAGGCTGCGCTCTTGCAGCCTCTGGCGCACTTGCAGGCAAGAATTTTCAAGGGAGAATTCGAGGCTGTGTTCTTCGTGGTGGTGGTTAGTGACCACTCCCAAACTGTAGGGATTTTGTTGTTCCCTAATCAAGTTTGTACCTGCTGGTTTGTATAGAAGGAGTGATAACTTGCAGCATCACTAATCGGTGGAAGCCGGGCATGTTGGAATTTGCTTTTCGCCACCGACTTCGTGAATAGCTTGTATTGGACTGTATCCAAGTTATCTAGCTCGGTATCTCCTCCATACATTGCCTCTAGAAATTTTTCACCTGCTTCACAAATTTCTGATGCAGTAGCATCTGAGTTGTTAAAAATGGACATGTTTACCCTATGTAGGCTTCAATAAACTTTTCGTTGGTGTGTACTATGATTTCCTTTACCTCTCGCAGGAATCGTTTATCTTCACGCTTTTTTCTCTTGATACTTGACTCAAGAAGTTTCTTGCCTTTACAAGACCTACGCCACCTTCTGACAACGGTGCTTTTCATATAAAACAGTCGTCTCTCGCAGGTGATGACGAAGTTGAGGCCATTTTATCTCAAAACGAAACTACGCACGCTACGATACGAAACTTTTGTCTGTATTCTTCTAGTAGGTTTATGGCCTGTTAATACTCATGTTGGAATGCAACACCTGACTGATAACGCAGAGGTCTAACAGTGTATATATATATATATATATATGTGCATATATATGTGCATTTGTGTTTATATATATATATATATATATATAAATCGCTAAAATGCACGTCAGCGGAAACACAAAAGAAAGTAAGTTACTAAAATGGCCGTTATGGTTCGAAAAAACTCATGCAGACGCACCTAAAACAACTACAATTGTATTTGGGTTGCATTGCCAACGATTGGTCCGGGAAATTTGAAAATTAATTTTATGACTGGAAATTACGAAAACTGTTACTCTCTTACCTGAGAGAATGATTATGAATCTTACTGAGATTTTCATTATCATTGTCATTTCCAATCATGTAAAACATTTCGAGAAAATTTTGTTCTGTTTGTAGAATCATAGGGGTTTTGAAATTAATTGTGTGTATCGTTGAAAAAACATAATTTGCCAAGGCACATGAGTTTTTTTTAATGTTGCAATCGCTTTCAAGGGTAATGATGCGACCACTCAATGAACTGGAAGTTTGACCAATATAGGATTTTTGGCAATCCAGGCAGTCGATTTGATAAGTAACCTTTTTTCGGTTTCCTTCATTTTCAAGTAGAAATTTAGTTTTTGAAAAGATTGAGGAAACGGTTCCAACATGTTCACAATATCTTTTGGAATTCAGATCTTTGAATAAGTGAGTAATTTGTGTGAGATGTTCTATATCTGGGGGAAATATTTTGTGATAAAAGTATTTGGATCGACCGAGGAATCACCAATTCGAGGGCGAGGGTGATCACGTTGGAACGGGGAACTAAAAAGCAGTTTGGGTCAGCAGGAAAAACAGTTTTCAACCAAAATAGTTTTTGGTTCATTAAGTGACTCTATTTTGTATTTTGTATATGTGAGCTTGATTATTCTGTTTTTCAAAGCCATGACAAGGTTTATTTTCATGCGATATGGATGGTATGAGTGGCAGTTATTGTAGCGATTGCTACTTACTGGCTATCTGTAACACTTGGTTTTCAAGTTGTTATCATGGTCTCGATGGACCTTCATATTCAATTGTGTTTTGATTGTGTTCTTACGTTCGTGTTGAAGACTTCTAGGAGATGCTCTGATTTTTCCTTGAGAACAGCGATAATCAAGTAATCTAAGTGATAGTTTTAACTGAAAATGAATGTCAAACCCACCTCTTCCATTCTCTAGGTGGATACCACTGAGCTATCTAGGGCATTGAGTTCTCCATCGCATATTTCGGTCATCTGATAAAAAATGAGTATCCTTTCTATCTAACACCTCCAACAGTCGAAAACCGCCGGAGGTTCTCGATTGAATAATAATAACTAACACAAAAATTTGACAGGAATGACTTCCGAAATATGTGATTGAGATCTCAGTGTCCTCGATAGCTCATTGGTAGAGAATTGAAGACCTGGGTTCGAATTCCGATTGAGAAAGTCCATTTTACTTGAATTCCAATTTGTCTGAATGCCGCTATCATTTAATCGATATCATTTCACAAAATTCTAAACCACGATCAGGATCATCCTTATTCAGATCTCGATGTAGTTGAATTTCATATGGATGGTATTAATGTGTTTTCAAAATTCTCGATAGAGAAGTTTCACATACATCATTATCACCAGCTACTTCTCTGGTAGATGTATGTGACTTTTTCCTCAAAAGAGAATAATACAATAATACATACAATCTTGCTGTCATTCATTTCAATCTCCCAGCTTTGGGAAGATCTTTGACAGTTCCGATTCACAAAATGTTTGTTTTGTTCTGGTTACCGTAGATTGGGAAATGTGACGGTCAGGATACTTCCCATTGAATAATCTGCATACCTAACAACATGTTCTTATTCCATCGCCCACCCCAAGCAATATCAATATCTCAATTATATGGGTCCCAGATTCAACGTTCATTTCGAAACAGTTCACAAAAAAGTCAAGAAATTCCTGAAGAAAGAATTCATAACAAAATACAATACAATTTCATAATTGGAGAAGTCTAGCAAACTAATTGAATTTAAAAAAGTACTTACGTCTCATTTTTTTGTGACATTCGAATATCACAAAATAGTCAATAGCTACTTTTTTGACAACAAAATAATTATTAGACTAGTCAATCTTGACAGGTATTTGTCCAGAGGGAGAACTGTTCGTATTGAATGATATAATTTTTTTCTTGCGAATCTCATTTCAAAAATCGAAAAAAAATACATATGAATAAAGAATTGAAAACGCTTTCAAACGATGTGTCATACGCCACAATTTTCTATTTGAAATTTTCATAGGGTTAGCTGGTTGATGGGGCAGTTGAATACTTTCAATGAAAAAGTGTATATTCAAATATAAACTTGTTTCAGGATTTTCCATTCGCATTCATAATCAAGTAGAGAATTGATTCATCCGTTACTTCAGGACCGCACTGTATAAATATACACACATCTCTTGATATGAATGTTGCGTATCGGTGCACAATTTATCTCAGTTATAATAATTCTTGACGTATACTATACTATATCAGATATTTTCGATGAAAAAGACCCATCTACCCTTTCATGTTTAGTGAAGTGAATGCCCTCGAAGTATGCCATCGTGCATCTGGCATAATAACCTATAGCCCTATCAGCCTGCTTCGTACCTGGAGGTGCAGTTATTAAAAAATCCATAAAAGAGCAGTTGCGGTTAGTGAACTTCCAGCCGTCAATATTCAGACGGGAATGCTTTCGATAATCTTGAGCCAATAACGACGCAGCGTTAACGCGTTCGGATCGATTTGAAGATTAAAACTTAGAGGGATAAAATCGGTTAAGCAGACGTATCAATAATCATTCGAGATGATGAAAACAAATTATTGAAATGTTTCAATTCTTTCAGATAATTTTGCTCATGTTTTTATTCAAATGTGTTCTTTCGCCCGGGCAAAGTCCGTAGGAAGTGAACAGAGCGTCTAATTAGGGAGATGCTAGAACAGACACTTGCTCCAAACTTTTGTGCGTTTGAATTTGCATTTCGATGATATTTTTTCATTTTTCCTATATTTTTGGACGAATGTATAAACATTTCCATTTATATTTTAAAATTCATAGCTTCTATTTCAATTACGCTTTGCGGTAGGTTTCAAGAAATTTAATAATGAAAACAATGAAAATTCGGGAATGCAAATGCTTTTCTGATTCTGCATATGTAACGCGGGGCCGGTACAATCACAGATTCATTTCCTTAACCATTTCTTCGAGTTGACTTTGTTCAACTTCTTCCATATTGAAGGAGACACTCAGTTCATCATTAGTATTAGTATGTATTCTGATCAAGTATGTTGGTGAAGTTGTCAATAATTTTGACATAGTCGTGGGTGAGCAGGTGTTATTTCAGTCAGTGATTTTGTGGTGATCGTAAGAGCAATTGCAGCACGAGTATACAAGTACAAATACGCGTTTTCCTCACTCGATCAATAAAATTCGCATCAATTCGTATTCGATGGCGATGGAGCAATACAAGGAAAACCTTGAAGTTCTTCGATTCGCTTTTTCAAATATGCAAAATTGAAACCAGCTCGCAGAATATTGTTGTACAATGGAATTGTCAGCGGGAAAAATTTATCTGCAAACAAATAAACAAAAGTATATTTGATAACCTTCTGGAGGCAAATGTCGCGGTAGAAGAACTGGAAGCAGAAATGGATTCCTGTGGCGTACATACCAGGATATTCAAGGTACCGACATACAATTATGAACAACCCTAATATGTTAGCGAGGACGCCCGTGAGGATGAATATTCAAATGTGGGTAAAGTATAGAGTCCGAATGAAGGAATATAGTGTGACCGAACGTACCCTTGTCTTATATGCATGGTTAAAATATTGCCACTTTGAATCGTCATGTTATCTGCTTCTTGATCACGATGTCGGCTTCCCGCAGGAAACTATCACTCAGCCTATTATCAGAACGAAACCCCATCGTATCACCTTAAGAAGCTGAGAGTTTTATTTCTATAAATTCATGACCTAGTTTTTCCACGTTGTGTTTTTTTTCTGAGTTCGTTTCAGGATACAAAGTTCTGCCAGCTGTAGAGGAATGAAATGCAGAAAATTGATCATCAGGTTTATTGACTTCCTTGAAACAACTAAACAATGCATGTGAGCTAGAAACTGCTGATATTACATTTACTGTAATCTAATTTTTGAAAGTCATCTGATTTGGAAGAGCAAATACCTATCTTTGGAAAATATCCATTGTAGAAATAATTAATAATGAAGATCTCCAAAATGTAAAAGTTTGAGTAATTATCAGAGCTCGGTAAGAGATGTTTTGTCGCCAATTGTGTAAATGGGCATCAAGTACACCTTTACCCCCACAACCATGGAGTTGGCCAGGTTCTGTCTCAGCGAGATTCATCTTTTTGGGTGCACACCATCTAGCAATCAACCCGATACCGTCCTCCCAACCCCATCTTTTTGACTTATTCGTGCACAGCAAAATGTTGGTAGTTCATTTCATACTCTTTTTGATTTCCTATAGTGAGGGAGGTATTATATCTAGTGTATGAGTAACATTGCAGTTAATATAAACGTACTCAGGTCAACCATTTCACCATTTAGCGGCAGTTCATTAACATAACCCGCATATTTATTTCTACGATCATTTTCAAATCTTACACACTGGAGACTTTACTGTAACATAGTTCTCTATTACTTAGCAATTGGATATTTCCTCATTGATAAGCTCTGAGTTTGAAAGACTAGTTTTGAAATTCTGAAAGAAGTTAATGTGTGAGACTTCTGGATACTTGGTTCCCATTTCTTACGGACCTGTGCTTCCTTGTTCCAATTCTAACGGTGTTTCATCCGATCTTGTCGGCGACTCCATCCTGACAGAGCCTGGTACCGGAGAAGAATTCAGGTCCAATTAGGCATTCCAGATACTTGTCAAAAATGTCAAATGATTCGAAATGAACCAATACGGCGCCATCTGCCCCCCAGAAACTATCGTTTGTTTCCTCTTTTATAAGTGTGTGATTGGTTAAAACTAGTATTTGCCCCCCAGACATAACCTGATCTGGAATGCCTAATGGAAGAGCTCTTGCCTGGTTGAAGGTCCAAGACGAACTGCCTTACCATGGAAATCGGTCTGGTATTTATAGGAGAAAGGTTGTTTCCATAGATACCGTCTTTTCCCATAGAATTTGATGTATTTTACCGAAAAATCCAATCTAGCTTCTATCTCATGCAAACCAAGGATCTGAAACTCATGCAATATGTTCTGAGGTAACCTGTCTTTCAGCATGACCATTCCGGAAAAGCGAGTGTTGCCCCATTTTCTCACAAAACATCCCGAAAGTTGAAATTGTTTGGGTTGTTGACAGCTGACGCTACAGGACATGTGTTCGAAAAAAGCCCCTGGGTGCTCTTCTGGGCACCGGAGAGTGGCTGATTATGGTGTCAGTTTTGTGAGAAAAGAATCTACTACAACTCCCACAGAGAATTTTGTATGTCCAGCTGATCACAAATCCCCAATATCCCTACGAAGTTAAGGTGCTTTACCACCACCACTCAGAATAGCCAAAACTTACTCATTGTCCGGAACTTTACGTATTCTTCTACCAAGAGAGTGTTGTTGAATATAAGGGATGTATATGTTGTCCTCTGGTTGTCCCATTACCTGAATTATGTTCTTTCGTTGATAGGATTCGCACCACGGAGAAGGGAAATGTGCAGGTTCTCCTTTTCTGTTCAGGTATGCTTATTCTAGATCCTTGTATACTTACCTATTAACTTACCTATTGACAGTCTTATTCTGGTTGAATCCTAGAATTCATAAAAAAACAAACAACACCCCGGGGCAAACTATCTCAATAGGTACGAAAATTTGAATTTCTACCATGTAATTCATGAAGTGGTTTTCTTTCTGGGGGCAATTCGAGCTATCACATGAAGGTGTCGAAATACTTATTGGCGATAAATTTCAGTACCTGATTCAAGCCAAAGTTCTGAACAGTAGAGCAAAAGAATTAGTGGAGTGTTTATTCCCCAACTTCAAAATGTAGTCAGTCATCAATAGAGGACAATCATGGATACCAGTGTTTGAAATATCTTGAGTACCCTCAACTTGCAACTTGGGGCAAATATGGAGAATACGGTATCGGAAACGACGAGAAAGTACTTTTTTCCAACAAAATGCATTTGGGGGTTAAGAAAACACCTTCTACGAAAGCGGTAAATTTAGAATGATTTATGTTATTTACTTACATGTTCTTGTGATACATAATATTTTCCAGGTAGATTCGTAAAATTTACAGCTTCAGGGTCTCAGTCATGTATATTTTCCTGTTTTAAATAGCTGAAATATATTGTAAAAAATCAACTTCGTCAATTGACATGTCAAAAAGTGATGTTTGGTGAATGATGCAATATTGTCAAATTGTAAATGTAAATCATAGATTATCAAATATAAAAAATGTCAGCGAAATCATCAAATATTATTTGGTGGCCCTGAAAAAGGCCTTTTCTTTAAATGGGACATTGGAGATCTTCAGGGAATTCGAGAATGTCTTCATGTCTGCTTCGTGAATATGATGGGATTGATTTTCACTGGGAGATTTATATAGTGAACCAGCTAAACGAAAAAAATTTTTCTGTTCTGTTTTCATTAACAGATTGGCATTTTTTGTAAAACATATATCTTGCTAAGTTGCCAGGTATATGAGCCTTCTTACGACCATTCGATAAGTTGACGGCCTTCGCATGGCGCCATTTGGACTCTATAGAGTTAGTATTAGCGCCGGTTTCTGGATCTTTGAATGTTAGGGAATGATTGACAGTGAGGTGTTGATATTCCTGCTGGGGAAGGCAGTTGTAAGCTTTCCAGCAATCGTTCCCTTTTCAATCCATTGTTCTATTATTGTAAGCAGAGTATCGGTGTCACGTTGTTCAACAGCTACCATAAAAATTTTGCCACTACCCCTCTCGAAACCTCCAAATACCCACTGTCCTTCAATATGACGACCACGATGGTACTTTCTGTGGCCGAATTTACTCTCATCAATTTCCACAATCTCTCCTGGTCCACCAATCTTTTCCGGTCTATTTCAAAATGATTCAATCAAAACTTCTCTACAAAAACTAGCCAAATCAATGGCGGTTTTATAATTGATTTCAATCTTTTCGCATATCATCGAAAGGGTTACATTTCCCACCCATAAATTAACGAATGCTTGAATTTGAAATATGGATAATTTTGATTTATAAAAAAACGTTCCACATCTAAATTCCTTTGTGTAACAACATTTCATTTTTTTTTGTTTTTGGACCGACACTACGTTATAGCAAATCCATCTCCACCCATCAAGTCTAAAAATAAATTAAACTCATTTAGAATAAGATATGTACTCGAATTCATGCACCGTATTGTATAAAAAACTACCAGGCAGTAAAAAGTGATGAATAAGGTGAATGAGGCAGAATATGCCCTTCATAAGAATTTCGAAGAGCCATAACTTTGGAATGAAGGAAGTACTGCCTTTTGACTTTGAATTCTTGTTCAGAATCACATAATAGATGGGTTGGTACACATACATAATACTCCAGAACCTGATTATAATAGATTATAATAGAACAGTTTATAGCAGCAGCAGGAAAGCTATATTCTGGTCGATAACACATTCCATAACGTGGCAGGGGTGACTTCACTTGGCTAGACATTAATTATTAAACTTCCTGATGACATATTCAATGACAACTTCTTCTATTTCTTCTTGAGTTAACGATCTCTCACTGACAATCATGGGAGGATATATCAGGGAAGATGCCGGGGAATTGTTTTACAAACTACGTTCACAAATCACGAAGATAAGTATAGTTTCATGGTCATCCACCTTTTTTATGATATCCCGAAGATTTGACTTGCTACTACTCTAGGAAAATTGAATAGTAATCACCCTTCCGATTCTAATGAACGATCTTCAGAAGAATGGTTGCAGAAAGGGATCATAGAGGAAGACATGTCTTTCGTCAGTGATGATCGTGTACATTACTTACCTCACAGACTGATTTTCGAAGAGAACAGCGCCATAACAAAAATTTGGCTAGTATTCGTTACGTCTGCATATAAGCGAGTCGACCTTCTCTCAATCATTATGTTGAGAAGGGGCCGAGATTGATCGAAGTTATCCCTTCCAATCATAGCAACTTTCGTTACAGTCTCTTCGAAGCAGAACGACATTTTTGCGTTTTCTGTGAATTGATAAAAATTCGATGTGAATGGCACTCCATTTTTTCTCGGAGTAATATTTGAATGCCACCTCAACTATCGAAGGATGCCTGTTTTGCAATACTGCATTCCACTGTTTTATGTTGAAGGAACATACCTATATCAAGAGGCAGAGAGAAACCAAGAGCTCAATGATCATTCAGTTGCGGTTAGCGATTCTTGCATCTACCTGGTGAGAAGAAAACAATGCTACTTCACACCTCAGGTTTTTTCACACGAAAAAGATTTGTGACTTGACTTGAGGCTTGATCTGCCTACTTCCAAGATCTCATCAACTTTTATGTAAGGTCTCAATCTGCCTCCAATCTCACTACACTAACATAACTGCCCAAGATTGCAGTGTTCAAACCGTTGCTGAAGCTAGCAGGAATTCTTACGCTTCTGTAATTTTTTTTTGAGTGTTGAGAGCGTATCGATCAATCAAGTGGCGTTCAAGTTCAGGAAAACTATTTCTAGATGATCCTTCCATGGATTCGTTGGAGTGAACTTGTTCAACATTTGTAGAAATCATATACAAGAGATTCATTGGCAATGAGGCGAAAAAATATTGAAGGAAGGAATCTCATATTACAAAAATGCTGAATCATGATTATAATTATGATTCGAATAGGTTGCACTAGATATATTTTTTTATTTCAAAAGTGTTCAAATAGTAGCATCAATTCATTGGTCAATCAACAATCATGAATGGAAATTATTTGCGAATTACGGAACTAGATAAATCTGGAAGATTTGGGATCATCCTTATACAAGGTAATATAATTGAAAAAACTGATTCACTTATGTCCTATCATAAATAATCATGGTGTTATACGTTTCAAAAGAAGAATTTCCCTAAGAGAAGACAACCAAGATGATGTTTCCGAAGCATTGTACTATTTAGACTGGAAAGACGTTGAATGCGGGTTTACTGAAGAAATGGATTGAAGTTTGACAATGGGAACCAATATTACGTTTCGTTGAGCTTGATTCATGCTGGCCTATTACTACTCTACTTCTGATGAAACATTCCATGGTCGAGAAACTAATTTTCGATACTTGGTACACATCTGTCATATCGGTACCTAAGTACTTTCTAGCAACATCCTGGGAATATTTTCAATACTCGGTGGTCCTAGGGCAATTCGATCGGCCATGGAGGAGTACGTGATTTACCATTGGTATATTATAGAAAACATGCGGAAACCAACTCCACTTTCGCCTTCAGTCGTTCAACATACTGCACCAAAAAATTAAAAACCCTTATATGAGATATTGCTCATGACACTTTGATGAGCTGTGAGTTTTCCTACATTCTATTGCTCTGAATAACTATAAATCATTGAATTCAAATTTGAATTTGAAATTTTTCGAATTCATTGAGTTTTGAGTTCCTCTTCTGCATCAGAAAAACATCATGAGCAGTGCGTGAGTTACCCCATAGTTTGGTACTGATAATCTCCAAAGTGAAGAATCGAAGGTTCCTGTATCAAAAATAGTTCGAAGAAATCTGATTCGAAAGCCTTTATAACTGAGAATATTTTCGAAGGTACTACAGTGAACATTTGAAGAGAGATGTTGAATTATACTATAACTCAGGAGTAACGAACTCCATATTGTTCACAGAGTTATCGTAGATCTTTAATTCAATGAAACAGGCAGTAATGGACATTAAACAGGGAAGCCCCAAATTTTGCCAAGGACTTCCTAGATGAATATGCATGTTATTCTGTTGGGATGGTATACTCGTATTTCAGTGATGATGTGGTGTTTTTTCCATTATAAATAGTAATCATAATAAAGTATCTGTTTTCATTTCTCTATTAACATCATTGTCTGTGGGTTGGGGGCTAGAGGTACACCCTGACTGGATTCACCAAAATGTTCCTGAATACCCATACTAAGGCGCAATTCATTTGCTACCGAATGGCCACGGTACGTAGACATGAAGATGAGAATGAAGTGAAATTTGGAGTCCACTTTTCATACCAACTGGAGTGGAGAGACTTGTATGTAAGCCTAATCACGATTGGATGAATCACACAGTAGGACTAATATAATTGGTTTTTCAAGATCACTCTTATTGAAAACTCGTTGGGAAAACTTATTACTGATAACTGACAGCTGATAATTCAACAACGAACAAGTATTGGCTGCAACAATGATGGCCTTATTGATCACTATGTTCATTTCTATGAATTTTTTTCTTGAAAAAAAGTCAAGATATTGTTCATGTAACTCTAACAGGAACAGTAGAAGAGTAGAGGATTGAGCTGTGAGACACTTCAAATTTCCTTACACACCAACATTGAAAAAGCAGTTTTGGGCATCAAACTGGGAAAAGAGATTATCATTATTGTTGCTCCGTTCGAAATATATTCTTTCCATTCAAAAGTAACATCAAAATTGTTATTGATAAATTGATTGTTCAAAACATAAAAGGGCCGTATTGTGAGCAATTACTCAAGGGAGATGTAAATGAACGAATCCTTCTCGAATCGAATTGTGTGATACAACATTGTAATCACTCTACTTCATGGACTAACAGACGATATGACTTTATATTCAGGTTTGAACTCAAGAAAAAATCCTATTGTGTTTCCTGGAAACAATAAACGTCATAGCGGGAATGAAATAGTATAATATTTAAGGCTTCACTAGATACAACTAGGTCAGAAGTGAGTGGGTCTGTTCGGCCCTCCACTGCAACCAACAAGGGTTTATTGTTAGATACAACTAAGTACATAAGGGAATACAATTTTTTGCCATCTGGGAAAATACGGTTTCTGGGACGAAAAAACTCATACTCATTTGTCAGATACATCGGAAACACTATGGAATAGCTCAGAATTATTGATGTCACTCATCCATTTCCATTTGTTCAACACTGTTACCAGCAGTGATAAAACCGAATCGAATATACGACATAGTCCCGTAAATAATAATTAATTCACATGAGTTTCACGTTTATGCTTCTATTAGACGAACAGGTAACACTGAAAATTTTTCCGTAGCATTCATTTGAAGCACAAAAACATTTACTGATATTTTCCCATTGAATTCTTCATTTGTGACTTGATTTTTAGTGTACTCAATTTTCTTTATTTCGACGAATTTTTTTTTACCTTCGTGAAATTTCTCACAATATAACTACTGATCATGACTACACTATCTGAATTCATAGTTTCCACTGGTTAACGAAACAAAAAACTGAACATGTTACTCACAAGACACAGCTCTCTGTGATTTCAAATGATGCTGCTGGATTGGCTTTTCGTACGTCAACCAAACTTCAGAGGACGCAACAATATTTTTCAGATTGAAAATCGTTGCAACAGGTTTGTACTCTTCCGTCACTCATCTTGAGAGGAAAAACACATTTCCTCTCAACTCCAGCAATATAATTTTATTTCTTTAGCCTGAATAATCCTCGAAGTGTGTTCCATTCTCAGGTCTGTTCTCTTGACAGAAGATTTTTCCTGGATAAGAGAAAAACCGTTACATTTCGATACAGTGATCATTTGAAACAATAAGAAGAAATCTGAAATAAATTCATATCTGTTGTCATTCATCTTTTCCAAATCACTTCAAAAGTTTGTTCAATGTTACATCTCATTGGGATAACGTTTGAGTGTTCATATAATTAGGAGTGTTGATAGGACAGGACCTCTTTTAGATAGGTTCATTGAGCCACGATGGTCCCTCAAAAACATGATATGTTAGTGAATCTGTCGAGTAATTCGATTTACACATAGATCGTGCAGGTGGAATGCATCTTTTTCAGTGACAATAAGCTCCAAGATGCAGTTTTTCTTTTGACTGATTCGTACCATTATTTAACGCAAATGAAATGTTTGTTCGGAGAATGAACTGCTTAATCTTTTTTTCATATGCAGATTCACACGAAAGGAAAGACCTGTAATGGTTGAAGAACACCACGTGAATCAAGGGACAGGAGATACGAATTGATATTCACTTTGAATTTTTGAAGTTTGTGAGCTTCAGGAAAAAGTTCAGCTGTTCTATTGAAATAGATCCGTGAGCAAGAGAGGTTTGACAGGTCTCCAAGCTCACACAAAGGGGTAGAAATTCTTTACTCGTCGAGTCATCCGTGTAGATATTGCCAAGGATGGTACGATTGATAACAATTCAGAAAAGCACCGACCGTGAAAATATCTATAGAAGAGAGAAAAGTCTCCGACTCTTCTACGATACTCCGATGAAGTGAGCGAAGAATCACCACAAGCCGGCTTGCCTTTCTCTGAGTAGAATCGAGAAGCTTTAATGGATGTTTTGGTGTCGAACTCCATACATGAGAACTATATTCCAAGACAGGTCGTATCTGAGCCCGATAGATCATTAGAGTCTGACGAGAAGTGAAGCATTCCTTTGCATGAAATAGAAATCCAAGTTTCTTGGAAGCACCTTTAGCGATCGATCTCACATGGTTTTCCCATGAGAGATTATTACTCATCGTAATTCCTAACATCGAGATACTTGACACTATAGGAACAGTTACTCCTGACATCTGAATAATAGATGATGATAGATCCGGTGTCTTTGAGAAGACATGCCTGGGCATTCCTAGCATCGAATTCCATCAAGTTCATGTTATCCCATTCTGTTTCTTTCAACAAGTCATCGTTTGTTTTATTGACGTGAATTTTTCTTTGAATTTTTGTTTCTCGAGCTGGTATGGGGACTCTGGAAGAGAAACTAGTATGAAGAGTACTGTCGTCCGCAAAACTACGCACAGAGAACTGTCAGGGAAGAACCTCTTCAACAAAGCACCCAGCTGAGGAGGCAAACAATAAGACCGCAGTTTAGAAAGGAGACCCCGATGCCAAACTCGATCAAACGCTTTTGAAATATCGAATGCAACAGCTATCGTTTCTCCGAATTATCCCATTGAATGCTGCCAAATATGAGAAACATAAGCCAATAAGTCACTGGTTGATCTTTATGGCAAAATCCGCGTTGTAGATCATTAATAATTCCCGAATTATCTAGATATTTGATAACCTTATATTGATTGTTTAATCGAAAAATGTAGGTACATACCAGGTGTTTCACTGGAAATTTTGAAGATGAGATCAATTTTTGTGAGATTGGTTATGCTATAGAAACGTAACTTCAATCAATCACATCAAACCGTGACATTCTATGAACAATCGAATTTTCATATCGGGAGAAAGAAAGACAAGACGAACATATTATGAATTCGAGCCTGAATCGGTTCCGACATAACAGGTTTGGACTTTTTTGCGGCAAAAGAGCTATCTCGCCATAAGCAAATTTCATTTATGGGGAATTGTTGCATGTGAAACATTCTAACAATTTTTTTCTACGGAACAAATTCGAGATTTGGATGAACAATGGGTGAGATTCGGGATATTATATATTTACGAAAAAAATAACGATTTTCGAATGAAAAAGAGTGCAAAAAACCGGTTTTGGTGGGAATCAACTCAACTAAGCTATGTGGACTGTAGAGTTTTCGTCAATTGTTTCGGTGAAGAGTGAATGTAAGTTCTTCAATTTCACAAAAAAAACATGAATTGTGACAATTCAAACTTGACTCAATGAACTAAAAAATATTTCATATATAAGAACATTTATTCATGTTGGAATGAAACAACTTGGATTTCCTGTTTGTAGGTACAAGGTCGTCCCTAGTAACTAAGTATTCTGTACTCTGTGATTGGTGGAATTCATATATTAACTTGTGTGGATACGATAACTATTCAGTTGACTAGGATCGCCCACTTATCCGTTTAGCGAACTATAAAGAAATGAGCATATTTGTGGGTAGGAGTAGAAAATATGGAGATTTCCAAAAACTCTTTCACATTATCATTTGTAACGCTCGATGAACTCTTTTCATCGAATTATCATTTAGATGTGAATAGTTATTGATGCTATGCTTTGTTACAGTTCGTTGCACATTCCAACGTCCAGCAATTGTTGGCGTCTATATGGTACGAGGGCCTACCCGGATTCCGTCGAAAGAATATGGTCCTGCAGGCTCTGGAAATAGTGAGGATCGGCATCCTGTTTCCGTTTTTCTCCATAGCGTACATTCTCGCCCCGCATTCGGTCATCGGCCAGACCATGCGGAAGCCGTTTATCAAGTTTATATGTCATTCCGCTTCGTACTTCCTCTTTCTATGTGAGTATGTGAACTAATCTGGGAAAGGGTTTGATGAAGGAAAAGATGTGAGGCTTTTTGCTTTCTGCCACGTCATTCTTTTTATAAGATCGTTTTTCACGTGGGTTAGTGTGTGTGAGGTAACGCAGGATGATAATCTCCATTGCATGGCATAGTGATTTCCCTTAGTTCGGCAGAAACTATGGGAATTCACCTTCTGGAAAAATGGACATTCTGTTCAGTGTTATCTATATATTTTGATAGCATGTAGGTACAGGTTATCAACTTCAATGACCCTGCAAGCAAATGTTACCAATGAAAATTGATTCAAGTAAAAGAACTCGTCATGAGTATCCGATACTACTGCTAAAAAATAATTCATGACCACATATATTGACAAAACTACGAAGACAAAATATTTCATACGAAATGTGGGCGAGGTGAACGTAATGTGACTTACTTCTGGGTCCTCAACCTACCAAAATCTGAAAGAATAAGAATTAATATTGGAATCTATAGAAGTGTAGAGGGCAGATCCTCGATCTATCTCGATTAATGTTAATGATAATCCTCAAGTCCTCCTCAAAATCCGAGTCATCAGTTGGTGTTATCACACCAGACGTTAGACGTCTTCATTCTCCGGGCAAGGGAGAACACTACTGCGATTTCTTGGACCACATCTCCAATTCAGATGATATTGCAACTGCAGTCAAGCGTATCACAATTTATCTTCATGAAAAAATGGAAATTTATGATCCAAATTGCGTTTTGCTTGTTTTGTTCCATAGTGAGAGCATCTCGACTGGGGCTGGAAGCACACTTCCCAAGGTCTCGGCCCCATCATCATAACAATAATACTGGGATAACATTGCCCTATAACACTAATCCCTTCAACTACTATAATTTGCTACCTTCACCAAAGAGTTTCTGAGTTAAGGATTCCACAAATTATGATAGACTGACAATATATGAATGTTTTTCATACCATATTAAGAATTCAAAAATAGGAACGAAGTGTTGCTCATGATCATTACTTCCATAGCGTGAATGAGTTTGCATATGAGTTGAAAATGAATCTCTCGTAATTTTGTTGACGTATATATAAGTTACTTCCACATGCAAATGTATCTGCCTTAGTAGAGTGTTATCTTGTTATGTCTATAAGGATTTCAATTCGTTCTTAACTAATGTTCCTTACTCATTCGTACACTTTATCTTCACTTTTTCTGCAACCTGTAATGACGATTTGTATTTCTACACATTCGAAATGACTTCGTCAATCAGAATAACATTACTCTGACAATGAAGCATATTCTGATTCTGAAGAGATGCGGTGCCATAAGATCTGGGGATTGCCTCCTAATTCAAAAAAAGCTGCAACAGCAAGAAGGTTGGATTGAATTGCTTCGTAGTTTCCAATCACTGCGAGGAAGTGTTTTGAAATTCTAAAGTTTAGGTAATTTTACTTTTTCTTTCAAATCGATTAAAGAATTCAAACAATAACATCTATGAATGGTACCATCCAAGTACGACATACACATATCAACACTGAGAATTTGAAAAGATTCTTTATGTATCACAGGAATTTTCATTTTCTTTTCATATGGATTCCTAGAATATTGAACAGAAGATATTTTCACAAGAATATCATTGAAACATTTTCTGAAACTCAACCCCAAATAGGGCAAAGGTCGATTTCGAGTTGTTTCATCAATTAAACTTGATACAAAAACAGTAAGTAACGTTAGTAAGAAAAAGAGAAAGCAATACCAAATGATATTTCTTTGTGGATGAGAATATGCATTTATGTAGGGAATATGTATGATTTTTTGTAATTTCTCAAATGAATTTTTCACATCTTTATTACTTAGAAATATATAAGTAATAGGGTATGAGAACATTCAAACAATTTTTCAAAGTGAAATGTGAAGCAATGAATGAATAGGAGCCGTTCAGATCACGTCCCGATTTTGTTGGCTATAAACGTGTCCGTTACTCATACATTTTTCCAGACAATTTTTATGTATATGCTATATACAGTGGGATCTTTGAAGTGTGCAAGAAAGATAGAATTTTTCATTAGTTGTACAACCGACGAAACTTGGTGGTTGAACGAAAACCATTTAGTACACAGTAACAGTACAAAGGGCAGACAAAAAATGTTGAAATTGATTAGGAATAAAGGACCCCCCATTGTAAAAATATAGGATTATTCCATAGGGAGAAGTTTTGACCAATTATGAAATCTATGAGAGTCGGAAAAAAAAATTTTTTTCAATAACTTCCCTATGATATATTCAAATTCTAATCAGTCTGTATTCAAATTAGCTAAAACAAAATCATTTTCGAATGCTTTCCATCGAATTGGAGCGAATTTTCGAAATTCACGTGTTCTTTTTTGCTTGGTTTTTTGGTAACTCCCAACTTGGTTGCAACGATATTTAACATTACTCTAGAATTTCGAAATTAACCTTCTTAACAAGGCTGATGATCTACTTATAATACTGTGTATATAAAAATGTTTGTAATCAGTAATTCGTTCCATTATAGAGGGATTAATGAACAAACAAACAAAAATTTTAAGTATCAGGCTGAGACTTCAAATGCGGGCAAAAAAATTCACAACAACTGTTTCTCGTGAAATCATCCTATATTTTATCAAAATGGGGTACTTTATTCATAAAAAAATTCAATATTTTTTATCCTGCCCTGCATACTGTTGGACCCGGAGCCAATATAAATGCATGTTAGTCGGCTATTGAACAAGCACCAATTTTTTGCGGTATCTTAATTTCGGTTGTACAACTAATGAACAAAATTCCATTTTTTACACAGTGTAAATCAGAAGTAAGGTTTGAATTAGCTATTCAGTAGTGAAACTAACCTTACCCATTTCGATCCATAGTATACATCAAATTACTTTATATTCATCTGATATTTACAAAAACTAAATCAATTCGTCATAGTCGAGTGGAATTCAATAATATAATATTACCTATATATTACTATAATAAAGGCGTGAAATTGGAATTCTGGTGCAATTTAGATGACAAGTGGTTGAATCTGTTGTGGTATGTTATGATACCATAATACCTTGCAGCTTCCACTCCTTTGATCTCGGGATTTGATGCAGAATATGCTGTAATTTTGTGTCCCCTGACATTAGGTCTCAACAAGTTGCGACGGATTTTGCGAGTTTGAATTATCCTCTCTAATTTTTCAATTTCATATAACATTTCGTGGATTTGAATGACCGAATAATAATTTACATTTTGATCATTATGCGACGATAATGATAAAATAATACTTCAGACAAATTTCAGTTTTATGCAAATTTCCTATTATGGTTCATAAAGACTCATCGTCCACCGAAGAAGAAAACGTTTTGAATATAGTGAACGATTTCTTCATTCATTCATGGCTTTCAAACTGTGCTTCACTGACTTGAAGTATTTTTTTTGGTGGGGATTTTCTGCTACACAAACTCGAATCATAGCTTGTACCGCTTGAACCGCAATCTACTTGTTGATGTCTCACGTTTCTGCAGAAATCATTTTGTTAACATCATCCTCAATGTAACTTCACAGAACGAACTCTAGTGGAACAAATGCGAAAGCTCGATTCAAATATCAACCCAGACTCAACTTTCATAGATTTCATTGATCATATCTGATCTATTGTTAGAATGTCATATGATTCTTTGGTTTGACAGCTGAAATTTTCAACAGAGATCAATAATGAAGAAGTGATTCTTGGCTTTTTCTTCTTCAAGTCAGAAGTTAACCAAAAATTATTCTCTCTATAAAAATAATAATATTTATATACATCACCTTTACACCAAACCGATAACACCCGTACTCGACGCCAGTTGGGCTACCAGGATAGCATTCTCAGGAGAAGAAGGAGCCCCAACGGACCAATACAGGAAATCCTCTTCTGATTATTCGAATTACCTTTCAATTTAAGAGCGATCAGCAGACGAAGTGGGATAGGACTCTCGCACTTTTAATAGTAGTAATATCTGTTGCTATTTCTCATGAACTATGAGGAAGGTAATCTTTCCGAAAGTCGTATCTTTGTGGTTCATTTTCCAAATTATACCCTGATTACAAACACAACTCATTCGATCAGTAGTGCAATAGACATTATTTACTATAATGGAAATATATAATATCCTTGAAATATATATATATATATATTCATTGAGTATATCCAATAATTATTGATCTCAACAAACAACGGAATCATTTCTATTGATTTTCATATATGTCACATTCACCTGATATGAAGAAACAATCCTCATTTCACTGATCTCATGCTATACTGAACTTCGTAAAACTGTCCGAATCATTCGCCTGCGATCAATCATTCATTTCATCAAGTATCTCACAGCGATCAAGAAAAAAAATAACAGTAAAGATAGCTGGAGATCATTTTTCACCAATCACAAAAAAAATTATGCGTTGTTCTGACTAACTTTTAGAGATCTCTGACCACTGCTTGGAGTATTTTAATCGAATATAACATCCAAACAGATTCTAAAGTGAAACTTGGCAAGCGTTTCATGTTCTCATACTCTAGATTGAGTGATGTTCGGCTGGAGGAAAATTGATGTTTGAAAGATACAATTTGATAAATCAACGTCAATTCTCCATCTTACACTGATTAACTTTTGAGAATCGAATTAGATGATCCTGAGTTATTGGCAGCCAAGTTATCTCTTTCCACAAAGGTTTTCCTCGGCTTGAGTCTCGAATTTTCAGTGGAAAAATCGAACAAGTTTGAGTTGAAATTGGGGCTCATTATCATGAAAGTTGATAAGAGGTAGTCAATCGATAAATGAAAGATATTGTCTATTCATTCAATATTGTTATTCGTTTGAGAATGATTGAAAATCAAGTAACTGATGAAAAGAAAAGGCAGTGTTAGGGGGAAGAGTTAAAAGTGAATACAGTTTTTAGAGTAATGCTTACCACAGGACGGAAAAAAGGGACCAACGATTTCGGTTTTGCCCACAATCGAGATAGAAATGGAAGGACTAATCCAACAAACGGGATATACTTGTCGATACAGGGAGTCAGGTAACGTGACACCTGATTCTAGCACGTATTTCTCCAATTGAGTGCTGAACGAGTATAAGCTTATTATTGTTTAGATTTCGAAAATGCAATTGTAAAATTTTGGTGCGAGGTAGCGATTTGACCTTCGAATAGTCAATTCAGAGATGAATGGAATAACATAATGCTGTTTTTGTCGGATGCTGTACTGATGATTTGATAAGTGATACTGTTGCTTTTGCGTGTGGTATTTTTTTTTTTTTTTTTTTATTCTTTATTTAACGTCGGCCTATTTCCGCTACCAAGGCCAATCACCGACGCCGGTGAGCACACTTCCCCCAACCGGAAATTTTGCCGACACCCTCTGGTATTCCAACCAGAGGTAGGGATCTTTAACGAGCCCAACATCCATGGACTCGGGACCGACGGCTCTAACGGCCCCTCCGAAGGACGGCATATCCTCAATATATCTTGTGCTCATTGACATATTCGTCTGCGAGCTATGATATGCTACTTCGCTGCAGCTGTACGGGCTTTCGACACGGTATTTCCCTGTATGGTCACCCATCCAAGTACTAACCGCGCTCGGCGTTGCTTGACTTCAGATATCGAATGACTGTCAGTCAACCTGAAGAGCTGGGCCATGCCCGTGTGGTATCTGATGAATGCGTTGTAATAATATTGTCTCATACAGAAGATTTTGGATTCAACATACAAGGTGGAAGTTGGGTATCTGTGGCTTTTAGAGTGAATTAGTTTCAGAAACCTCCCTTGCATTACTTCGAAGGTCTGTAGATGGGTTTTTGGGGCTGCGCCCCATATGAGTATTCCATATGGTAGATGACTTTTCACTAGGGAATAAAAGAGTGTAGTCAGATAATTTTCAGGAATAAGGTCTTCTATTTTTCTGAATCTGTGCAATATTGTTGTCAATTTATTTGAAAGGTGTGCTATATGCAAATCCCATTTCAAGTGTGGATCTATAATCACGCCTGCGTATTTTATTTTCGAGTCGGATTATGAAGGTTTACGAATCGGATTCGATGGATAATTGGTTGTAACTTGGAGCGGAAGAAATGTAAATACGTATATTTTTCAGTGTTCATACACAGTAAGTTGTAGTCCAGTCACATATAATTGAACAAGGTGGGCCCAGAACAGTTTCCTGTGGCACTCCATATTCGATTATAGTTTCGGTATATTTGTGAGATAACTCTGGAAAAACTTCAGATTGTTATTTCGTATGTCTTCCAAGGACTGCAGGTACACCGTATCAAATGATTTTATCAGGTCTATAAATATGCACAATCACGGCTTGCTATCATAAAGACATTCGTTTACTTCTGTTGTGAAGGAAATGACAGCGTCTTATGTGGATATTTTTTCTCTGAAGCCATATTGTTGTTTTGAAATTCTATACTTGTTGAAGTAGTTGATGAGTCTTCGTTTAAATAGTTTCTCGAAGATCTGTGCTATAAGTGTGATCCAAGAAATC
This sequence comes from Zygogramma bicolorata, assembly GCA_032362365.1. Classification (NCBI taxonomy): domain Eukaryota; kingdom Metazoa; phylum Arthropoda; class Insecta; order Coleoptera; family Chrysomelidae; genus Zygogramma; species Zygogramma bicolorata. The sequence continues at coordinate 131,177 of JAVJAQ010001869.1, read as the reverse complement.
GGTCTATAATTATTACTGTTAGTTTCGTCACATTTATTCAATATATGTGCCACCATCGATTTTTTTAAGGTTGAAGGATAAATGCTTTTTTCTGTACAGAGTTGTTGACGATGAATGTTAGTGGATGTACTATATAACGACTGATTTATTTAACGGTTTCGGATTTTATGTTCCCTACTGCCTTTCCGCTTTTCAATTCTGAAATAGTCATCTGTACCTCTTCTGCGGTGATGGGTGCAAACACAAAATAATTTCTCTGTTTCTATACTTTCTATAGTTCCAATACGATGTTGTTGTTTTTTGTATAACTCATTCGTTGTACCACTTTCCACAAGTCCTTTGAATTAGATTTGGTCTCATCAATTTGTTTTTTTAATGATAGAATTTACCTTCTTTTATCACTGCATTCAGTTTTTTTCTGTACTTTTAATATTCGTTTTCCAATTCATTGCTTGGATGTAGGTTATTCTGGAGATCTTCGTACATTTTATTTTTTCATTGATAGATTTAAGAAGGGTGGTATTCTACTAGGGAGTTATTTTTGTGTATTCGTTTCGTATTCGTTTTTTTTGTGTGCATAATTCTAGTTAATTTTTATAAATTCAATAAACTGCGTCGTTGCTATCTCTGTATTGGTTGCATTATACACATTATCCCAACATATGCCTTCAAATTTAGAATCTATCTTTGATGAGTCAATAATGTATATAAATCTTTAATTTTTTTTGTAATACGTTTGGTTTTACGGTTTGAGGTAATTCGTGAAATTGTGGGGTAGTGGTGGGTTATGGTTGATTTCAGCACCAAAGGGATTGTACATACCATGTTAGCGACTTCTGTTTTCAGAAAAATATGATACAGACAAGTACTGCTACTACCTTGTTCTCTTGTCGGTTCTCGTTCGGCTCAAATAATAGTATATTGTGCAACGATCATATAATGATGGTTATTAATACACGAGCATCAACCGGGATACGAAACGAGCCGAAAATGAGTTTCGTATGGTTGATGTGAATGTATTAATAACCATTACATGAGAGTTAGTTGTATACGCTATTTTATCTACACCCGATAAATAGTGAAGAACTACAAATATTATGTTTATATTTGTATTGCACACAATAATACTGATTGAACGAATTTCTTCGAAAAATTGTGATCAATGGTATTACTTTGAGAAATAAAACGATGAGAAATGAATAACAAAAATATTACTGGAGGCCGGAATCAAACCCATGTCTCTTCCAACTAATCCAACTAGCTAAAATAACCTCAGCGCCTTAGACCGCTCGCCTGAGAAGCTCAGAAAATTCAATTGAAAAAAATCAAGGAATAAATCATTCGTTTCATTTTTTCATTCCATTACATTTCAAATCATACAATAAATAATACAATATATTTGGTAGTACTTCATTGGTATAGCATGAACAATCAAACAGTATTTTTGTACTGGTATGAGATTGCTCACAAATCATCAAAAACTTTTTTTCCATGTAATAAATAAATGAAAGAAAAAATATACGAATCAACGAAAAAATTATTTTATGAGGAAAAGGATAAGTGAAAGAATTGTCAAATAGATGAACATTAATTCAATTTGAAATTCTTTTGAAGAGAATGAATTTTTTCAATCGAAATTTGAATTGATTTATATTACTAATATTTTTCAAATCCTCGGGTGATTTATTGTACTTAGATAATGATTCATAAACAAATCTTTTTTGTCCAGCTACAGAGCTAGCAGTATCAAGATGAAACAAGTAATGTTGCCTAGTATGATAGTTATGAATTTCTGAATTCCTGGTTAATATAAAGTTTGACTTAATTAATTTATTAACAATGGAATGAGAAATTTTCAAACTATAGGTATATCAAGAAATGTTCCTCCAAAGAAAATGTGCCCGTTATTGAATATAGTTCATTTGTTGGAGTATCATATGGGAGACGATGTAGTACTTTCAAAGATTTTCTATATAAAGCAGATATTTTATTGAAGTTCTTTGGACATGAACCCCATATATTTATGAGATATTTGATCCGACTGTGAATATGTGAGTAAAGAAACATATTGGCTATTTTATAATTTAATTTGGGACATCTTCGTAATGCTCCAATAATAGGAGAAATTTTTTCAACGAGGGAATCAATATGTTTATCACATTTCAATCTATCATCAATCCAAATGCCAAGATACTTCATTTCAGTCTTTTGTTCAAGACGTTCATTCTTTATTTTGATATTTAACTTAATATTTTGTTTATTTCTTTGTTGAAAAATCATGAATTTTGTCTTTTTGGGGTTAACAGAAAGGAGATTGGCGTAAAGCCAGTCCTCAATTTCCTTTAAGTCTTCAATTTTCTTTAAGTCTTCAATTATAATATCTTCTAGAGCTAAAGGGTTTTTATCAGCATACAAAAATACTGTATCATCTGCATATACGGTGTAATTACAAGATAAATTGATTTGCGAAATATTGTGTATATACAGCAGGTATAAAATTGGGCCTAAAACTGAACCTTGGGGAACTCCCTTATTAATGAGTAATCTTTCAGTTTCAATATTATTTGTACATGTTCTTATTGTTCCATTGACTAAATAAGATTTCAAAAGATCATCTACAATTCCTCTCATGTCAAATGAAAAATTCAATCATTCTTACTGTATGTCTGCCCGTGAACATGTCGAAGGTGATTCTCCCATATCGCTGGTATCAGACATTTTGTTATGATTATCGAAGTTTGGCTATATTTTTCAAAAATTCAATACCTTTGGCGATTTCGATTTGACAAACGTCAAATGCAGAGCATGCACATCATGCTTGATTGGAAAATAATGGGGTTCTATTGGTTGAAAATCTGTATTGTAATGAAAAATCTGTATCGCAATGGATTTCATTATAAAACGGGTTTTGGGCATATAAGAGTATTATTAGAGTACGGATGTAGATGAAAGATATTCAAATCTCCCACCAATATAACGCAATATTCTGAGTGGTTTCCATTATTTTCCAGGAATTCTTTCAAACTTATATTGATATCCTGAATATCCGTATTTGGTGATCTATATGTGGCATTAACTTTAATAGACGGCTTGGAGTGATATTTTTGTGATTGATACTTTTATATTATTCTGAAAGATTGAAATTTCATATTTGTAATCGAGATCAGATTTGATATAAGCAACAACATCGTCGTTTTGGTTCAGTTCACTTTCGTTATAAAATATATTATATCCTGCAATATTATAAAGGTTTCGATCGACTACTTCTCTCGTTTCACTATTATGCATTGAATATCAGTATTTGAATTTTGCAACATGATCATGGATTCATCGAGGTTCTTATTTATGCTGCGAATGTTCATTTGTAGAATATTGAATGTAACGTCCATTTCATTCATTTTCAAAATCTGGAAACCCTGTTCATAATTATCTATACTGGTTGATGGTACTGCCTCGATCTCAATATCACGAATATATTGATCAATCATCAACATAAACTTTCCATTCCAATTTTTCCATGTTTAAGTTATATTTCTGTTATATTTCTTTTATCGTTACCCAGCAGCTTGTCAGAAGTGTTAGTGATACTTGGATGAGCTTTTCATTGATAGTATGAGCTGTTTGAATCGAATTTTTATATTCATGACAAATCCTGCGAGTCCATCTTTACATTTTCAAATTCCCATATTGGGTTAACATTTATATGAATAATCAGCAGAGAAAGAATGAGTGATTTCTATGAAATTCAAATGAATGAGAGATAAATTGTGGGGGATGGTACATTGAATACTTCATTCTATCTGAAACTTGTTTCAATCCGGTGGCCAGCAAGCATACTGTGGATTCAATTTGTGACGAATTATGAGTTTAAAAATTCCTAATTCTTGATTCTATTGAATCTTGAGTTCATTTTTTTTTCGGTCAAAGAGGGAACACAGAAAGTTAACAAGGACAAAATCAATAAATAAATATACTTTGAATGCTTTTTTCAGATCCAATCAGTCGAGGGCAGTTGGGACCCTTATTTTCCAATCTCAAGTTGACGTTTTACGATATATTCTTCCTTTCATGTGTGTACAATTTTTACCCTGTATACGACTTTCGTTTCCAGATGTTTGCACTGGTGAAATATTGTTCAGTTGAATGCCATCGAAGTGAAGATTTAGGATTATCTAGTATTCGCACTAGTCAATTGATGAAAATTAAGTGAAAATTATTGTAGTCGTCAACAAATAGTAGCAGAAAAGTGATGAAACGGATAGCAAAGACGTATAATGATATTGTTCTCCCAACCATCACACTGCGTTTGCTGCTGAAAAATTCCAATATGTGAGTTGGTACAAAACTGATCACTTCCATCATTGTGGTCTCGGTAGTGTAGTGGTTAGCATATCTTTCTATCAAGCGGAAGGCCGAGGTTCGAATCCTCGCCGGGCCACCGTGCTGGGTAATCGCACGTTAAAAGGTAAGGCCTCGTTGATCCATTGCTCGCACAAGTTTCGACTTCTGAGGGTTGACGTTCGTCAGCTGGTTAACGGGAACGAACAATTTTAGAACAATTTATACAGCATCGCTATCTCTACGGAAATGATTTCAAACCAGATGATCAGAGCGTGAAACCGGGAGCAATAGAGCAGTTGTTCTGTCAGGGGTTTCCTTTCAATATTCCAGAATAATGAGTAGCAGCACCTTGATTTTCATATATCTCAATTATGGTTTACTCTTCGCCTCTCTTGAAAGACCTCTAGCAAGAATTCGCTCTCCAGTCTTATATAAGTCGAGGCCCAGTTCGACAAGTATCGCTGAAGTAGCACGCATCTGATTGGTTACACCTCAGTAATAGAGTATACGTTATCATCGTGAGGATCGTCAAAAATTGACTCCTGACAATCAACCGCGTGCGCCCATTCTATTAGTTCGTGTAGTAATTATATATAACTGTACCAACATATCTCTTCGTCTGAATTGGCCCAGAACCTGAGGACGCAGTAGAGTCAGTTGAAGGTGTCAAGTGATGATAATAATGTTAATTCACATAAATTACAGTTTCATGTGAGAAATGTTCAATGAAACAGTACAGGGTGAAATATGTGAGTGGATATATACAATATATAATACACAATGCCTCCCATTAAAACTGACTATTTCTATTCTTGTACTACGCGTTCTCGTCACTCCTCTGATTCAATTATATATCGTAAAAAGATATGAAAGAAAACCACCAATTTTTTTCAAATGAGTCTCTCATTCTGGGGTCGAGTTTTTCATCGTTTCCATTATGTTCACATGACCTCTTACAAATAAATTCGGAACCAACTGAAACCTATAGTAAATATTCATATTACATTGAAGAACTTGAAACTTCAGTTTTGACAGTTCAGAGGGAAATAAAAATATTACTCATCATAGAAAAGATTATTTTTGTATTGGTTATTGTTTTCATATTTGACATAATGCTTACCTTTCGTCTTCATTGGATAGTGGAAAAGTTTCAAAACTGAAGTGAATATTGGTATATCACTCGATCAATAATATTCCAGATGTCTCTCAACCATAGAAATTGATAGGGGTGTTCTGCGAATATCAGGAAAAATCTCTAAGAGAAAGTGGCTGACCAATTGAGAAACCAAACCCACAACATTTCGATTTTCAAGAATGACTAAGATTCGACCGTCAATCTCCACACTCATGATCATATTCCCCCAATAACTTTTTTTTTCTGTGCAAAGTCAAATTCCTTTTTGGTAAACTATAACATGTATTGACTGAACACTTGGTGTCACAAAGTTATCTCGTTGATTTCATGGGAATACCTGTTCCTGATGAACATTGTATGTTGGAATTTATATTGGTTCCACAGTGAAGACACATGAAAACATTGAGAGTTAAAAAAAAAAATACATACTTCCTTTCCTTGCTGACAAAATATTGCAGTTCCTGATTAAAGTGTTTTGCATTCCATTACGAAATTTCGTGAGAAAATATCCGTGTGTCTGTTAGGGCTCTTTGTTATGTTAAACCGGTGCTAAAAAGGAATGTATATTCCGCTTCACAGATGTTGAATGAATGGATAAATTCACGTTTTCTTTGTAATGAATATTCAGTTGACAAAATAATCGAAGACATCCTGCCTCTCCGGAAAAACATTCCACTGTTACATTGTCAAACAGTTTCAAGTCTCATATAGTCAATTTTCTCAAGTTTACAACACATAAAATGTTTGCTTCTGGGGATAATAATGAAGAATAACGTTGCTTTATATTGGGGAAAATATATAATTCCACTATACTGGGTGTCCCACAATTAATGTGACAGGCAATATCTGGTTTGTTGAAGGAGATACACAAAAATGTTTAATACGAGAGTTTTAGGAGTACATGAGAGCTATATTTTGATATGATTTTCAAATATACAGGGTGTTTGGTGTAGGTGCTACATACCAAAATTCCATTTTTTAAAATAGAACGTCCTGTATATCTTTACATATTCAGATGCTACGTTATATTCTGATATCATTTCATGTTTGGTTTTTGAAATTCGGTTACGGCGTTGTTGAGTTATTGCTTAAAATGTAAAGTCTTGAGAACGACTATTATTTTTAAAAATATCTCATACAATTATTCTCTCTGCATAAGATCTCATGAAAATTAGTCAAAATTTTGGGTGTTCGAAGTAATGGTTTCAATTTTGAGTTGTAGAATTCAGTCAGGAATCATTTTGAATATGAAACAATTGCGAAATTGAAAGAGGTGTATTCGAAAACAAAATAAAAATGGTAGGTACCTAGAAATAAGTCATAAAAATTGTTCAAAGTGATGCCCATTAGATATTATACAGGCTTCGAAACGTCGAATCACTTCTTTCGTACAAGTCGCTCTTATAATATCAGGCGTAATATCACTGCACGCTAGTCGAATTTTCATTTTCAGATCATCCACATTCAAAGCGGGAGTAGTGTGAACAATACCTTTTAAATGACCCCATAGGAAAAAATCAAGCGGTGATAAATCTGGGGAACGAGCCGGCCACCGAATTGGACCCTTATTACCAATCCATCTATTTGGCTACGTTCTATCCAGATATTCAGTAACAACCTGTGAATTGTGAGGAGGAGCACCATCTTGTTGCCACCAAATTCCTTGTCGTTCTGCTATGGGAATATCTTCCATCAACTGGATCAAATCATTTTCTAGAAAATATAAATATCGCAATCCATTGAGATTTTCATTGAAAAAGTAAGGTCCTATGATGCGGCCATTGAACAATCCACACCATACTGGAGTTTTCGCACAAAGAACACAGTTACTGTCTTGCAAAGAATCGCTAAATCGAACTGACAAGTAGATACAATTCAACTACATTTGTAACTATGGCATCAACAAGCATAAGCTACTTGATGAAATTGTGCAATATAAAGCAATTCACCCTCAAGTTAGTCACATTCTCAAGAATTTCAATATTATATTCAACTGATACCGATATCGTATCGTAGAGGTGAGAATAATGGTTTGTATTCAGTAGTAGTCTAGTTCAATTTAATAAAAGATATAGACTGGATTCGTGTACGAGTAAATAAGTTTTTTTGAAACTTTATATTTAAGGAAAAGTGCAATGACTCAACAACGCCGTAACCGAATTTCAAAAACCAAACATGAATTGATATCAGAATTCAACGTAGCATCTGAATATGTAATGATATACAGGGCGTTCTATTTAAAAAAATGGAATTTTGGTCTGTAGCACCTACACCAAACACCCTGTATATTTAAAAATTATATCAAAATAAAGCTCTCATGAACTTCCAAAACTTTTGTATGAAACATTTTTATGTATCTCCTTCAACAAACCAGATAGAATAACGTTGCTTCATATTGAGGAAAATATATGATTTCACTATATACTCAAAATGAAAATTTAAAATAAGATTATGTCAACATTTGGGTGACTACTCGATAACGTAGTTGATCACTTTTCCATTTCGAATTCAATATCAAATAGTCTTGATTCATCATTTCTCATTAGCACACGATGGAAAAGAAATAATAAATTTCACTGGGATAATTAATTATACTCATGACATGAAATCAATGGGATATCGCGATCAAATATACGAAACAGTCCCTACACATTCCTTCCTCTCTCGAACGTAAAACTTCCAAAGTGAACTAAAGACTGAAGGAGATAGCTATATGTAGAAAAAATGAAGTGGGGTAGAGATTGTTGATTTTCTTAGCAGCTATGAGTCATACCTGTGCAGATTGAGAATTCACTTATCAACATTCCCAAAATGAACATTTTGAAAAAATCGCATTTGAGTTGAAGTGCATAGTATAGTTCGACCTGGCGACGTCTGACACAAAAGATATACATGCACCCGAAGAGGACTCATTGGTAGACTCAACTAGTGGTAGGACCTGAAAGTGGTGAATTTAATCAATTATATCAGAAGTCAATTATATTGAGGTTAGTTTTCATATTCAGATTTGGCTTGCCTGAAAACTGATTCACATAAATTTTCGAGATATTTTCGAAGCTCATTGGGAAAGGAAGAGTCGAAAAGTATATTTTAGCAATATCATAATTTTATGGAATTTATTGTTGAAAAGTTTGATAAGCAATATTTTATGGTGAATGAATTTTTTTTCTCGTAGTTTTTGACTATTCAAAATGACTCATAGCTGGTAAGAAAATCAACAATCTCAACCTCACTTCATTTTTTCTACATATAGCTATCTCCTTCAGTTTTTAGTTCACTTTGGAAGTTGTACGTTTGAGAGAAGAAGGTATGTGTAGGGACTGTTTCGTATATTTGATCGCAATATCCCATTGATTTCATTTCATGAGTATAAATAATTATCCCAGTGAAATATATTATTTCTTTTCCATCGTGTGCTGATGAGAAATGATGAATCAAGACTATTTGATATTGAATTCGAGATGGAAAAAATGATCAACTACGTCATAAAGTAGTGATCCAAATGTTGACATAATCTTATTTCAAATTTTCATTTTGAGTATATAGTGAAATTATATATTTTCCTCAATATGAAGCAACGTTATTCTTCATTATCATTCCCAAAAGCAAACATTTTATGTGTTGTAAACTTGAGATAATTGACTATATGAGACTTGAAACTGTTAGACAATGAAACAGTGAAATGTTTTTCCGGAGTGGCAGGCTGTCTTCGATTATTTTGTCAACTGAATATCCATTACAAAGAAAACGTGAATTCATCGATTCATTCAACATCTGTGGAGCGGAATATACATTCCTTTTTGGCACCGGTTCAACATAACAAAGAGCCCTAACAGACATACGGATATTTTCTCACGGAATTTCGTAATGGAAAGCAAAACACTAATATATATATATATATATATATATATATATATATATATATATATATATATATATATATATATATATATATATATATATATATATATATATATATATATATATATATATATATATATATGTATATATATATTCATTTCAAATCCTCTGGATATCTATCACAGTTTGTCTTCGATACGAAGACCATGCCAACTCACAGCTGATGAAGGCAAAAGCCAGAAATAGCTAGCTATCTTGTGGTGGGCATTTCGAATTGAATGCAAATTGTGATAGACCAGAGAATTTGATAATCTATTTATCAGTTTCCTGATTCATCTTGCTTCATAGCAAATAACACTTTCTCTTATATTATATATTATATATATATATATATATATATATATATTATATTTTTCACTTATATATGTGTGTGGATAGGTTTCTGCGGTCAGTTGTATGTTGTTGTTGAGTTCGGGTTGAACCGCTTCTGGAGTTTTGTTTGTTCGGCTCAGATTTTGGAGTCATTTTCAAGAGGTTAATGTGACTCCACGCCGAGATCTCAATCTGCCTTCTCCTTAGATCGAACTGAGGTAGCGAAAGAAGTTGGGTGGTATTTATAGCAGCGGGTGCTGCTAAAGCACCTTCGGATGTCTTGGTGGGGACTGGGCATCTGGAAATTAGGGGTTTCCATGCAGTTGGAAGTCTCTGACCGTCGTCACCTTTATTTAAGCAGGAAGGTCGCTTCTCGATTTCGATGGCCTCGCGAATTATACGAGCTTGTAGTGTTTTTGCTGTGGCGATGGTCTTAGTGTTCTCAAAGTCTATATTGTGTCCTGTCTCTTGATGATGTTTGGACAGAGCTGAAGATGGGTCTGATTTTCGGACAGCAAGTTGATGTTCGTATACTCTACTTGTCACACGTCTGTTGGTCTGGCCTACATATGTTCTATGGCAATCAGAACATGGTATTTCATATATACCCTGTGATTCGTTAACCTTGGGGGAGCGAAGGAATGTTGAGATTTTATTGTTGGCTGTAAATATCGTTTTTATGTCGTGTTTTTTGAGATATATATATATATATATATATATATATATATATATATATATATATATATATATATATATATATATATATATATATATATATCTATATATATATATATATATATATATATATATATATATATATATATATACGATATAAATTATTATATTTTTGGTGTAGTTCCAGTGAGTTACTAATATGTTGATGTGATAATCAGAATCAGTTTTGTTATTCAATACAATTTTAATACACATTTCTTTCGACAATTACAAGAGAAAGACGTTTGGAAATATTTTTCTTCTGTACGTAAAGTTTTGTTATTAGTGTAATTTGATTTATGTCTTGTTTCTATAGAGTGTTGTGCAACTGCACATTATTTATTATTTAGTTTTATATCACTTTTATGTGATGTTATTCTATCATCAAGAATTCTAGATGTTGTTCATTATAATTTGGGTGACAATTGTATTCGAATTATCTATAGTTTCAATATTTTTTGGCATATTTTGTCCACTATGGAAAAGTTTTATGATATTTGAAGATAAATTTCCGAAATCAGGTGTAGATTTGTAAGAAAAATTTATAGGTGAATTATCATTATATACATTTCTGTTGATTATAGCAGAATTTGTATTGCTGCCAGTATCGAATATCATTCCATTGGGGAGTTTTCTGGGATGAAATTTTTCCATCAATATGTCTATAAGTGTGTATGAGTCTGTGACTTTTTTATTTGAGAGTGTGTAACAGTTTTTCTATTTCTGCAATGGAGCTATCCAATTTCCACTAATTTTTTTCTGAGAAGAATAGTAATTGAAATATCTTTCTGAGTTAATAGGTTTGATGTACCAATCAATTGATCAAGGAATTATCTGTTTTACGGGTAACTCCAGTATCAAGAAAAGGTAGGGTGTAATTTTTGATTATCTCTATAGACAACATCAAGAATTTGATGACATTTGTCATATGGTATTGCACAAATGATAACGTCAATCTATTTCTTCAGAAAAAATGTTTCGAAACTTAGTTTAGGAACTCTATATTGTCGAAAAAGTCATCCAATGCATATTGTGCTGAAATAGGAGAAATAGTTGTTCTCATTGGTGTACTAAGAATTTGTTTTTAGTATTCACCTTCAAAAGGAAAAAACTTGAATTCGAAATGAAATCAATTTTTTCAATACATTTTTGTTGGTTAATTGAACATTTTTTATTCATATTCTTTCATCTTTTGATGATAGTTGCCTCTACTAGAGTAATCGGTATATTGCTGAAAAGTGGAATATATCTAGGATGATTGGAATATAACCTGGTGGTAATGATTTTTCAGTTATAAAATTGGGAAAAGCGAAAGAATCCATTATATAGAAATCATATTCGAAATCATAAGCATCAGTTAGAATTTTTTTAATCATTTGGAAAAGGGCTACGTACACTCTTCATGTATAATGTCTTTCTCTCGAATCCCTTGGTATTTTGTTGAGCTCGATCTACTGATCAAAAGTCACCGTGCCACAAAAAAAATCTCTGAATAGTTTTCGAAATACAGGGTATCAAAGCTGGCAAAGATTACTTTTAGACCGTTATTAACTTGTCAATATCACTCATGATTATGGGTAGAATTGAAAAAATCCAAATGGAGTCTATAGTTCTGATCTCAGCCCAAACTTCCATATCTATCATGAACTTTGAAGAATAATGTACAGGATGAATCGTTATATTTTTCGACTACTATTGAGTGAAAAATATAGGCAGAATAGCTTCCGAAACGACGTCAAGGTGAAGTATAATCATTTTTTGTATTTTATTTCCAAACTCATGAAGAATGACGATCCGTAACTGACAGAATAGGCAAAATGATTGCTTCATGATTATGCAGCTACGTATAGGAACAAAATCAATTCGACCTGAAAAAAAATATTATAAGAATTTCAAGCTTTTCCTCTTAGATTTTCCAGCGGATAGAAAAGTCAGAAAACTCTGGTGAATATCATTAATATTCATATTCTCACTTGGATAGACGACTCTCATGATTATTATTCATCTCTAGATGATACGATAGGAAATTGGGGTGCAAAAATGAAAATATACCCATATCAGAATTTTTATCCGTAGTAAAATATTTCCGAAAAAATGATTCTTTTCATAGTTCAGTCGATCGCTGCATTTTTACGCAAGTTCCACTCTAATGGAGCATATGTCACCTCTTTCACGAAAACATTCACCAACTGCTTCTTCATGGGAAATAGTTAGATCATTCACACAAAACCTGGAATCTTCTCACTGATCGAGTTACTACATTATATCATCGTGTCGGCGCAGCATGTTTCACTTATATGTACTGTGCAATTTGAGGAAAAATCATTTGTTAGTTTTCACAAAAGATACCTTTTCAGTTTTTGTTGATGAAAAAACTACTAACCAAGTAATGACATTTACACTAACATGATCCTAAAATACAGGCTACAGGATGATCACTGTCAATATGATGACCTATGGTAATTCAACAATCCAACTCAATTTGATAATTATCATTGAACATTATCAGATTTGCCACTTATCAAATGAGTATAGACAAGTCAATCATTCAACCTCTTCGTTGAAATATCAGCTTCTTGCTCAATCGATGGAATTAATATATTATACTGAGTATTCAGTACAACCACAAGTTTCGACTTCTGAGGGTTGACGTTCGTCAGCTGGTTAACGGAACGAACAATTCACAATCGCCAAGGTTTGAATTTTATTAAAATTGGCGAATTCGCCGAGGCTAATTCGGAATTTGCGAATACTCTATTATCGTTCATATTAAATGTTGATGCCTGACTAGCTCGAGGGTTCTCACAGGTGCATACAAATTCAAACATCGGTTGGGTAGAACGACCAGGGCCACCGATCGCTTTCCGCAGGGAAATCGATGGAAGATCGCTTCTCTGGGTACCGACTACGCAGAGGTATACAAAACGACGACCTCCAGACTCGCAACCAGGTTCAGGGAGTGCCAGTATCGATTAGATAAATCAAATATCGCTCAAAATAAGGAGCTAGAAGTTGCTTAGTTTCTATCCGCGATCACGACTAGCCACCACGATGACTCAAGGCTGAATAAGATTACCCCTAGTAAATTCGGTGGGCGTTCAGTCCCCGAGAAATCCTATTTGATGAGGATGGCTCGGCGATGGCTCGCGACGTTCTCTGCAGGCACTACTCGGACTCAAATAGCCGTGAGGATCCCTCATTTCCTGGGAACTGGAGAAAGGTGGCCTCTTCTTCTTTCTTCGCACTCTTGACGTGCCTGGAACGAATGTCTATCCAATTCAATATAATTCTCGACCGGCCAGAGGCTCGGTAGACTCCGTCAAATTTATTCAGTAGCAAGCAGGAACACAGGACCACTTTGTTCAGTTATACTTTGAACATAGAGTGATACGAATTCATCAAGGAGCAGTGTTGTGCTCCCAAACTGGCAGTGGCAATTTTATAATATGCAGCTTTCACAATTTCAAATCTCCAGCCAAATACTCCTAGTATTGTATCTTTGCTCCTAATAATTCTATTGGAACGCTTTCCCTCTATTATCGACTTCTTCCTATGCTGAAAATACCTGAAAATGGTTTTGAGAATTATTCTCAATTCATTCGCTTCCTATGAACTCCTGTATTTGGATAAACGTGACTCTTAATCGAAGCGAATGCTGAACGTCAACTTTTTTTTATCAACGTTAAGGTTGGTCACGTGGATCCTAGTTTTCAATGCCATTCGATTCTCTATCCAACACCGGTGTGTTTGTGAAAATCGGCCAAGGCGTTTCATACTGATGAGCGTTTGAAATTTGCCTCGTTTATTCCACTTATGAATTAAAAACCTAAATAACTTTTAATTAGCTACGAGATATTGGAGTATCAGGAAAGCGCTCATTAAATATTCTCCCTGCTTCGTGGTAATTACGCCTAGCTACAGCGTAAATTAAAATTGCTTCGGGTTTTTCTTCTGAAGGACGGGGACAAGGCATTCAAAAATCATGAGGAAATGCTGAAACCTATGAAAATTATCAAAAGTATCGACATAATTAACGTCAATATTAGACTGAGCACTCTTATAGATTTGAAACGTTTATTTTCGGTATATATGTTATACATTTCTAGAAAAAATCTCAACTTTTATACCAGAGCTTCCAATCTCATTTTTTATACACTTCTCCATAGCCTGTCGCATTCTGAAACACACTATAGTCACCAAGTCAACCATGCATTTGAAACAAAATCTCTCCATCTATTCGGAAATGTATCCTGAATGCAGGCATGTCTCGATGAATTGCTGTTCCTGTACATTTATTCTAAAGTCGTTTCATAAAATGGAATAGTTCCACTAACTCCACAAATTCAACTTCTGTTTAAACATTTTACAACGGAAGCACAGAATGAACCGAAAAACCCAAAGTGTCCAGTAAATCGTCGACATACGGCCGTGCTCTGTTTTCCGTGAACAATGGAGAGACAGTTGTTCGTGCAACGTATTGTAAATAAATGTTCTACTTTTCGCAGCATGAATCCCTCTGACAGATATTTTGTCAACGACACACATGCATTCCATCTTCATAGCCGTCTCTTGTGCTTTTATCCATCTAAGGCTGGAGGAACTTTCCATCGCAGAGTGGAAAGTAAATGGAATAATTTTGTTCACAATTCAAGGAAAGTATGGATTTCACGAAAGTCTGAACTGAAGTTACGTTCATTCTTCACGATTTACTCCAGACAGAAAATGTCAGATGAGAAATGTATGTTAGGGTAAAAACATAGTGGAGCATCTCAACCTGCCGCGTCACTCGCCGCGCATATGCCATGCCCTTGTAAAACATAGTAAAGTAGATCTCGCCCTTTGCAGTCTTGTGAAATCATCGAATCAAAACAAAACTAAGAAGGGTCACCAAAAACCAGAGAGACTTACGCATAAGATTCATAACTTGTGAAGTACTCGTAGTCATTGCAAACAGTAGACATGCGGTATTGAAGATAGTGGGAAGACACGTGACCTCAGGAGAACCAATCTCAGCGCTATTTCCAGGCAGCTGCATCTCCAAAATCAAATTATTTTGTTTCTCGAAAGACGGCATGCTATTTGGAATGGTGCGCCTTGAGCTGAACGACTTCAATATGTTTGTTACTATGGGTTTCTTATGGCATTGTTTCTTCATTGCCGTACGGCGATGTGACCGGCAAGTTGAGCTGCTCTGCAATGTTATCAACCCCATTCTTTCTCAAAGATGATAGTAAGGTTCTTCATCTAGAATATGCCTGTTACCAAGCAACTATGGTGATTATTCAGCTGAATGGGTACTGAACTCAATGAAGAGCAACTACATATTTTTCTGAATAAATATGGTGAACATTGACAGCAGTATTTCCTTACATGATTTCGTATGTAAAATCGAATATAGACATATTATATAGCTCTCAGCCATCAGATACATTCAACTGTTTTTGATACCAAGGAGTATGTGCTATACTTTCAACCACTTTTTCAGTTGTTCGTTCATAGATGATATACCATGGGCAATGTTTCAGATAATTCTCCTTCTGATGGAGCCTGCGGAATCGATAAGAATCCAGGAATTATGAAACTTATTACTAGAAGTATTGAACCTGAATCAGTCTCAGGAAGTCAATCTATCTCGAAGAGTATTTTCATTTCGAAACTTCGACCCCCTTTATAGGGAAAACGACAGATCAAACGAATTTGTTTCTTGATTTGTAATTGTCATTTGCGACTTGTGAGTCTTGAGAAGTATCAACTATGTTACTCGTTTGAACAATCGAGTCCAGTCAAGAAAGGAAATCTGGATTCATCTTATACCTTATACCACTCATCTATCACACCATACGACCCCTATAAATCCAATGCAATC
This sequence comes from Zygogramma bicolorata, assembly GCA_032362365.1. Lineage (NCBI taxonomy): Eukaryota > Metazoa > Arthropoda > Insecta > Coleoptera > Chrysomelidae > Zygogramma > Zygogramma bicolorata. Next base: position 114,888 of record JAVJAQ010001869.1, on the reverse strand, counting down.
CTCAGCAGAAATAACACGCTATCACCATCTTTTTTTATTGCATTTTGGGGTAATTGCTTGGAGGGTCGTAACTGTGTTGTACTCACAACGATTTTCTGAAGTTTATGTTTTCAGTGGAAGTTCTGATTAACCGAGGGTTCTTCCGAATGAAATTAATACAAGTTTCCCCCAGAGTCAATTACTGTCGAGAATAGCGTGAATTTCTACTAGAATGCCTGATAAAATCTTTGTCTCTCATTTTGAAATCTGTGAGATATTTGTGTGAAATATCGAGATATCCCTACATTTCATTCGGGTACGTTGAATGTTGAATTCTTTGAAGGGAATAGGAAGTTGAATAATTTCGCATGATATACAGATCGTCACACACAAGTGTCCGGATGCTATGCTGTTGAACAAATCCAGTTCTGAATGAAGTAATGGAGAACAATGGGAAAAGTTTATGTAGAAATATGATAGCCAAATGAACTCTGACACGGTTTTTTACCCATTCTCCGGAAGCCCATAACTGAATTCAGAGGAAATAGAATCGATGGATACTTTTGAATATCTTAAGTAGTTCGCTTTTGAATATATGGGGAAATATTTCTTTTCTGTTTGGTTTTGCTATCAGGAAATGAATATGAATTTCAAGGGATTTTCTGGCTGAGATTTGTTCTTTCAAAAACCATGAAATTATTGTATTGATTCTTTTCATTCTGATTTGAAATTCACCAAACTACCTCGTGAATAATTTCCTTCATAAGTTCAATTGATTTAATACTTCTGTCTCGACCTTTTATTTCTCATTCAACGATGTTTAATTTTTTTCAGTACCTCCTTTTATATCATTGGTCTCATTTTGATTTTTTAATTTTGGCACAGAACTAATAACGTATATGCCCGGCAATCTCTGTGATGTATACTAAGATAAAAAAACATTCAGAATATGTGTTCACTGTGTTGAAACTCATTCCTAGAAGGTGTTTTTTCTTTCGTCATGGTCTACACTACCAGTGAGCAACTGGAAAAGTATCTGAGTTTGTGCCAACATGGATGAGCTATACTTTTCTATGTCTTCTCCAAACGGAGACTGGACAAATATAAAATGACGCTTGGAAACGTACATCTAGGAATCAGCCAATATATTACATATTTTTCATGTTCCAGTTTCGTTCCACAATAACTAGTTGACAACGGTGCCAAATGTTCCGTTGTTGGCGGTAGTAGTCTCCCCGCGGAAAAATTAATTTGATAATATTGCTCATAGAAAAAGTATTATCGAGAACCATCAAATTCCACAAATTGGTTGGAATGTTATCTGAGAATTTGCTATGAAAACGAGTGACTACAGGTTAGAGAAAAAAGTAAGATGAAACGAGAGTCTTGGATATACATAATATTTAATACAGAGCGCTTATAAAATAACTGAGCTGCAATGAGAAATACGTAGTAAGCTGAGAGTTGGACAAATTCTAACCTGTTATTCAAGCTTATTTTGTGAATCTTTGTGATCAGGCGTTTATAGGTCACTTCGACTCTTTATTATAACTTTCGATTCCTATTTTTGTTATGATTTCATTTCTTTAGAAGGAATGTTGACGGAATTAATTTTTCGAAAAAAAGGAGCCGATACGGTACCAAGTCTGTTCCATGAACAGGCAATAAGAAGATATGTATTGCTGCCAAAAGTCATCACTCAGTGGACACACTAATTCGAATAAAAAATATAACCTAGCAATTTGACGTTCGAGTATCATGCTGTTAGTCAGGTCCGAACATATATAAAAATATGTTGCCAAGATAAGAACCACTCTGAATTAGTTGAAAAACATTCCTTAGTTTTCATCTGATATTTTCATAAACGGGTACATTGTTAATTCATTTCTTGCTTCATTCTATTTTTCATTTAATTCAATCCTACTTTTATTATGAACCCGCCTTTCGTATTGTAAATCATTCGATAGTAATCTCAGACTTCTAGAAAGGAGTGAAAATGAAACAGAGTATTTACTGCAGCCATAGACAACTGATATCGCTTTTTGAGAAGACATGGTTTATTGATTGTTGATATCTCACCACGACAGGAATCAGTGGCTTCGAAATAAGTTTGACTCCTTACTCTCAAGGAAAAATCATCAAAAATAACAAGAAATACCTGTATCTTGTCATTAAGGGTGGGCTTTCATTGAATTCAGCATAAAAGTATTCTTTCGAGAAAAAAAAAACATTTAAGTTCCTCTACAGAAACTGTTTTTCGAAAGTACGTTGTATTCAAGATTTATAAAGATATTATCAACGAAAAGAGTCATATATCCATGAATTCTGAATAAAACATACAATTTTCTTAATGAGACGCGAAAATGAGATTATTCTTCCTTTTCAATCACACCACCTGTCAGAAAAAAATCACCTTTCAAATTTGAGTAGTTTATCTTCGAAAGATCTTGGTTGAACTGGTTGAAGAGATCTATAAGTATGAACTTCTGAGAATATACTCTTGCCTGGGAGATGTATTATGATTTTCAGTGATTGTTCTTGATGTGAACAAAGTTGATTTACGAATCAAGACAATTCATATCAATCATTCATAATTATCCCAAACGCTATACAATATAAATAAAAAAAAATTAGGAATGATATAAATATATTCCGATGAAATAATGAAATGTGAAAGAAATAAGGAAAATAATATACATTTTTTCAATTTGCAAAGCAGAAAGTATGCTGTCATTTTGGAAGAATATCGTGGACATTTGGGTAGGAGATATAAGTACTCATTCGAATCGATATATATTCAATGGCACCATTTTTCAAGTAATTCTGAAACCGCTACTCACATCACTACCGTTCCTGTAGACCCGTCATATTTTTTATGAATTCAAAGGCAGGATCGGGAAGTGAGAAATCCTACGATTATCTGAAGAAATAAGCATTCGGTAATATCATTAGAGAAATTCCGTTGTTTCACGTTCACCAATTATTCATGAATAGGACAGGCTGTTTGTTCATGAAGCACAACCAAAATTTTTCGGAAAACATCACAACTTCCTGTACGACTACCACTAACAATGGGTTAAAATCGCGACACGTGTTTCGTATTTGTTGAATGTGGATTTTTATCAAGTGGCAGCTAGTTTGACAAATATTTGTGTTGGTTTCGGACCATAACTTTCACACTTCATGCTAATTTGACACATTATAGAATTCACGAGTGAAAATTTTATAGTACAGCGCAATAGATCAGGCGGCAATATAATATTTCTCGGACCAATTTCCCACAGCGTAGCCAGAAAATCATGAAGATATTCTGACAGAGTGTGGTGACTTTTCCGGATATATTGCAAAAAACTGTAATGAAAAATGACTTTCCACAGTATGCCTATTACAACTTAAACTAGTTTCATCCTGAGGTAAAAGATAATTTATGGGGCATAATCTTTGGAACTATACAGTGCAGTCTAACACACACAAATTCTGGATGTGACATGTAGTACCACGAGGCGCGATTTTTTTGCAGGTTATGATTTGTTTGAACTTCGAGTATTCTCCGTTCTAGAAGCAGACTGTGAAAAATTGGTCCAAAAATCTATGACTGCGGCTCGATCTGTTACCTATCGAGGTAGATTGCAGCAACTTTCTGCCATTGAGAGCCCCAGAGAACATCTCCTTCTGCAAGGAATTCTAGAGTTCGGTCTTTCGGTTGAAAAACAAACTTTGAGAAAAAAATTTCAGTTGGCGGTGAGACTACACTTGTCATCTCTCTCAAACGTATGCCGATACCAAAAGCAAAACGATTTATAATATTATAAAAAAGCTCTGATGTTTGATTATTCGAATTTCCAACGATGTTTCAGAGAAATATTACTGAAAAACTGAGAGATAACCAGCAGCTCCAATATATGTTGTCGAATTCCACGACATTATTTTTGTTTTAAATTTTTCCATCGCTATACAACGCGTAAAAGAAAAACCAGTTTTCCTTAGAGTTTCCCCAGATTGTTGTCAACTCTCTTCTTGCGGAATATATTTTATGGTGAAGAAAAATAATCTATTTATATATCATTCGTTCCGAAATACATATTTCTCTGATGTACAATGAATTTTTGATTCCATATAAGGAGTTTGGTTGATTTTTACTTCTATCATTTCCAGTTATGCTCATTCTTGCCTCACAGAGACAGTTCCTGCAATCGATATTTGGCGTGGGTGAAAGAGAAGAAGTGTTTACTCAACGTGGTGCTACTCCGTCCTTAGTCGAGTGGATAATTCTATCATATGTCAGTGGTGAGTAATTTCTGAGTTTCAAACTGAACAATAGTGATAGTTATGCTATACGGACGATATCAATTATAATAACTGGCTTGATTTCCTACATGACTTTCATCATGCATGTATTATACATATTGTTCTAAAATTGTTCGTTACCGATAACCAGCTGACGAACGTCAACCCTCATAAGTCGAAACTTGTGTGAGCAATGGATCAACGAGGCCTTACCTTTTAACGTGCGATTACCCAGCACAGTGGCCCGGCGGGGAATCGAACCCCGGTCTTTCGCTTGAAAGGCGAATATGCTAACCTCCACACTACCGAGAACCACAACATATACATAAAAACCTTCCCCTTGAATAAATCTATGTTGAAAAAAAACATCAGTATCTGTTGCGTAGTTTTCAAGATCTAAGCATACATAGGGACAGACAGACAGACAGCGGAAAGTGACCTTGTTTAATACTATGTTCTCTTTGTCCTCTTCTTCATTTGTTGCAATCAACAACATGGAAGGACTGCGTCATGGCTGTACATGTCTGTCTGAATCCGTTTCTGAATTCGGAGACACGGGATTGGTAGCAAATAAAGAACACGTTGGAACATATTAGATTCGATTTCAAACAGAATCTATTTCTTTCCATAGTAGTTGGAGGTTCACATTTCCAGTATTTGTCTGGGTATGAACAATATAAGTCAATTTACTTCACACTGATTATGGTCCAACCTAATTTCGAAATATGTACATCATTGCTTTGGGAATTCTACAGCCTGTCAAACGATGTGCCACTCTACCCCTACTACCTATTAAATTTCAAGAGTCTGGTCACTGCTGGATAGTTGAAGTGACAGTGCTGTGGCTATAGCAAAGACAATTTACCTCCCTAAACTTAAACGGGACGGTTTCACATCAAATACACGATATTATTACCCAAACCTCCTTCAAGTCTCAGAAAGTTATTTATATTCTAAGGTCGTGAAAGGCTTTTTTGCGTTCCGAGAGAGATCATTGTCGAGGCCGCTCCATCAGAATTATTGGTATTAGTATCACTTCTCTCCCATTTCTGGTCAGATTGTGAACCTCCTCAGAAAAAAACAGTCCCACATCATTGGTTGATTATATCGCTGATAGCTCTCTGAAGATATCCTCTCGTGATGTAGAAATAAATTCTTTTACGGAGATTCCTTCAAGCAAGATTGGTAATGAGGGATTTTTTCAGACGGATCTTCGTTCATACAAGATAGGTTCTCAATGATTCCATCTGTTGACATTATGAAAGAATATTCGACATAGTCCATGGGCATCAATCAGTTCAGGCCAGTCTGAAAACTATTTTGACAGTAGGATTCGGCTGACACCTGTCAGAAAACAACTTTTTCCTTGGCAAATACCGCGAAGGGCATTGCATTATATCCGACTCATGCTAATGCAGGTTTCTTCACAGAATAAAATCCTGCATTTGCTTTTGGCGATACAGAGGAAGGAGTTGACTCCCAATTATTGGGGCAGGCATACATGCAGACTGGTTTCGTGCTATTCGGCCACTCATCAGTACTAGGTAGCGCCATCATTAACATAAAGTCTATGAGTTCCTATAATTGAGTATCAAACACCTTTTATAGTATCAAGCCTCGACGAAAGCTGATGCGAACAATACGCAGTCATTTCGCCAACTACACATGAACAAGGTACCCCCGAAAAACACTGAATTCGCCCATTCTCCGAAATTGATTTTATTTTTGAACTGTCTGAAAATTAATTATTCCACACACTTATCACTTTCCGAGGCCCATTGGACGAAACGAATTCACAAGAAAGTCATGTTTACTATTACTGAATGTTTCTGCTAGGACTGCGAAATGATTAATGATTCTCCTCTTTTGCGAGTGGCTTGAACAGCTGCCCCCATTTATGGTCTCAAAACATCCCATTAATTTGTAACTCTATTTCGCAAGTTTTCGTCACGAGATTCTGATCGAGAGCATGAGCTGCACGCTCTCATTCGTGGAAACATTCCCACTCTAGTTATATGTCTCCATTTTCCCTTCTGTCAATGATTTCAAGATGTAAGCGTCTGTCATTTATAACTTTTACGAAAAATATCTGTACAGTACTGGAATACGAGTACGAAAGACGATAATTAGAGTCATTATGAATATAATGAACCAGAATATGTTAATTACAAAATCTGCATTTGACAACTAGAATGATTCCTGATAAGACGGTTGCTTCCAACAAAAACTATAAGGAAAGAGTGTAGATACATCACACACCTTCCTCATGAGCTGAACGTAATACTTTTTCTAGAAAATACATTCATGTTCTATACCTAATAACTACAATATCTCTTTTCGGTCTAGAGTGGTCAGGAAAGGAAGTTTCCGACGAAATATGAGGTTGCTCATGAGAAACTACAAAATCTTCAGACTCTGGAAGGAATTTCTCAGAACTACCTTCAACCTGACTATTCCCTCTATTTTCATCCCCTCACCTAATGGCCACAAATGAATTCCCAGGAATATGCCATCTTTTGCAACTCATTCTTGGAACCCGGTGAAGTATCGTTCTATTTACTTTCATTATGAATTTGTTTCATTTGATTGATGTTCCTTTTCTATTCGATCTGTCATCTATTACAACAACCTCATCGCCAACTACAAATTCTTGATGATTTCTGCTTGAATGATTTTTACATTGTTTCATTTGTTCATTTCCTACTACCTGATTGGTAAAACTAGATTGCGTAACTTTCTACCAATCATCAGCTCAGGAGGAGTTTCATTTGTGGTACCATGAATGGAATTGCGATAATTGAACGAATATCGACTTGAAAGTGTATCGATACGTGTTCTGTTGTTATTTGAATCGAGTAAAGCTGCTTTCAAACCATGTTTGAAAGTGCGAGCTGCATTTTCTGCAGCACCATTCGTTGCTGGATGATAAGGAGAAATTGTTTTGTGTTTGATGCCATTCTTTTTCAGAAAGTCCTCAAATTCGACTGATTTAAACTGTGGACCATAATCTGAAACCGATACCTCTGGTATTCTCCAGCGCCAAAACGCTTCTCTGAGTTCAACCATAGTATCTTCAGAAGTAGTTCTGGTCATCTTAAAAATTTCAGGCCATTTGCTATAAGATTCCACCAAAATTAGAAGAATTTTTTGTTTAATTTGCGAGAAAATCAACATGAATACGTTGCCATGGTTTGTTTTGTATTGAACAGGGATTCGAAGGAGCTTTAATGGGATTGCCCGATGTTAAACAAGGTCGACAAGTTTTTGCTATATGTTCAGTTTGTTTATTTAATCGGTCCACCAAAAATATGAACGCGCCGTGGATTTCATTTTAACTACACCAAAGTGATTAGAATGAAGTTCTTCTAACAGTTGTTTTCTCTGTTTTGATAGAATTGAAAGATAAACTGCCCATCTTTGTAACCTACTAGCTGCCATTTACGGAAGCCTCTTATGTTCCAAAAATTGATATTAGAGGTTTATATTCAATTCAATTCAATAACAGAGTGATTTTTCTTCAGCCTTCATTAGAGTTCTTGAAACGAAGACAACAGGCTTCAAATAACCATTTGGAAGTCGATGTGATAAAGCAGCTGCTATACTTATTTGGGAAACATAAGTCGATAAAACAATGGTAAAATCTGGATTGAAATGCATTGATACCTCATCTCAAGTAATAATTCTTTTAATCTCCTGAAAAGCTCTATCACAATTTTAATTCCAAGAGGCATCACAATCTTTTTTCAATAAATCATAAATTAGTTTCATTATGATGGCCAATTTTGGAACAAACCTCCTATAATAATTGACCATTCCCGCAAAACTTACAATTTGAATTTTTTCTTTGTGTAAAGGCGCATTCAAAATTGATCAAACCTTAGCTAAATTTTTTTCAAAGCATTTTTTGTTATTGTATATCCAAGATAATTCATTTCTTTTTGACAAAAGGCACATTTAGGCAAATTGACTCTCAAACCTGCATCTTTGATTTTCATGAACACTAATTATAACTTTTTCTCGTGTTCCGACTTGTTTTACTAGTTAAGATCTTATCATCTAAAAAGTTGAATATACCATCGATACCCTTGAGTAAAACTTCTATTGTTCCTAACCTAACCTAACCTTAAATAAACCACGGTGAGTATTCCAAGCGACAACTTCCGATGACTGTTCATCTAACCTCAACTGATTGTACGCGTTACTCAAGTCTATTTTCGAAAAACACTCCCCACCACTTACTTTCGATAAAATTTCTTCAACCCCAGGTAAAGGGTACTTTACTCCTACCAAAAATGTATTTGCTGTTATTTTATAATCGGCACAGAGACGTATGTTACCATCAGCTTTCAGAACTGGAACCAACGGTGTTCCCCATTCACAAAGTCGAGTGGAGTGATAACACCATCCTTGACTAATCTATCAAGCTCTGCATCAACTTTATCTCTGAAAGCATGTGGAATTGGGCGATGCTTGCAAAAAAAGGCTTGCAGTTGTCTTTCAGTTGTAAGTGGAATGTTTCATACTTATAAATTCCTAAAGAACTGCTGAAAATATCATTGAATTCATAGAGAAGGTTGGAAAAATCATCTGAAACGTTGGAAGTCAAAACAAAATTGAATATCATGAGGAAATCCCTTACCAATAGATTTTGATTGGTATCATTTCCGTCAATTATATGCAAAGTGAAATTTTCGCATATTTCACCCTGATATTTTATCTGGACTTCGATGAACCCTAGTAGTTTGATGATACATCCCAAAAAACTTTGCAAAGTTACTCTACAATCTTTGATCATACAATTCAAAGAATATTCTGGGAAACACTCCTTAGATATAACGGATACTCCTTCACTTTCTAATAAGAATGACAACTCAAAATCACTGACACATACATCAATATAAATCGGTTTGTTGTCATTGAAATCAATAGTGAACATTTCAGTTTCGCTAGAGTCTATCTCGTCATGTTCAATTACCGAACAATTCTGTCTTTTTTTACAAACTTTGGATAAATGCCCTACTTTGCGACAGACATTACACGTATATGATGTGTATTAACATACTTGTTTACCAGTTTGATAATTTCCGCAATACTAATACTTCCATTCACCAGGAAAATGGTCCATATCACTATCATGCTGAACGAAAGTGTTTGTGCGATTCTTTGGTGTGAAATAGTTTCTGCTATGATTCGTCAAAATACTGTCATTTGTACAGGTTTCCTTCGACGTAGATGCTTCTTTGATGAGAACCAATTCCAACAATTTGTTCAAAGTAGTTTCAGGTATTTCTTTGCTCAATCTGTCTCTGATACTCCCACTTCTCATTGAACAGATGAATTCATTTTCCAAGTATTGTCCCAAATTCATATTGAATTCACAATTTGTTGCTAAATTATGGATTCTAGCATGCCAATTATTGATAGATTCTCCTTTTTGACGAGACTCTGAAAATTCTATTATCTCCTTTCAGACAGATGTTGGAGGTGAAAAAAGAGTTTTGAGAAGCGCACATAACTGATCAAATGATTTATCTTTGGGTAACTGTGGCATGCAGAGATCCCTCAAAACCCTATACGTATCTGGACCGATCAAAGTCAATAGCGCTGGCACTCTCCGTTTATTCGTTGCATCATCTTTAATACAATTCATGTCATAAAACATTTCAAGCTGTTCTTGATATAGAGTCAAATTTTGGGGTTGAATTCTCGCATCGTAACTATTGATGTGGCCATATTTGTAGATAGTCCAGCAGCCACCGCCTGATTTATTGAGTGATTAATAACAGGCTGAATCTTCGTGAGTAGGTTCGGTTCGAAGAGACGCCCAAGTTTTCCCTCTGTGAAAATTCTCGTTAGAGGTAGCTAACGTAGTGCGCAGGTGTGAAACATGTCGATTCGGCGGGGTGTCGAAATTGTTGGACTAACAGTAAGTTTTCTATTTACGTATTGAGATAATTGGATAATACACTCGGAAAAACAATTGTCCTACAAAATGGATGGTTTGACTGGAGCGTCCTCCACTCCGAATATGTCGAAAAAACGAGGTCATAAAAATTATTAATAACCAGCTGTTTTTTTGTAATGCAGCTTAGTAAATACTTGTATAATGAAATGGCCACATAGTCCTACAAATTTTGTGGCACGTTTTCCCAGTCCTACGCTTGGAATTTGTCGATACCACGGTAACACTTTTTTCATTAATAACAACCTGATTTTAATTTTTTTATATCGGGAATAAAGTGTGGAACACAATTTCACCACTGTCCTACACAAAAAGTGGTATATATTTCCAGGAATAAATATATTTTGTTAAAAACTCACTCGACGCATTTCTCGCAGTTTGGAGTTTTATAGAGTAAATCACCGAATTCTGTCAACATGTACACTTCATAAAATTGAAATAATTTTACCAGTATAACTCGTTGGTGAGAGTAGATCGAGAAACGAATTTCAAAGTCACCGCTGAAGTGAGATTCTCTTAATACGTGTCGGGCGCGTGCTATTGTATACCTACAGAGTTTGGGACGCCGACAGCGTCGGTTGCCCTTGGGTTCCCTTCCCAAGCCAGTCGGTTACAAGCGTTCAAACCAGTGTTGCCGTTTTCCGGATAATTATCTGAATTGCGGGTAATTTGATGGTCTGCGGGTAATTTCGCGGATCGTCACCATTTGCGGATAATTTTTGGGTAATTTTCCTTGAACAACATTTTTTTTCAATGGGATAGATTTTGATCAAGTGGTAAAGATTTTGCTTGATGGATATGAGGAATTGGCATTTCTCAGTCCGAAAAAAGTTAAAGATAGAGAGAGATAGAGACAGGCCAACGTGAAGTTGGGTTTGCTTCAGCACGTACCCGTACAAACACAGACAAACTTGAACATATTTGGAAGAAGAATTTTAAATCATCTTTCGAACAATCTGTTCAGGCCAGTCTCAAATTACCTACACAGTAGGTTTCGGCTGGCACCTGCCAGAAAACAACTACTCCCCTGGCTAATACCACGAAGGGCATTGAATTATATCCGACCAGGTGCCAGTGCAGGTTTCTTCACAGAAGTAAATCCTGCATTTGCTTTCGTCGATACAAATGAAGGAATTGATTTTCAATTATAGGGACGGACACACTTGCAGACCGGTTTCGGGCTATTTGGCCACTCGTCAGTGCAAGGCAGTGCCATCATCAACATAAAAGTCGATGATTTTCCATAATTAAAAACCAAACTCCTACAAGAGTATCAAGCCCCGGCCAAAGTTGAGGCAAACAACGAAGTTGTTACGCCATCTACCAATGGACGAGGTATTCCAAAAGCAAACCGAATTCGCCCATTCCTCCTGCGAGGAAAATGTAAAAACACTTGACATAGTCAGTGGGCATACTTGAAGACTGGCGTTAAATCAAATCATCTTTCGAACAATCTGTTCAGGCCAGTCTCAAATCACCTACACAGTAGGTTTCGGCTGGCACCTGTCAGAAAACAACTACTCCCCTGGCTAATACCACGAAGGGCATTGAATTATATCCGACCAGGTGCTGACAGGTGCCAGCCGAAACCTACTGTGTAGGTAATTTGAGACTGGCCTGAACAGATTGTTCGAAAGATGATTTGATTTAACGCCAGTCTTCAAGTATGCCCACTGACTATGTCAAGAAGAATTTTATTTTAAAATTGAAGAAGAATTTCCAACGATCATTGCCATATCATTGGATTTTAAATTTTTTACTTCGTTATTTGGCAGTTTGGCATACTCTTCTTTATACCAACACATTTTGCATTCACTGATTGTTATTGCAGATTATGTTATCCCTTCCATGTTATGATGTTTTGTGTTGTCTGTTGAAGAGCATCTCGTTCTACCCACATTTCGTAACACCCACACTGCATAACACCCAAAGTGCGTAACACCCAAATGTCATAACACCCAAATTTCGTTATTCCAACACTCACCGAACATACCCGAATGATGCGCTGTTGCCAAATTCATCCTCATTTTAGGTTAGGTTAGTTAGGTTAAGTTAGATTGGAATATCCGGTAAATTTCGCAACAGTGCATCATTCGGGTATGTTCGGAGAGTGTGGGCATAACGACATTTGGGTGTTATGACATTTGGGTGTTACGCACTTTGGGTGTTATGCACTGTGGGTGTTACGAAATGTGGGTGTTACGCAGCACACCCGTCTGTTGTCTTATGGTTGTCTTACATTTGCTAATGAAAAATAAAAAAATCACTACATTTTCTCTGACACTGACAGCTGATACAAAGGGTAGCCAATCCACCTTTCATCACCAAATAATAATAAATTGTATTCAGTTTTCGATCCAATAACACAAAAATTCATAATTGCTGATAAGAATGCTATAAAATTGAAGGCGGATCAAATGCGGATAATTTCAATCTGGTTGCGGGTAATTTCGGGTAATTCTCGCTCGATGCGCGGATGATATGACCACCGAGCTGTGGCAACACTGGTTCAAACAGCACAAGCCGTTAAGTTGAAGTGTCGTCAAAAACTTATGCCTCAATGAGTGAATATGGAGTGCTTTTTGTGCAATTTACTTCGTGAGAACCCAAAGTTTCGCGAGAAGAGAGAGGAAACAAAAAAGTTTTCGGAAGAAATTCTGCTCTCTTGCAAACAGTTTTTGAAGGCTCGAATACATCACGAGTACAAATTTAATGATGTGGTACTGCCCGACAGTTGGGATGACGAGATCATCGGATATCATTCCTCTTGCTACAAGGAATTCAGAGTCAAGGCTAAATATTTATCTTATGGAAGGTAAGACAATCAAATATTTTTTGGGGGTATCTGATCGAATCGATGTAAAAATTCGCCTGCACCAAACAAGAGCTATTGCAGCAGATGAAACGAACATCATACATCTGCAGTATATGGTGTAATGACCACATGCGCAGCCCCACCGAAAACACTCCGGAAAATTGTGGATGGGCATTAATTGATGGCAAAACCACTAATATTGGTTTAATGGCCCCCACAGTCCATCTCTTGGAGAATTGACTTTTGATGTTCAAGGTACTCTCTTATTACTTTCCTTACGTATTCATGATTATGCTGCAATTTTTTAACTGTCCCAATAATTTTGTTACAGAATCAGATGACATTTATTCTGACGATTGCGACGAAGATGAAGATGATAATCACGGCGAAACTGATGAAGCGTCGACATCGGAATCGGACGAAGATTAAGATTTTATTCAATTAGTTTTATTATTGTATTTTTTACTTTTATTCTAGCAGGTCATATACACCTACAGTTCATGCACCCACAGTTAGATTATTTTTAAAAACTATTGATTCTACTTACGAATACATGTGCCCCAAATGACCAAAACGATAACTAAGAATGTTATTTTCACTATTCTTGTAGGACTAGCAATACATACCCATTTTTTTGGTAGGACACTGTTTGATTTGGGCAAAATATGCACTGACCTATCATGTGTTATCTTTGTCCTACGGTTATTAATGAAAAAATTGTTACCGTGGTATCGACAACTTCGAAGCGTAGGACTGGGAAAACGTGCCACTAAATTTGTAGGACTATGTGGCCATTTCATTATACAAGTAATTATTAAGCTGCATTACAAAAAACAGCTGGTTATTAATAATTTTTATGACCTCGTTTTTTCGACATATTCGGAGTGGAGGACGCTCCAGTCAAACCATCCATTTTGTAGGACAAATGTGTTTCCGAGTGTATTATCCAATTATCTTAATATGTGAATAAAAAACTTACTGTTAGTCCGACAATTTCCACACCCCGCCGAATCGACATGTTTCACACCTGCGCACTACGTTAGCTACCTCTAACGAGAATTTTCACAGAGGGAAAACTTGGGCGTCTCGTCAAACCGAACCTACTCGCGAAGATTCAGCCTGTTATTAATCACTCGAAAAATCAGGCGGTGGCTGCTGGACTAAGATTCTGAAATTCTGGTTCCTTCTTGTACGGTTTTCCTCGTCGCCAATTGTAAAGTACCCAAATTAAGACGATAATTAGAGTCGTTATGAATATAATGAACCAGAATATGGTAATTACAAAATCTGCATTTGACAACTAAAATGATTCCTCATATTACGGTTGCTAACAACAAAAACTATAAGGAAAGAGTGTGGATACATCACAATATCCAAATATGGAATTATCCTTTGTCTATAGAGAACTGCTGCACGTGTTAACATTCGAATTCAGTGACTGTAATCAATTTCCGTTTTCATTTGAGTGCTTGAATATCATATTCATATTTCATTTTGAAACGGAATAATGTTTTGGTTATTTTCCTTTATTCAGATATTACCTTGGCATTGGAAAGTTCTTAATTTGACTATCTGTCCTAATATGCGGTTGGAAAAATATACAAAACATGTCTTTTATTCTACTGCTGGTTCATTTCGATTATAAATTTGGTTATCTATTTCGAATTCTATTATTATTCAAAAAAAACGAGGCCACAACAACTGGACGTGTTGTCAAACAATTTCACGTCTAGTGCAATTAAGTTTTTTTGCAGTCGTTGCGTAAATATCATTTCTGCCCTGTAAAACCGTTATCACTTTCCGACTGATAACATTCAATATACTGCTAGTACCGAAGAAAGTAAAAATCATTCATTTCTGTTATGTAAGTAGTTCGCTATTGAATTACTAGACATCTATGTACTAACTATAATAGAATATTAGATTTTGAACTTCAGACAAATTATTATATGCATGCACATTTCCACAGTTCTGTTTTGGTGTCTACTGAAACTTTTTGAAGAGATCATCTTCCACCCAAGGAGTTCCAATCTCATCGTTTTTGGTTCTTACTGGAAACAATCCCAGAACAGTTCGAAGAAAGCACAGCTGTGATTCGAAAGGCCCGAATAGGCCGTCGACTAATATATAACTGCTTTGAAATAGTTCGAACCGGATATGACAGGAACTGGAACTAACACAGTTGATAAAGGTGAATTTCCACATCCAGATGTGTTTTGGTTGGTTGTATTCACGAGCGATTGGAACAGAAATACGCTACTTAGTATTCACAAATTTATTTGCCAACGTTTCGACGATTGATTTTCGCCATTATCAGGGCTACAAAGATTGATAAGATTGTAAATATATACATACATAAAGTATTGCACAGGAGTTCGATAATAATTTCTTTCTACTTTTACAATTCAATTGATCTTTGTAGCCCTGAGGGTGGCTAATCTCAATAGCCAAAACGTTGGCAAATAAAATTGTGAACACTGAAGAGTGTTTTTTTGTTCCAACCGCTTGTGAAAACAACCAACCATAACACAGTAAATGTTTGTGAATACAGAGATCTCAAGAAGGCAGCTGCAATAAGTTTGATGTCATGTCATTATAATTGCAGAAAATATTCCGATAATTATACTGTTGGCAGTGGCTGAGATATTGATGTGGAGAAAAGATGGTGGACAACGGAATACATCGTTCAGAAAATATGCAAATTATTTTATTTTCACAACCATTCCTCAAGATTTTAGATGTTTTTCAATTCTATTTGCAATCATCGTTCAATCAACAATTGAAAACATTTTTCATGAATATCATATTCAATCTATTCAATACTTTCATGGATTTTCATTGACTTCTCACCCAAAAACCAGATGCAAAAAATATATTCTTGCTATTCGAAGAAATGGTATGTAAAATAAAAAAAAAAAACGCAAAATTTCCAAAGAACGCCTTTCAGTCTCATGCGAAGGTACCTCTCACCAAATGAAATTTTCAATTTTCACTGAGGGGGAAACCCAAAAACTGAATATCAATACACATCCACCTCCAAAAATAACAGCCAGAGAACATCTCTTAGTCTAAGATGGAAATATATCACAACATTCAGTGAATTATCTGTCATTTGAGTCGCAATTGTTTTTTTAGAAAGGTACTCACGATGAAATATAATTTCTTACCAGTATCTGGATAAACGATGCGTATTGAATACATTAAAAACATTCATCCGTACTTCGCCAGTTGATATATTCAGATGATCATTTCTTATGACAAATTGAAAGATTCTTCGAGGAAACTGAAGTAATGGCCGTGAATATAAAAGCATATTTCAGAGAACTCCTCTGATAATTTTATTGCCAGCTCATACTTATGAATTGCTGTATATTTCAGATACAGCATTAAGCGGGTTTTGTGAAATATAAGGGACGAAAGATTCCAATTCTCCCAGATAAATATCCGAGTTGAAGGGAAACTGAAAGAATTACTTGGACGGAGTAACCCATTTATTAAATACGCGAACCCTGCAGACAGTTTCGAGTTGAATGACTCCACTTTGTTTTTGTCAGTTTTCGGTTGGGGTATCTGAACCTCCACAAGAATCTAATAAACCAACGATTAATCTTGCTATGAAATCTTCATTTAGTCTATGGCCCAGTCGGTCTTCATACGAAAAGAAATCGGTAGAGGTCATCGTATAATGGTAAATGATAGAAAATAAACATGGATATATGTTCTTTTTACAACTCAATCTAAAGTTGTGGTCATTTAATAATTCCTAGAAACTTTTTAAGTACGGTACCTACTTGGTATTCCTTAAATATTCAGTCCTAGTCATGTCGATGGAATCGTTATGACGTGGTGTTATTGATATAGGTGAATTTTCAACAAAGAGATCATTGTAATGATTACCATTTAATTCTCGTTGATTTTTGTATCACCAAGAGGTGTTTTACTTTCGTATAATGTGTACACCAAATCAGGATTTCGAGTGGATTCCAGGATTCTTTTTAAGGATTTCTGGATTTCAACATGGATTTTATGTATTTCATAATGACTTTTAGTGAATTTTGTATACCAGATTATTCATAACAAAATAATTGTTATTTTTCTTGAAACGAATAATTGAGAAATTATTCAGAAAACAACTTTTATACCCTTTTTTGAGTTCAGAAATATCGCTTTCGTACTCTTATAACACAATGGATATTCATTATATGAGAGGTGAATTAGTTCTACAGTTTGGATATATTATTGAGGACCAGTAGAGGGGGACCAACGGAGTTTTCGTTACACCCTTATCCTTGCTATTAACGCCATCTGCAAAAACCGTCAAATTTGTAACTTTTTCACGAAGTTGTAGGAGGTGAGTTCTGTTCCAGATTTTTTTTGTGCAACCAACCATTAACTAGCTACTTCACCCGGGTAAGAATAATTACAACAAGAAAAACCACACGTAAAACTTCCAGAGAGTTTGATATCCTACGAAACCCAATGTCAATTCAGATGATTGTCAGAAAATTGAAGAATGGAAATGCTAATTCCAATTCACATGAAGTTTTAATTATTTTCCATCGGAACTGCTTCGGAGACAAATGTTATATAAAACCAAATATCAGCAGGTACGTCTTATTTTCTTGCAGTAAAGGGAAAAGTGAAGTACTTATAAGGCTTTTCTGGAATTATATCGATATATTCCGTGAGGAATGAAAATAACGGAGATGGCGTGAAGGCAGACACAAAGAAGATGAAAGAAATATTGTTGACAATGGTCCATTTATCGAACAGTTACCATGAAGGTCATGAGCACGAGAAGAAAAGGGTATGGTGTTCGATATTACTTCCCAATTTTAAAAAAATTGTTGGTCCCCACAGTTCCATTTTTTTCTTGAAAGAGAATCATTATGCTGTTACTCGGATATAGACATTGATATTATTCTGATACATCTTAATTTTTACAATTTGTTTATCATTTGTAATCCATTCGAAATATATTGCAAACAGTATAAAGTATTTGGTTAATTATCTATCACATACATAATTTGTTTCATCGTTCTTGGATACCCCAAACTTTGAAACTGAAATCCCGTTTCTTCGCACGATTCTAGCAAAACACGAAAACTAATAAGAGGCCACGTCGAAGGTTAGTGGTTACCCTTTGACAATCATTCCTTTTCCATAACCTATTCTTTTTCCTTAGGACTTGCATTCAAGTTTTTGACATTACCTGTCACAAATATTTGTCAAGATTTCATATCAATCCAACTATAGACATTATCGAATCAAAAAAGATCTTATAAAGGCCAAATAACGCATCTCAAAAATATTTCTGAAAAAACTAAATCACCTCATCAACTTAACTTGATGAGATTGAATTTCCTGCCAGTAAACTAGAATCATTATTCGAACATTTCAATGAAGTTCAGTAGTATAGGGAATTTGGACGGAGTAACCTCTAATGAAGGTCATAAGACGGAAAAATATTCATTTGAGAAAAGGTTCTACAACGTAATTTCGGAAGCAAAATCGTTCTTTCCAAGCAAAACGACTTTGATTCAACACCCACATAACTCTCTGGAGACACTTCAATCAGTCAACAACAGTATCAAGCTACCACCTATTTCATTAACAACATTTGATGGAAATTTTGAACAGTGGCTTCCCTCCAAAAATACTTTCGAGTCTTTAATTCATGAGGATGATACAATAATACTCATTAATTAACATTATCTCCGCTTTTTCCCAAGAAGGCCAGCTGCTGATTCATTGCAATCTTCAGAATATTCCGTTGATAACCACAAGGTAACTTGAAATTAGCTAGTTGAAAGATATAAAAATGAGAATCTTCTGGTGAAAAATTAATTTAATATCATTGATATTTGATTTCACTAATCACGTGAATGAGAATGTGAATCTTCGGAACAAGACACGGTTCCCATAGAGATTTTGAGGTTCATTGTCTAGAAATCTCATACCTGCATGCTATTATCGTAATATGAATCACACAATATTCACAATGCAAATCTTCCATAGATCTAAAAATTTCAGCATTGTTGAAATATGTCGTTCAATTACACGCAGAAAATGTGAGCAAAGGCATCACACTCTTTGACAGTAAAAATTTTTCTTCGAATGTTTCATGCGATAATGTAATACTGAATCATTTGGGAAATTGCATGCGAAGAATCACTCATGAAAACCACTAAAAGAAGTTCTGATGGGTATTTCATTGTTGACTTGCCATTCGAAGAATATCCAAATGTTTCCTGAGATTATTTAGATAATGCAACCAAATGTTCTTTGTTGTTAGGGAAAAATCTTAACAAAAATACTCAAATTTCCCAAAAGAGTACGAATTGTTGAAACATATGTCACGTGTATATTTTTTCTTTCTCAACGAAATGGAGGGTTTAACACCTAATCATTTCCTCATTGGCAGATCCTATGGCTCATCAGCCTTAGAAACCGCAAAGCCTAATTTGAGAAGTCAATGGCAGTTGAGTCAGAAACTTGCTGATCAGTTTTTGAATAGGTGGCTGAAGGAATATCTACCCACCCTGAATGAGAGAAGGAAATGGTTGAGAATCCAAAAAGTCTGAAAATTGATGATTTAATGGTTATTGCTGATAGCAATGGCCTTAGGAACAGCTGACCAAGAGGGCGAATCATAGCTGTCCATCCTGGTGCAGACGGCAGGGTGAGGGTTGCAGATTTCAAAACTGTATTCAGTGCTCTGAGACGACCAGTTAGTAAGCTTCGCCCGATTGGTGTGGCCGAAGAATTGTAGCTGTTACACCAAGTTTACCTCGAGGAGGAAGAATGTTACGTTTTATTTTCACCTTATACTTGATTTGTTCATTGTTGTTGTCAAAGTATTGAATAAATAGTCTCATTTGACATTTATTTCTTATGTGATTTATTGATTCACATCCCCACACAACGGAAAAGTAAAATTGCGTACCCTGGAAACACACGCTTAGGCATTGAAAGTGTGTAACATTCCAATGGACTAATGGAAAAGTCTAAGAACTGCACTGGAAAGTTTGGGAATGATTTTTGACTTTACGAGAAGCGTGATGGTGGCAGTAAAATCGAATGAGGAAAAGTAAAGAAGGATTATCAAAATCATGAAATAAACTCGATGATATCAACCAATAGAGAGACACAGATTCATAACGAATCGCCAACACTCATCTCCAGACCGAGATGTTCGAAGATAACATAAGATAAAACCCTAAAGTCCGCCCCTTGGTGAAAGTGGGTCGTGGTTTATGCCAATTGACTTGCTGCAGGGAAATATGGGTAATTTATCATTCCCTCCTTCCACTGTAGGGACAGGCATCGAAATATCCAGAATATTTCAAAACGTGATAAAAAAATATCACACGCTAGCTGGCTTGAAGTGATACTCAACGTTGGACTCAGAATTCGTTATTGATAAGTAGAAATCGATCTAGATGAGAACGATAGCAAGGCTTTCTCTGCTAGTGATGGACTGGAGCATTCGTTCATAAATAATCTTGGTACACCATTCAATAGCCCAAGATCAATTACAGCATGGAAAAACAATATCTCATGATAAAAAAATGACTAATAAACCTAAAAGTTATACCCGTCTTCGAAAGAGTATTCCTGTCTAGCCAACAAATCCATCAGTTGAAAACCTCTGGAGGTTCTTGATTATATCCTAATAACTAACAGTAGAAAGTTTTTCGTTCCTATTTCCAATTTGGTACTAAGACCAGTTGATAGTGGATGAGTATCCCTATCCAGCTGAGATATTCCTCAGTCGTAACCCCAAAAGTTCTGAATTGAATCGTAACAGTTGATAATATAATTTAAGAACAGTAACTTCCGACTATGCGACAGAGCTCAGTCTCTGATAGTTGAAGGGGTAGGGCATCAATCTAGTGTATGGTGTGTTGAACTCCTTTCGAAAAAGTTTATTTTTGATAAATTTTCATCTGTATGAATGCCGCTATCATCATGTCTAGGAACATGCAAGATTAATGTAAGCAAGTGAAGGGCAGTCAATTCTCGAGCCCACAATTTCTATATTTGGCGTATGCGCTGTCTCATCCAAATATTTGGTGAAGTTACTTTTGGCTTTTTATGGAGAGATCCAATGATTGTACGAACTGATTTTGGGAAGAATAATAAAATTTTGAGTTGAAAAATGAAAGAATCGAAATCAAGAATTATGACATGAATTCACTTTGAACTCAAATGAAATATTTTCTCTCTAGGTCAGTTTTTCAGTTTTCATACAAACTGCTGTCTACTTTTGCTATATTGTGGAGAAATTTTCTTACGAATGCTTTCTATTCGATTCCAATTCCGTATGTTTGGTATAAAAATTGAGCAAGAAAAAGTGACTTCTATGTGATTTAGTGACCATCGAGCAATATAGGCAGAGGAGTTACTGTTTATATCTAGTCATCAACGAATGGTACACATAATATGGTGAAATTGAATGATAATAATTTACTCATGACAAAACACTCAAATTGACTTCTGGTATATCATCAAACAGAAATGAGGAAATTGTTACTTGCTTATTGAATATAGGTTGCAGAATGTACAAATATACCATTTACCCTATAAACAGATAGTATGAGAATTCAAAGCTTTTTAATTTCCAGGGAAGATAGAACCCAATAAATGGATTTCAATACTGATACCTCCTCGCCTAACATTCAAACAACATTATCAGGATTTTATTAAAAAAACAATTTCACGTATCTGAGATATTGCAAGTGGATAAAATCATTTACATTATAAAAAATTCGTTGAATACTTCAATAAAGTATAATAGAAAGTTGAAAAATTAAGAAACTGAATAGAGATTTAGCTCTGCGTTGCTCGGAAATAAAATTTAGATCATATTTCTCGCCTTTCCCTTCCAATCGTACATTCATCTGGATAATCAGCAAATATGCATCATAACATTTTTTTATGCTGTTTCAATCCTCTTCGACAATATTTTTCTGGAAAGTAACATGGTTTAGTTACCGTCAAATATACTCATTTCATAGAGAGAAAGAACCCTAGGAACAATTTATCAGAATTTCGTGATGAATTTGAAATTATGATCTTTTTTTGTAGTACAATAATGACAAAGTTCCAACCTGCGGTAGAGTTTATTAGGTATATGGAACAAGTTGATATTTGTACAGTATATTCTGCAGATAACAGAGCACGAATTGGTCATACACACTTCGATGGCAATTTTCAATGAAAGACCTTCTTATTCACTGAAACAATTCCTTCTGCCTCGAGATCCTCTACAAGTTTTCACATTAATGGTCAGTGTTAAGCTCAACTCGCTTTGGCTACGCACCCGGGTACATTCTTAGTGTCTTCTATGGCAGTAAGCACTTACTTTTACATTGACATTACTGTGTCGCCCAATTTTCATAGATGAACTCTCATGGCTGAGTTGTTGAGAATGCGATTGTTACCAACATTGAATAGTAAGTGGACCTGCGAAAATACTTCAGTTTGATTCGTGGAATAATCGACTAACATTTTTTTCATATTTGTTGATTTCATTGTTATTCAGAATAGTGATTTGAAAAAGAGTTGAATGGTCGGGAATCAAAACTACGATGATAATGTCCTTCGGGTTTCGAGCCAATGCCCAACCGAATGCTCTGTTATGATTTTCATCATAAGTTCGGTAATATGGAATGATAATAATATAGTAATACATTCATCATTCTCCTGACAAAATAAATCTATGGAAATCATCAAATGGAGAAATACCAAAATATTTCAAGGTAGAAATATGAAACTATAATTAAAATAAGTGAAAGATTATTTCCAGATGAAAAGCTATCAACAGAATATATGAGTTTCTGCACAGTAACATTCTTTAATCTATTTTGGAAAAATTCAAGGTCGGAGCTTTTGTTAAATAGGTACTTCGGTAAATTATTGAATATCTGAGGTCCTAAAATTTCAACAGATCTACTCCCTGACCTATATTTATTATACGGAACAGATATTTCATTTTTTCATCTCATATATTTGACGGGCTCAAACAAGCATTCATTCGAAAATAGATAAACACATTTCGTAGATAAATGAACCTGGTACTGTTAGGAGTCCATATCTTTCAAAAAGATCTACACATAAACGGGTACTAGGAACATTGGCAATTGTTTTTATGAGCCGATTCTGTGCTCAAAAAACTTCTTGAACAAAAAATGACCGACCCTAGAAAATCACACCATATCGCAGACCAGTTTCCACTTGCGCAAAATCAACAACGATTAACTGTTGATGCTCCAAAACAGTGGGAATTTTTTTATCATACATACACATGTATTCAAATTTTTCACACATAAAAAAAAAATCTGATGTCTAATGTAAATTTTCACTTCATTGATTGTACATGTTTAGAGGTAAAGGCGTTTCAGTTCAACCACAATCGTCCTTTTGGGTAATAATTATTTTCATCGAATTATTTCGAAGTTCAACTAGTAATATTAACATTAGTGTTGGAATATTGAATTTATAGAAATACTTTTTCTAGTCACTCTTTAACTCTATCTTGTTTTTGAATCACGTTGCTGTGTATTTTTCTTTTTAGCATGAATGTTTTCCAGTTGTAAATAAATAATTTCCTGAAGTTGTCAAATTAGTTTCTCCAAGAAAAACCAATTTATAACAGGTTATGGGCCCAGACGTAATGAGTCTGATAAGTCTCTGCAAGTATGGAAAGCGAATTAACAAACATCGAAAAATTGTAAGACTATATTTGGGGTCAGTGGAAGTTCCTAATCTGTATCTATCTCAAGGCAGCTGAACTATGGGAAAATCGTGTCCGGAGAAAAGGTGAAACCAACTGGGACGGGTCAAGATATCGAGGCTGAAAAATGTAATAAAAGCGACAGTAAAGCTCGAAAAATAATAGTATCTAGTATCGACACAAAGATATTGATACATTTGATGAACTGCAATACCAGTAAAGAAATGTGGGATAAATTATGTCAACTGAATGAACAAAAATCCGAAGCAAGGGTCTATCTACTGCAGTCAGAATTCTATAAGATCCAGAAATCGGAAGATGACAACATGTCCACTCATTTAGCTAAACTATAAAATCTCTCCGACGAAAACTAAGTTTGATGGGAGAACAGATATCCGATTCGATGATGATAACTAAGATTTTATTGACAATGCCAGAGCAATTCAACCGTTTTCATACGGCATGGGAGTCTACTGGAGAAGATAAGAAAAATCTTGAAAATTCGACATCACGGTTGTTACTGGAAGAATCCCGATTACAAATGCAATAATCATTCCTCACTGATGACAAAAATGCTTTGATCGGAAAGAAACAGAATTATGCTACACAGATCAAGCCAAGAAGGAAACCAGGAGTATGCCACTATTGCAAGAAAGAAGACCACTGGAAAAATCAATGCAGATATAGAATCAAAGCAGAACGAGGCCAAGAAAAATATGGAAGTACTTCAAGAAATTTCCATATATTCAGAAATAGACATTTGGCAAATTCATCAGCCGACGATTTTCAAGCTCCCATAACAACCGTACGAAACAGAGCAGAAAAAGACACTTGGTACTTGGATTCAGGTGCTACAGATCATATGACTTCCAGAAGAAAATGGTTCGTTGATTATCAGTCCTTTGCAGAACCTAAGAATGTCAGAATAGCAAATGGTACATTCATAATTGCAGTAGGAATCGGGAATATCAATATGAAATTGTATGTCGGCAATCATTTCTCTAATAAGCAGCTAATAAATGTTCTTTATGTTCCTGATATATCTTTGAACTTGTTTTTGGTGAGTTTAGCACTTGCAAAAGGCTTGATTCTTCAGTCTGATGATAAAAAGTGCGAATTTCTGAGAAACGGTGTAGTGATTGCTATAGGTCAATGGATTGATAAACTGTATCAAATGGATTTCGTAGTTTCAATGTCAGAAACACATTTGGCGAACATGAATCGAGAGCATATCCGAAGATTATGGCATGAACGCATTGGACATCAGAACATGAACCAGGTGGACCACATTATGAAAAAGTGTGGTATACATCAGTCGATCCCCAGATCAATAAATCAGTTTTGTGATGGCTGTTTGTATGGCAAACAACACATATTACCTTTTTCAAGAAGCAAACACAGTACCTCAGAAAAAGGCCAGTTAATTCATTCAGATCTATGTGGCTCTATGGAAGAGAATTCTTCTGGTGGGTCGAAATATTTTCTACTCTTCAAAGGTGATTTCTACCACTACAGATTCATTTACTTGATGAAACATAAAGACGAAGTCAAACACAGAATGAAGGAATCTTTGACATTTATAACAGATAACAAGTCTCCAGTCCAAATTTTGAGAACAGATAATGGAAAACGATTTTGCAATCATGATATAAGTTCACTACTTAAGGAGTTTGGGATCATCCACCAACGAAGTGTACCTTATACGCAAGAACAAAATGGTGCCGCAGAAAGAGAAAATAGGACCGTGGTTGAAATGGCAAGAACTCTACTGCAAACAAGTCAGTTACCGAAAAGATTATGGGCTGAAGCAATGAATTGTGCTGTTTATATACTATACTGGACAGGTTCAAGTTCTGTCTTTGATAAAACGCCATATGAAATTTTGTATGGAAAATATGCCGATTTGAATCTTCTGCATGTATTTGGAGGAGAAGTATTCACACATATTCCAAAGGAAAAACGCAGAAAATGAGAACCGAGAAGGAAAATAGGAATATTTGTTGGCTATCCAGAAAACGTTAAAAGTGATCGTGTATGGTTTGGTCAAAATAAGGTAGAAATTTACCAAGATATAGTCTTCAACAAAAGTATAAACCAGATTGGAAATCAGGAATTTCATGGTACAAATGACGAAAACCTTGCAGTATTACCTCCTGTATCTAACAATGAAGAAGAGAATACAGAAATGCAGCATAAAGAATCAGAAGCTTCGTCAGAAGGAAATGAATATATAATCTGAGAAGTCGAAATGTTAGCCGAACACCAGAGAACTTTCTGAGTCTCATCCAAGCAGCAGTTTGTTCAAGAGAAAATGAACCGAATACGTTTGAGGAGGCAGTTTCCTCACAAGATTCCGCAAAGTGGAATCAAGCTATGAAAGAAGAACTTCTTTCTTTGGAGAAAAATAAAACATGGATCCTGACCGATTCACCGGTATCAAGACAAGCAATTTCGAATGAATGGGTGTATAAACTGAAACAAAAACCTGAAAAAATGGACAAATTATTCAAAGCTCGACTAGTTGTGAAAGGGTATGCTCAAAAATTTGGACTAGACTATGAAGAGACATTCAGTCCAGTTGTCAAGTTTGACTCTGTCAGAATAATTTCGTCAATAGCAGCCAAAAGAAAAATGTATTCATCACAATTTCATATCGAAACTGCCTTTCTATATGGATACCTGAAAGAAGAAATATATATGAAGCAACCATATGGATTCGAAGATGATACAGACAAAGTATGCAAACTGAACAGAAGTTTATACGGTCTGAAGCAAGCTCCCCGTGTATGGAATAACCGATTCAAAGAATTCTTGAAGAAATACAAATTCAGACCAACTGATGCTGATTGTTGCGTTTTCTCAAGACAATATGAAGGTTTCGTCATTCTGGCATTTTATGTCGATGATGGATTAATTGCTGCTTAAAAACCTGAACGAACACAAGAGATTTTGGAATACTTGCAACTAGAATTTAAGATCAAATACAGTAGTCTCGATTATTATCTTGGTTTGCAGATTTTGAGACATGCGGACGGTTCAATATTTTTGAGTCAGTCTTGTACTAAAAATATTCTCGAGGAATTTGGAATGGAAGATTCAAAACCGATAGCAACACTTATAGATGTAGCTTCAATAAAACTAGATGTTAAAGAAGCAGTGGGAGTACTGTTTCGAGAAGCTGTTGGTAGTTTGATTTATCTTTCGATAGGAACAAGACCTGACATATCGTTTGCCATTTCAAAGGTTAGTCAATACCTTGAACATCCTACAATAGATCATTGGGTGATGGTGAAGAGGATTTTTCGGTATATAAATGGAACAATACATTTTGGTCTGAGATATGATTCTTCCTGCATTTTTCAAATCAATGGGTACAGTGATGCTGATTTTGCTGGAGAAGTCGAGAGTCGAAGGTCAACAACAGGATTTATATTCAATATGGGATCGGGTGCTCTCACTTTCTAATTCAAAAAGGCAAGCAGGTGTTGTTTTATCAACAACTGAATCCGAATATGTAGCTGCTAGTATTGCAGTTAAAGATTGGATATGGCTGAATCGTTTGTGTTTGGATCTTGAATGTTACTTGAAGAGACTAGTATTGTATATTGATAATCATAGCGCAATACGGCTAATAAAAAACCAAGAATTCTATGAACGAACCAAACATATTGATATAAAGTTTCATTTTATAAGGGAAAACCTGATGGATATTCAGTATATCGAGTCTTCAGAGCAGATAGCCGATATTCTCACCAAGCCTCTATGTAAGATGAAATTCAACTACTTCAGGAAGTAGGTGGGGCTGAGTTCCAGAGAAGATTTTATTTCAAAAAATAAGTGGGAGTGTTGGAATATTGAATTTATGGAAATACTTTTTCTAGTCACTCTGTAATTCTATCTTGTTTTTGAATCACGTTGCTGTGTATTTTTCTTTTTAGCATGAATGTTTTACAGTTGTAAAATAAATAATTTCCTGAAGTTGTCAAATCAGTTTCTCTAAGAAAAACCAATTTATAACAATTAGTAATGACATTCCCAGACTCACCAAATCGATGTTCCCAGCCTTCCTTCATTATTATTCACCACTACGACCAAAAAGTTTAGCATTACGTCATAACAAATCTACTAAGATTAGAATCGAAAATGGAAAAAGACCTGATCAGTAAATTCTTTGATAAACTTGATGACCATTGCCATAAAACTCAGTTGACCTTGTACCCCTTAAAAATGTATACCTGATTATGGCTTCGAACTACGTGCAAGGTGTCTGATATGATAACTTACTGTATATTCTGATTATGAAGAATACAGCAACACTCCTGCACCATTCGTATTATTGATTTTCGACTAAAATATTCAGAACAAACATTCTGAGGTTTCTCAAATAGTTTTCGTATAATATACTCGATGAGAAAAGCGGCTTGATTCCTCGATTTACTGACTAATTTACACTTTGTATATTAAATGTCTAATAGCTGCATCAAACAATTCAATGAGCACGTTTGAAATCCCATTTGCATTTTTCGTTTTTTGTTCCAGGTCTGATATGGAGTGAAATTAAACAGCTCTGGGATGTCGGCCTCGAAGAGTACGTCCGCGATATGTGGAACGTTATAGATTTTATCACGAATTCGTTATACGTAGCCACCGTAGCATTAAGAGTCGTTTCCATTTATCAGGTGAGTTGAAAGCCACAAAGGTTCGCACAATAGGACCATTGCTAAGAAGTATCACTTCTATTCGGAAAGTAATGATGTGGACTTGTCTACGGAAAACACAAAGGCGTGAGATGAATACATGTAAGGGTGAGGCTCTATTGCTCAGAAGTATCACGGATTGATCACGAAACACACTTCCCTCTCAATTCGATTCTCATTTTTGAAATATCATCGAAGATATGTCTTCTGAATATTCAGAGATAATAACTGACATGATTTTTTTTTCTCTTCGAAGCTTCAATTTCCATGCTCGCTTGTTTACCTCTTTCTCTAAATAAAAGGTGTACTACCATTCATTGCTCTACTGTGTCATCATTTTAGAGCCATTTGATCATTATACTCTGTGATCTCCATTGGCAGTGGGAATTCGTTCTAATGACTATCAATCTCTCTGTTCTTGATGTACATCAGATGTTCACTCTTCGCACTTTCAGAGATCTTCATATTTTACTCTTTTATCTTTGATCTCACTTTCGAGGATTTCGAAAAACATTTTTTTCTATTTTCCGTTATGTTAGTTGGTTGAGTATGTCAGAATTGAATGTGAATTTTTTTTTCTGAATGCTGTTCAATTATTATACTCACAATGCGATTGGTTCTTGTCTTTCCGTAGAGTACAGGGACATTAGGTAGGTATTATGTTTGTTATGGGATGCGTAGTTTGTGAAGATTGTACGTCTTCACTGCGTGTTTTTTACATATTCAATTTCCGTCAATGTTTCTCTCTATACAATTCTGTAGACACTCATTTTATTCATTCTTGATCTCTTCATCGATTTTTCTCACTGAATTGCATATCATTTTTGTTCTGTCATGAAGACAGTTAACCATACCTTCTTTGACACTTTTGTGGTGGTTTAAGTTATAGTATGGGTATCTATTGGAATGTTTTTTCTTTAGAAATATACTCCCCACATCAAATCTAAGAAAGCAATTTCGTGTTATTTTCTTTTTATAATGTTAACTTTATTATCGGTTCTTGTTTTATAATGTGTTCCAAATGAATATCAAGTTCATTTCAATTATAACATGAAAAACTCGCGCTCACTTTGTTTCTGCTCCATAACAATGAATTGCTGCAGAAGACATCTTGTTTCGCGGACGACCGACAGTACACTACATACACTTCACACTGGTTATATATATATATATATATATATATATATATATATATATATATATATATATATATATATATATATATATATATATAAAATGATATACTTCTTGGGGATGCAGTCAGGATCAGATGGCCATAATTAAAAGTGTGAGCTTTCAGAATACTTTATTCCATTATCAAAGAAATCTAAAAAGTGTTCATGGTGAAACATAAAAATATTTGGTAGAAAAATATTTCCATATTTAACTTACATCGTGAGATAGCAAAGTAAGACTAGCATTAACACGAGAAACCAAGAAAATTTTGAGATTAATTCAAAGAAAAGAACTCAAAAGGGAAATTGACAGTAAATTATCAATTTGACATAATTACTAGAGGGTGATTACTTATTTTTATCATCATATAGGGTTATGAGAAGAAACAGGAAATGAGTTTATATACGATTAATTTAATAAACGATGAGATTTTTCGATATCTTCACTGTAAAGTTGAAACTTCTTGTAGACAACAACCACCCTAACATCAAATCGAATTTGATGCCAGGGCAGCCGATATCCACAAAAAGTGTCAACGATCATTTTAGTCATGAGACTGTGAATTTTGTATTTTTAAAAGGTACGTGTAAATTTTACTGAGACCTTCGATGTCAGTTTTTTTATTGTTAGGTCATGTTTACTAATTTCTGCCATTTCTGAAAATATTCTATTTTGATAATTTTTCTCAATGGTCAAAACTTTTGGATTATTGAAGTCCATAACGTGATCTTCACTTATAACATGATCCGCTAGAGCACATGATTTCACACCTCTTCTACAGTCACTCTTATGGGAGATAATACGACTTGTCAGGTTTCTTGATGTTTGACCTATATACGTTTTTTCACATTGAGTACATGGTATTTCATAAATTATATTTGATTTTTTTTTTATGTCAAAAGGTGTTATTATTTTAGTGAAAATTTTAGAAACTGTTAAAATATTTTTCTTGGCAAATTTGATATTTTCATTTGTGAATACATTTATTAATTTAGGTGTTAATTCATGAATGTGTGGAAGTGATTTGAAAATTGGTGGTTGAATTTGATGTTGGGAATCATCAATTAAATTTACTTGTCTTTCGTTTGAAGTTTGGTGATTAAGATTTTCACTACTGAAAAGAATTTTGTTTATCAATTTTACTGGGTAGGAGTTTTCAATTAAAATAATTTTTAATTTATTAAGACTCTCAAGTCTCAATGAAGGATGTGTTTATTTTATTACTCTATTTTTCAAAGCTTGGATCAAGTCGATTTTCAATTTCGTTGGGTGATATGAGTAATAGTTGATATATCTATCACTGTTAATAGGTTTTCGATACCATTTTGTTAAAATTTTATTATGATTAGTTCTTATCAGAAGCATATCTAAGAAAAGTATGGTGTTATTGATTTCCCTCTCTACAGTGAATTGTAAATTGGAATCAAGTTGGTTGAATATGTTGAGAAGGTTTTCTATTTCTGATTCTGGTATACTCAATATTATATCATCAACATAGCGTTTGAAAAATGGTATTTCAAAATTAATTTTTGTTAGACTTGTAGTTATGAGTTCATCCATAACATAACTAGATGTAATGGGACTGATATTTGATCCCATTGGTGTTTCAAATGTTCGCATGTAGAAATTTTTGTTGAAAATCAAGTAGGTCGAGTCAAAAACAAAGTTTAAAAGTTCTAGAAAAGATTTTTCATCGAATCCACAATATGTCTGTATGATTTCCCACTTTTTTAATATAGTTTCTTTTACTAATTTTAATGGTAGATTCGTAAACAACGAAACGACGTCTGAACTAATCAAAACATAGTTTTTTGGTAATTGAAAATCATTGATGAATTTTGCGAATTTGAACGAATCTTCTATGTAATATGAATTACCGATATCATAGGCTTTGGTAAGTATATCTGTTAATAATTTTGAGATTTTGCTATTAGGGCAATCAATGGATGATAAAATAGGTCTCATGGATAGAGTGGATTTATGTATTTTAGGTAAGGTGTAAAATCGTGGTGCCACTGAATTATAAATAGTCAGAGAATTGGCAATTTTTTCATCAATTTTCTTAGTATTTTTTAGTTTCGAGATCAACTTGTTGGCTTTTTGTTGTAAAGTACTAGTAGGATTTCTTTTCAATTCTTTGTAATATTTTTTGTCATTCAAAAGTTCTTGGCTTTTTTCTATATACTCTTTTTTATACATTACTACTGTGACATTCCCTTTATCGCTCTTCGTGATAATTATATTTGGATTTTGTTTTAGAAATATTTTGGTTTTATTATAACATTCATTCAAATAATGATTGTTATTTATACTTTTATGTACAAAATTTGTGAGAATGTTAGTACAACGAGCACGGTAAAAGTTTTTCTTTTCGTCACTGTAGTCTTGCATAGCTGATTCTATATCTGCCAGTATAAAAGGTATATTAATATTTTCCAAAGTAGGTGGGACACTGAATTTAGGACCTAAAGCAAGTATTTTCATGACTGTGATAGGAATATTGATTTCGGTTAAGTTTCTGAGCCATTTTTCGTTAGTTTTTATTTTATCTAATTCATCTGAATAAATTTGGTTGAATTTTCTTTGCTGTTTTTGCTTTATGTCATGAAATATCCTATTATATATAATAATTTGTTTCCGTTCAAATTCTTTCAATATATTGGCAGGTATAGTCTCTTCAAGTATAGAGAATATTGATTCCAATTCTTTTTCTATACTATTCAGGTCACTAAAAGTAATTTTAATTTCTAGATTGATTATTCTCTTTCTTAACTTGAAGTTGAAGTTATTTATGCTATTTCCTATTCTTCCTTCTTGATGGTTGATGATGTTATTTATATTCATCAATCCTTCTGTAATATGTCTAGGGAAAACTTGGTTCTTTCTGCATTTCATCAGGAAAATCTTCTTGTTCTCTGTTTTTGCGTGCTTGTTGTAAAGATTGGCCCATTGTTTAGAAATTTTAACGATGTTATTTCCGTACTTTCGTTGGATTACTTGGTAAAACCCCATTCCGATATGAAATTCAGGAGTATCTTGACTGAACTTGGTAAGAAATGATATACTTCTTGGGAATGCAGTCAGGATCAGATGGCCATAATTAAAAGTGTGAGCTTTCAGAATACTTTATTCCATTATCAAAGACATATAAAGAGTGTTCATGGTGAAACATAAAAATATTTGGTAGAAAAATATTTCCATATTTAATTTACATCGTGAGATAGCGAAGTAAGACTAGCATTAACACAAGAAACCAAGAAAATTTTGAGATTAATTCAAAGAAAAGAACTCAAAAGGGAAATTGACAGTAAATTATCAATTTGACATAATTACTAGAGGGTGATTACTTATTTTTATCATCATATAGGGTTATGAGAAGAAACAGGAAATGAGTTTATATACGATTAATTTAATAAACGATGAGATTTTTCGATATCTCCACTGTAAAGTTGAAACTTCTTGTAGACAACAAGAGTGACTGTAGAAGAGGTGTGAAATCATGTGCCCTAGCGGATCATGTTATAAGTGAAGATCACGTTATGGACTTCAATAATCCAAAAGTTTTGACCATTGAGAAAAATTATCAAAAGAGAATATTTTTAGAAATGGTAGAAATTAGTAAACATGACCTAACAATGAATAAAAAAACTGACATCGAAGGTCTTAGTAAAATTTACACGTACCTTTTAAAAATACAAAATTCACAGTCTCATGACTGAAATGATCGTTGACACTTTTCGTGGATATCGGTTGCCCTGGCATCAAATTCGATTTGATGTTAGGGTGGTTGTTGTCTACAAGAAGTTTCAACTTTACAGTGAAGATATCGAAAAATCTCATAGTTTATTAAATTAATCGTATATTATCTCATTTCCTGTTTCTTCTCATAACCCTATATGATGATAAAAATAAGTAACCACCCTCTAGTAATTATGTCAAACTGTCAATTTCCCTTTTGAGTTCTTTTCTTTGAATTAATCTCAAAATTTTCTTGGTTTCTTGTGTTAATGCTAGTCTTACTTTGCTATCTCACGATGTAAGTTAAATATAGAAATATTTTTCTACCAAATATTTTTATGTTTCACCATGAACACTTTTCAGATGTCTTTGATAATGGAATAAAGTATTCTGAAAGCTCACACTTTTAATTATGGCCATCTGATCCTGACTGCATCCCCAAGAAGTATATCAGTTCTTACCAAGTTCAGTCAAGATACTCCTGAATTTCATATATATATATATATATATATATATATATATATATATATATATATATATATATATATATATATATATATATATATATATGAGCTTTCATCTTTTCATTCTCAATACTTATATTTCATTCTCAGTATATTCTTTGATCGTTGTAATCTCACTTCGTTTTCCAGGTTCAGTTATATCCGAACGCATCGGAAATCAGGAGGGAGCATTGGGACGCTTGGGATCCCATGCTCATTTCCGAGGGACTGTTTTCAGCAGCGAACATATTTAGGTGAGCAAATAATGAAACTTAAGCTTCCAGCAGTGCATTTGCTTCGTGGACTTGCAATCCGAATGGCGGGTTTCCGACCAGTCGTTGCATTTAACGTGTTTCGTCCCAACGGAGTCATGACAGAACTAAGCGAAAATGAATCTAGGTCGCATAGTCATTCGGGAGAATTCAAAGGTGCTATTATTTTTTCTCTCTTCCTACACCTTATAAGTGCACTGCATAAGGATAATGACATTATATTTACCATTTGGAATGATACAAAAATGTGTGAACTGATATATAATAGGGGAGCCCAAGCGGGCATTTCGGGATTCACTAAAGCGCGGCAGATCAATATACAGGGGGGAACCTTGTACCCGGTTAAGTACTTCCACAATATACATACATATATATATATATATATATACAGAGGGGGGAGAGGAGGGGAGTAGCACATCGAAAGGATATCCACGACAGAGGAGAGAGGAGAGGGAAAAGGGAGAAAAGCATCCGAACAGAGGGGGCTAATTTTTTTGAAGAGATAAGAATGAAAAATATAATCCCCTTCTCACGTTTATATTTCTCCCTCACTCTTTCTCTATCTATTGCTCTCTCACTCCGTCCCCACTCTGGTTTCTGTTTCCATGACAGTATCACACACTCGTTCGTGGCATGATATTTCTCACAAAGAATCTCCAATATTTTAAAATTTTAAAAATTCAATTGCTTATAATTATTTTCTTATAAAAACAAGTATTCCACTGAACCATACACTAAACATAAAATTTTTTATTCGCATGTTTTTTCCTGAGCTTTTCAATTATCTAAGTTCAATGATTAAAAGAAATAAAAAAACTAAATTGACAGAATAGGCGAATCCCTCCAGATAATCGTCAGATTATGAGACTGCAACGTCTAGGGCGTAAAGATGAACAATATATATCTTAATCTGACGCGCTTGTGTATTTCAAAATGACGATTTTTTTTTCACCTTCTGATAACGGCCGAGAGTCTACGTCACGTTCAAACCGTCAGTTTATTATATGAGAGTTTTTTTCAGGTTCACTTAATATACCCTCAGAAAATCCGACGCGCTCGAGTATGTCCATGCAATAGTTTATTTTTTATTTTTGAAAATCTGTAGCCGCTTCCCCCACCGACGAATATGTATACTTTATACAACATATTTTTATTTTTATCATCTAAGCTTCACAACCCAATATGACGCTCGAGTAAATCCCGATTTAGCATCGTGGGCTCTCCTACTATATATTTACTCTTGAGGAACATAGAGATATGTGATATTGCCAACCGTCCATTATTATTCAGAGAATTGTCTAGGTGGGAGAAATACGAAGCATATGATATACAGAGTCATAGTATTAAAAAAAAGTATATTACACCGAGGCCAAAAGTAAATAATTTCACTCGAGACAAAAATATTGCTTGCCTAGGCTGAAGGCCATGGTGAAAAATTTCTCGAGAGA
Organism: Zygogramma bicolorata; assembly: GCA_032362365.1. Classification (NCBI taxonomy): domain Eukaryota; kingdom Metazoa; phylum Arthropoda; class Insecta; order Coleoptera; family Chrysomelidae; genus Zygogramma; species Zygogramma bicolorata. The sequence goes on along the minus strand of JAVJAQ010001869.1, from coordinate 79,273 downwards.
ATAATGTTGAATTTCGTCAAGGTTTCCATACCATGTTACTCACAATCATTCGATGTCATTTCATGAAATTTACAAGGGATGAATATTTGTAAGGCTGATCTCGATAAATTTTTTGTTCAAAGTTAGCATTACGCATAGACAAATTTGGTTTAGCTTCGAACAAATGTCGTGACTGTCATTCTTTATATATGAAATTTTTTTTTTAAATTATTTTTTGACTTCCTTTTTGTCCGAATCGAGAAATAGACATAACGACTCCTAGGAAAGAAGTATATCAACAAACACTCAATATTAATAGGTACGTGTATATCATCCAAAGATAGCTAATCCCCTGCTAATCACTCATTCTCGCTCAATCTGTATAACAAAAGTATGAAAATTGAATCGAACAGATAGAGCATGCATAAAAATTATTCACACAAAGCAAGAAAATTCGAGGTCGTGATTCTACAGTCATTTGCCTACGAAAAGTTTGAAATACTTTTTTTAGTTTCGTTTTTTTTTTTTGTTTCGATTTGATGAATGCGTTTGGCAGGAACGCTTGCTTCACTTACTGAAATCTGAATGGCATTTTCGATAATGAAATGGATGGAGAGCGCAGAATCCCATACTTGAGAAAATGGATAATGGAAGGATAACATGCTATTTCTGGAAACTGTTATCTATAGTTATTGAAGAGGTTTGGAGTTTTCAGAATGAAACGATTCAGAGATTTCTTGAGCCCCCAACGTCCCTTGCTACCCGAAATCTAAAAATGGAAAAAAGATGAAAGTTCATTTGAAAACCTATCGAATAGAATGTGATCACGATAAGTACATTCTTCAATTGCAGTCTTTCAACTATAGAAGCTGACTGGTTCAGGTTCATAGAAATTAATTCCAAATATCTCAATACTCTTTTCCCCCATCAATTATTGCACTTCATTTTTGAAATTCACTGATATATCGTTTTATTCGAACAAACGGTTTCTGTGATGAGTTGAACACAGTTCTGTTCAGCAGCTCTCATCACGAGATATCCAAGGCTACTCAATTGAAGAGAAAACTTCTGCTTTTTTGCTGCCATTGTCGAATTGAGTGTCAAGTATGAAGATTTTTCATTGACGAAATGAAGTATATTGCCACTTCTGAAGGACATGCATAATTCAGAAGTCATCCTCAGTTCTCATATATAATATACCAAATATAATGCAAAATGAAACTCTTCGGGTCATCTGCCTTACTATGCACTGATAAGATTTTCAGATTCCATCGCAACCACAATTTCAATTATCACAATCATCAGAGTATAAAACAAGTGGGAGAGCACCTAAAGCTCTATAATAGAGATGAGGAGAAATTTCAATGTAAGTGGGATACGACACTGAGGGATAGCTTCACGGAAATTCAACAATGAGGTACTTGGTAGATTCATATCTAGGAAAAATCACTGATTGTAGTATTCTGTCAATTCAAGCTAGCGGATTAGAACCATGTCCTATAAAAAAATTCTTCCCATATCTTACGAACGGAATATCTGCAAACAAATCCAGAACACACCCTTCACTGTCTTCTGTTCTTGTCAAAAAACACTTCCTGATCGCCCCGGTTTTTTTTTGCTGGTGGGTGAGTGAATCGTTTGTTCTATTCATCACACTCCACTTCGTCGTCTCCAAATAATGCCAATTATCAGTAATACATACATGCTAAAAATTTATGATACATCCTAGCTCAGCTGAGTATTCCAGTCCCCTATTATTTTTATTGAAATTATTCGAGAGAGTTTTGCACAACTGTCGCCGTACATTTGCAAAGGCCGGCAATGAAATTTTGTGAAACTGTTTGTCGGTCCTTCCATTATTTTCCATTATTTGTTCGATGTTCGCACCTGCCCTACTTGCAGTTTGTAAAGGCGTGCCTTATGGGGTCGCTTCGAAAAAAGTTTCGTGTGTATTCCGATATTTTATTTTATTAATATTTTCCCTTTGTCGAGTACTTCTACGAGTGTAACCTGATGGCAGAGCTTTGTGGGGGCAAGTGTCGGCTAACTATCTCGGATACCGGAGCTCTCAGGGGCATCTTACTGATTTTGCAGTAGCGCATGTGCTAACTCAACTGTAGGGAAACCCAGCTGTAGGGAATCAATAATTGTCTATCCTACCAAAACATCCAGAAACTTCTGCTCCGACCGCGGATTGAACCAGTAGTCAGCTGAGCGCCATGAAATTTATATCTCGAAATCCAGGGCATGTCAATAGATCTTCATGAAAGCTGTTGACCTGCATTTTTCAAAGATCAAATGAAAAATGTTTTTGAAAATGTTTGATCTCGATTACAAAAATTTTCATCACTAATTCACTGAAAATTCAGAATGGCAAGGAAAAAAATGTTTGAAGCAAAGATATATTATACCTGATAAATGATTTTTGCTTAGTGATCGATGTGAAATCATCCACTTCTCGCAAGAAATAACGATTTACAACAGAACAGAATGTATAAACTATATTTATTATACAGCGGCTTTTTTTAATGTCTACCTCCATTTATTTTTAGAGCGGGTCAGCTCGATAAAATGAAACTTGGTAAATTGAAATGTAAGCGTACTATATTTTGGAGTGAAATTGACATATGATAGCGACTGTACGCCATCTTGGAAAAAAATTCAATGGAATGGGAAGTTTTGTAACAAATCATTTCGAAGCTCCTGACAATTTCTGCACAACACTTGGGTAAAGTCAAAATCTTCACCAACTACAAAATGGCGAAACATTCATAAAATGCCTCAATACATCGACCTTCAACTTAATAATTCGTGGAAATGAGCTAGTTTACTTCAGAAGATGCGCGAAATGATTGTCTTGAACTTCTTGACAAAAAAACAGCCTATCCGATATTTCACGCCGATATTTCTACAAATATTCTTTATATCACTAACAAAAAGTACCTAGGTCATCCGTCCATTCCGGAAGAAGAGTAAATTCAAATAATTGGTGGGTAAATCCGGGGGGGGGGGGGGGGGGGGGGGGGGAGGGGGGGGAAAAAAAAATTAAAGAAAAAACACAAAAAAAAACCCAAAAGGGGGGGGGGGATAAGAAAGGGGAGGAAAAAAAAAAAAAAAAGGGAATTATAAAAGTAAAATGTTTAATTTTTTATCCTATAGCCAGCAAAAAAAAAAAAAAGAAGGGAAGGAAAAAAAAAAAAAGAAATATTATAGTAAGAAAAAAAAAAAGGAAAGAAAGGGGGAGGGGAAAAAAAAAAGAAAAAGAGTAGAAGAGAAAGGGAAAAAAAAGAATATATTTTTCCCTTCTTTTCGAACACCCCCCCCCCCCCTCCTCTCCCTCCCCCCTCCAAAAAAAAAAAAAAGGAAGGGAGAGAAATGGATGAGGAAAGGATATAGTAAGAAAAAAAAAAAAAAAAAAAAGAGGAGGAATAAAATTGTGGGGGGGTGGGGGTTTTTTTTTTTTTGTTTTTTTTCTCCTTCCCTTTTATTTTTATTTATATATTACTTCCTTTTTTTTTTTTTTTTTTTTTTTTAAAAAAAAAAAAAAAAAAAAAAAGAAGAGGAGGAAGGAATTACGTTTTATTTTATTGTAATAGAAGTTATTGATTATTTTTTTTTTTTTTTAATTATTTAATTTTTTAAAAAAAAAGAAAAGACTTCTTTTTTATTTTTTTTTTTTGTTATTTTTAATTGGGGTGGGGGGAAGAAAAAAAAAAAAATTAAAAAAAAAAAAATTAATTTCATTTTTATTCATTTGGTTTGTTTTTTTGGGGGGGGGGGGGAAGAAAATAATTGGGGGCGTGGGGGGGGGGGGGGCCCCGGCCCGGGGGGGGGGGGGGGCCCCCCCCACCCCCCCCCGCCCGCGGGGGGGGGGGGGGGGGGGGGGGGGGGGTGGTTGTTTTTGGGGGGGGGGGGGGGGGGGGGGGGGGCCCCGCCCCCCGGGGGGGGTTTTTGGGGAAAGGGTGGGGGGAGCCCGGGGGGGGGGGGTGGTCGCCTGGGGGGGGGGGGGGGGGGTTTCGTGGGTGGTGGGGGGGGGGGGGGGATTGGTTGGGGGGGGGGGGGGGGGGGGAAATGGGGGGAAAGGGAAGAGGGGGAGGAAGTGTCAACAGTCTACTTCTTCCGTCGCGAATGTTTGTGAAGTATGTCCTTGTTAACTGGAGATGACCCTCATCGAAAAACAGAATTCTGCGAAATTATGACGGAAAACATTGCAAGTGCATGGCATCTTGCCTATCTCCACATAATTAGTTTCACTAACGAATGTATATTTTTTCCCAACGGCAATGTTCACGGATGGAATTGCCGTTATTGGAATGAGATCAACCTTCACGTTATCTGGGAAACTCATATACTCAATATTCAGAAAATATTGACTTTTGGGCAGGAATATTGTAGGACCTCTACAGAACAGAATTCAACATATATTTGAATATGCTGGAAACTACTGTTGACCCTCTAATTACCCAAATCGTCGAAGCGAATCCTAATGAATTCGATATGGATATTGTACTCTAACAAGATAGAGCACCACTACATTACTCCAGACAAGTAATGAACTGATAAAATGGTTAACGATTTCGCGGCCGAGGTTATTAGTATAACTACTTCTCTTCGGACTTGAAGGCCGTCGTTCTTTGGAATTTTCTCCTGACGTTTCGCTAGCGCGAGTGACCAGCTTCTTCAGAGGCTTACTCATCTCCGATGACTGAACGTTTCTATTTCTCAAGGCAGTCAGTCTGGAGGTAGTCTGGAGTGTTAATTACTTCTGTCGGATTCTATTGCCTCCCGTACCAGTCGGCTATGGTAACCCTGGTTGGGGGCAAATGCAAATGCAAAACTGATTGCCCCCAACCAGGGTTACCATAGCCGACTGGTACGGGAGGCAATAGAGATCCAAAAACATGCGGACAATTTTAACAGAAAAGAAGAATAGCGTTGAGTCTAAACAGAATTTGGAATCCAATTCTGAAGAAATCAAGAATAACTAATAAAATCACGGCAGGTAGTGCGGCAACTAATTATGATGATTATTCCCCGAATCCGACAGAAGTAATTAACACCCCAGACTACCTGTATCAATATAAATACGCCTTGAGAAATCGAAACGTTTAGTCATCGGAGATGAGTAAGCCTCTGAAGAAGCTGGCCACTCGCGCTAGAGAAACGTCAGGGAGAAATTCCAAAGAACGACGGCCTTCAATCGCAAAGAGAAGTAGTTATACTGAGTTATGAACTATTTGGATAATACTTCCCGTAGTCATTGCATTAGCTGATGAGGTTCTACGGAATGGCTAGCCCGGTTTCCAGATTTTACACCTTAAGACTTATTTATGGAGCTATTCGAAGCAAAAGGTGTACGAAACTCAATCTGCATCGATCAGGCAAATATATTTTTTTAGGTGTGAATCTCTGCTTTGATAATATTTTCAAAAATTGTAATCAAGTTCGCCCATTTTTTGTTTCGGTCTTTCAATAATGTAGTCCAACAGTTTTTATGGAGATTAATCGACCTGCCTTGGATTCCCATATTTATTTTTCTTCACGTCTCACTGTACTCCACTAAGTAAGGAAGCTCAATCGAATATACGACAGTGCTGTAGATCGCTAGACCACCGACCGACCAAACACCCAAACGGACTTCAGCAATCGACTTAGCTCTGAATTCTTCAATTTCAATACTACAAACTCTCTCTACTAGGAACTATGGAGAACTCTGCCTTCGCGATGAAGTATCCACCTATTTATACTTGGCCCATGGAGAATCTTCCAGACAGGTCTCGATGATGTGTATCGAATTTTCTACGCCAGTCTAGATTTCCTGGAACACAACGTACTTTTTTTGACCCCTCATATTATCATGGGCTAGGAGACACATATCATGGCGAACTTTTTCGTAAACCCTTCTGAGGTGTACAATGCAGTAGTAGAATTACGCTTGTCCCAGTTTCTGGGTTTTCGGAATATGAAAGGAGTGCTTGTAAATTGAAAGTCTTGGAGCCAACGCCTTGGAAGAGGTCGGTGAATTGACTTTCTTCATTTCGTGCTATTTCCAGTTCATCCATTAAGTTTTGTTCCGCACAATGAGGTAGATGGAATATGTTGATCGAACACACCGACCGACCCGGTAGCACTATGGTTTCTTGTGGGTTTCTCTACAGTTGACATAGCAGATATGCTACTCTCAAATATCAACCAGATGCCCCAGAGCGCTTCGGCACCTGGGATAATTAGCCGACACCTGCCCGCACAAAGCTCTGCCTTCTGGGTGCTCTCGTAAGAGTGTTTAACAAAAGTTTAATATGAAATGAAAATTAAAAATTTCTGAATCAATATGTTTTTTGCTTTGTGTGGATAGCATATTCATAGGATCCGTCAATACTGCATGATCATGGGTAGGATTTTAAACTCCGTGCTACGTGACTTTCGTGATGGAGTTATTAGTTATTATCGCTTGCACGGTTATTGCTGTTGTGATTCAAGATTGAATTATTTGTGAGAATTCACTGCCGTTAATTTCATGATGATTTTCTCTGGCTGCGACTGACTTCGTATAGCATTTGGACGTAGTGGTTGAGGGACAAAACGCGTCTTCCTCAAGTAGTTCTATCATTTCTCAGTCGGAAGTTGAACTGTAGTAGATGTTTTCTTGGTTTCTCAGCCGAGATCTGTAGGTTTTTATGTCTGACGCTTCGTTTGCATCTGCGGCAGACATTTTCATAGGTGATACGCCAATGGTACAAGTATTCCTATCTGCTGCGAGGCTTTGATCAGACATGACTCGGATGATGAGTTCATCGGAGTCAGCTGGGGACCATCAATTATCCCTAATTGAAAACTCGAAACCGTCTTTGCTCTCATTGAAAGAATCCGTATGTTTCAAACCACTAACATTCATGTTCTATGAATGTTGATACCTTCTCTTCGCGGTTCTGATTCTTTTCATGCTCACGAATTCCTATGGCCTCCCTATAAATCCGTAAGTACTAGCTGATGGTTATATTCAGTACTTGCGATCTGTCGAACTCAATATCACGACTATCCAACATGGCGTCTTCAGCTACCATCGATTGTTTGTTAGGCCATACTGACAAATTCGTTTGTTTTTCTTCAATCGCGTTTTCATGTTCTTTCTTGTGGTTGCGATATGGTCAGAACACGGATTCGATACACTCCTGGAGTGATGATCTCGTAGGTCTTCTTCAGATCTCAGTATTTCCTGAACTTTTCGCACACTAGAAAGAGTTTCTCAAGAAGTCTCTCAATGCGGTCCGCCAAACCCTGAATGAAGGGCAAAAATGACCGTCTACTAACGACTAGTTCGGCTTGACAAATTCAGACCATGTGGTAGTCATAACCTGACATAGCGCTTTCTCAATGATGCATTGCCTCCTAAAAATATTCTTCTGCCTAGCAAAGTTTGAACGGAATCTCCGGATTTCAGTGATCCACAGTCTAGAAATATTTTTCCCTTATCCGCGACCTCAAATCACGAAAGTGTTTTCGACAGATCATAGTCAACAGGAAGGTTGGGCCCAACAAAGTTCTATAACTCGTTTCCCGAACTTTTCCATGAAGAAGTTTGCCACTACCGCTCCCAGAGGACTTTCCATACCCATTCTTTTTTCTCACAGAACTTTTCAAGACATACGGAATCCCACTGGTAATACGATAACGTTAACAGAGCGGTTATATCCAGAGAAACAAAAGTGCTCCTTATGTTCACAGTTTCATCAATCGGAACATTTATGATTAAGGTTACCAGCGTATCACTCAGTTTCGATGATGATTCTTTCATTTTCCAGATTGAATGTGTAGAGTATTTGACGAGAGACTAATTGTTTTCCACCTTTGGTTGTAGTATAACCGATAGGTGTTTTGCTATTGCATAGATCGCAGACCCTATAGTGCTGACTATCGGCTTGAGTTGTACCCTCATTTCGGTACACGAACATTACGTTATTCTCAAATTTCTATCCACCCACAGTCTTCGTTCTTACTGGAATGTTGCACTGTTCCAAAATTCACCCTTCTTAGTCGATAGGCCCACAATGAATGTGTTAGGTTATATTGTTTGGGTTAACAGAATATTCGGTGAATTTTGCAATAGAGCATCAGAGCATCATTCGGATGTGTTCGGAGACTGTGGGTGTAACGAAATGCGGGTGCAACGCAGCGCACCCCTTCTGTTTTCCATAATTCCTTTTTCTCATCTTGGTTCTTCAATGAGTCCCGAATCAGCTCGTTCGTTTTCCTCAATTTACGCATCTTGATTGGATCTCGCCTAAGTAAATTATAAGTGTTAGGCTCAAGTAGGTCTCCTACCTTATCCATATAGTCCTTTTTGTTCATAAGTACAAAAAGGTGTTCTTCACCAAGATTGGGCTCTCTCTTCCCTGTTGAGAGCTTTCAATACCACGTACCCAGCACATATGATGTTTGCTTTGTTGGAGGGTCATGATTTTGACTTCGACATATCGCGGGTACTGGATAAAACTATGAGCTATCACCCACGGCTCTATGGCGAGGCCATAAGAATTCATTGGTGGTTCAAAACACACGGACTCTTCGAATGAGAGAGGAGACGGGACGGTGCCAATAAATCAATAAGGGATAATTGACGGGCCGACTATGGGTCCGATATAGATCATCTGAACCACATCTATTCAAAGCTTCGCAGCGAAGGACACTCCAAAGCCACATCGCCTTTTTGAAATATATGCCGAAAACACCTAACAATTGAATTTTTTTAATTTCATACTGTTAGAAACCGTTACCATCATATCGGATATAATTTTTTCACGTAGTAAAAACTTGTATCACTGTTCTCAATGGAGAATCAGTCGTGGTTGGGAACTGAACGTGCTCATGATATGAATACTCTAGAACTTTTCAGCATACTAGTGTATTTCAGCTTCTGTGTGGTTGGAACTCATACATTGTACACTATATAGATGTTATGGTTGAAACTTGTTTTTCGGTTTCGATATAGTCAAAGCTCTCACCATACTACCGTGTATCATCTTTTCTGTGGTTGAAACTTTTTCAATTTTATTGTCACTGAGTTTCAATAAAATTGATTCAGGGATGTTATTCTTCGAACCGGTTTCTTCAATGACATAGCTGACCTTTACTTTATGATTCGTTACTAATTTTGGTTCTGGTGATGTTGAACGTAATTCACACAGTTATAATACAAATTCATCCAATTTTTTCCACAATTTTTTTTTACCTCCTTTTTTTGAAATACGAAGACTTATAGTTTTTGGTGGATCCAATTGCAATTTTGTGTTATTGATGCTGTTCTCTCGAGCAGAGTTCTAACATGACTAGACTGATAGACAGGCAGAGAGAAAAAAGTGTGACTCATTGGTTGATGATGTGATTGAAAAGCGAATGAGTGATACACAAAAAAAGATTTACTTCAGTTTGTTCTGAAAGTATTTTTAAAATAGGAAGTATAATCAATTTTCATCATTCATAGCTCTCACATCACTAATTGAATTTAAAGTGTTCACGAGTATCGTAACTGAAAGAGTCAAGTTTTCGATAATACACCAATAACTTTCAATAACGTATACTGAGTGAAATTTTCATTGATGGTGTTGAATGACTATTACTAACTCTCTTGAGCTTTATTATGTAGTACTGTTTATTCTATTGATTATATCGAATATCTTGATACCAGTAACTACTAACTCACCTCACGATGGACAATGTGCGAGTAATAAGATTTTCGACGTGGAAATTATCAGATCACAGCGATAGTCTCAGTATAGAAGTGCTTTCTGGTTTCAGCAGTATTGTGTGTGAAAAATAATGTGGCATATCTTGTACAAGTGAGATAGAGTATTTTTCTCTGCGTAAAAAATTGTTCATTTGGATGCACAATGTGATGAACTCTCCCAGTGACTAGAATTCTCAGATTCGCTATTATGAGACCATGCAAGCTGTACTTTCACAGAACAAAAATTATTAACAGAACTTTGATGATGGGGAATGTTCAAGTGATTTATACTGAATGTGAAAAAAATAAATGAGTGAGCTGGGGGTTGGAAATAAATATTTGGGGGGTATACAGGGGTGAAAATAATATTGTCGCAGTTTCTGACGAAGGGTGATGTTTTAGAGAAAAATCTTCGATGAAAAAGTTATAGATCTTAAACTTGAACTAATGAATTATGCACGTTACCTTGAAATAACCGAGAAAAATGCGTAAAACCAGTTTTTTCGTTTTTCATTTTCAAGAAAGTTATTATATTTCGATGAAATATACTTTGTTATGTCTCTGATGGTCATTACTTTTTTCAGAGTAATCAATCAAATTATTCCAAAGATAATGCATTTTTCCGCCAAAAATGCTCCTATTTTTTCAAATTCGATTTATCGTAAATAGTTTTTCTTAGACTCATTCTCTTCCTTTTTATATATAGTTTCCAATAATGCAATGGAAAATGATAGTATCCCTTCAAAAACACGCTTGAAAATGAAAGAAACGATGAAAATGTCTTTCGCAACTGTGAATTTGTTAATAAATGTCGATTAATAATCCAAATTTCCTGAAATTTTAGAAACTTATCACATCATTCATATTTGTGTTGAATAGAACTGCTTGAAAAATTTTGAACTAATAAAGTTTTATACAAATAAGAATAAATTTGAAAAGTTCTCTTTGTGAAATTGATTGGTTGATTTTTTGATATTTTTTTTCTTTATATACGAATGATGCTAGCTGCTCCAACAGTGTGTGTTGATTCTCAGAATCTAAAAGTAGAACTTGTTGTAAACACTTTATACCATTCAAATTTCAAATAATCTAGGAATGAATTATCATTATTGCAGCTATACATTGAAGAAATCAATTAACTACCCTTTCGGGCGATAATTTTTGGGCCTGCAGCAATGTCAAAAAAAGGTTTTACTAACTCAATCACCCCCCTGGTTTCGCGTAGTTCATTGAATGTTGTTTTTCTCCTTTGTCTGACACAATGTAAAAATCTAACAATAGAAGTAAAATTTTCATGTTTGAAGTTTTTTGATGAATACATTGAGCCGCTTACATTTCCTGCTCCCGGCTCCAGACAATGATTGTTATGTTTGGTTGGCTTCAACTGATTCAATGAAACCAAGAGGTCAATATCTTGGCCAACAACAATAACAACATTTTTTTTTGACAGTCGACAACTCCTTCCACTGCATTCAAAGTCTTGTATGTTTCGGCAATTTCTATTGCTGCATGAATAATCAACGAGTCTGCGTCTTCTATTGGCTTGCTACATAGTGTACCCTTCAAGTGTCAACGCTTTCGATAAATTACTTTTTCTACAAACGTCAGTAAAAGTATAGTTTTTTACGCATGCTGTCAGCGTCTAAAATACCATTTTGAGACACGGGTGTTGAAAGTAAATAATTTTCAGCACTAGTGCTAAAAGAAATTTTCGGTCGATATCCTTCACCCTTTCGCTTCAGAAAAGCACCAAGCTTGTAATATATCCTTTTATCATGATTATTTATCAAATCATCTTTCGAACAATCTGTTCAGGCCAGTCTCAAATTACCTACACAGTAGGTTTCGGCTGGCACCTGTCAGAAAACAACTACTCCCCTGGCTAATACCACGAAGGGCATTGAATTATATCCGACCGGTGCCAGTGCAGGTTTCTTCACAGAAGTAAATCCTGCATTTGCTTTCGTCGATACAAATGAAGGAATTGATTTTCAATTATAGGGACGGACACACTTGCAGACCGGTTTCGGGCTATTTGGCCACTCGTCAGTGCAAGGCAGGTAATTTGAGACTGGCCTGAACAGATTGCTCGAAAGATGATTTGATTTAACGCCAGTCTTCAAGTATGCCCACTGACTATGTCAAATATGATTATTTATGTTCATCATCGACTTCAACATAGAGTAATTCAACCAAAGCGTTGACGATTCCCATATTCTGGACTTTTCTTCAAAGTATGCAAGTATGCAAAAAGCACTTTATATATATATATATATATATATATATATATATATATATATATATATATATATATATATATATATATATATATATATATATTCATAAATATATAAATATAACGAACCCAAGTTCACGTATCTCTGTTGAAAGTTTTTCTACAAACGGAGACATGAGATGAAAACACCCACGGCACTATTGTTGCTGTTCAACTATACAGTCCTCAACCCAACGGTTGGAATCATATGCTGAATATAAACAGACCTGAAATTTGTTCCGCATTCAAATGTCATCCATCATTTGGGAATTTTCTCAAATAGATGGCCTTTTCCTCCATGATCCTCATATTCATAAGGCTATATCATATTTCCCAGAATCGTGACTGTCGTTGACAATTTGTTCTATAAATTCCATGGCCTCAATCCCTGCCGCATGCGGAGGGTATTCAGTGTTAGTGTCCAGGCCTTTGATTTGTGATTTATACATGTCTGACGGACGACACCATTGAAAATTCCGCAACCCATTGATCATTGGAATTCAGAAAGAATAGTGAACAATTAGAAACAATAATTTGAGACGAATGAGCAAAACTTAAAGATAGAAACAAACGAATGAAATCACACACCATATTCAAAAACTTTCAGGACAATCACTGTTTGGAAAGGGATATCGAACTTTGACAGAGATGTATAGTGGAGTGTAGCTGATTTTTCTTTCAGAGAGTTAAAAATAAACTTGAGATATGATCAATAATCAGTAATTAGGTTATGAGTCAAATTCAAGAAATAATTGTACATATAGTTATGGAGTAGGATGAGTTTTCAAAAACCCAAGTGCGTGTCGAAAGTGTTGACGGACAAATCGCTAATGCTAAGGAATACACTTTGACGTTGAAGAAGAGGTGAGCCATTGCTATTAGCAATTGTGTGCTTGGCGAGCTAAGGACAGAAAACTCGCCTATTTGAAAGAGTTGCGAAGATAAAATTCCAGAGCTAGAATTTTAGGAGAAGCCAAACTATGAATGCTAATAGTTTTTAAATGTATTTATATTGTGACCATCATCATCTGAGAAGAATTTTCAGGTATTCTAGTGCATATTTCGCGTCAGAGGTCGACAATACTAGCCTGAACGGACATTTATTTGAACTTTCGCGGATGAACTTTCATTCTCACACCAAAAACTAAGTGAACATCTTGAAATAACCTTTCAAGAGTTTAATTTCTTATATATTCATTGATTTTTGCAAAATATTGTTTAGTTCATACATTTGGAGTTTTTGAACATTCGAATTTATTCATATTGACATTACAATTATACTTTGCAAAATTTGATATTTGAAAAGCATTTCAAGAATGCAACCTGGGAAAAGAGAGATTGCATGTTTCTTCTGGGCAACGACTGAGATGAGCTTCTGGAACATAGAAGAAAGGCAGAAAAAAAACGCAGATTGTGAGGTGCAATGTTCATAACATATCATGGATTTGGTAGCTGATTATCAATATCACAGATATATATATATATATATATATATATATATATATATATATTTGAAGATGTTCTGATACGTTTATCTAATTACTAGCAAATGCCTAATGAGATATGTACATGGGTGAATTGTGAATACATCGAAATCTTGGAAGATTATTTATTTAAAAAGAGTTATAGAACTCGAATCAATGAAGATGAAGAACCAAAATAATATTTGGTAACGAATTAACAAGCAACAATGGATTTGATGTTGAAAATTCTTATTGGGAACGTGGATATTTTTGTAGAGAGAATAAACTTTTTTCTTGATTTCACTTTTTTTATGAAAGTAAAATTTTTCACTCTTTGATGGAAAGAGGAAAGCCAAAAATAATTCTTGAAGAATCCTAGACTGGATACCAGTTGAAAAACGCGTTTATCTTCTATATGACTATGGCCTATATTTAGGATATATTTGATGAATCATGAATATGTATTTTGAGGATCTGATGAGTCAATAGAAAATGAAACTAAAATGTACTTTTATTCACGACTAATATATATTATAAATATTATACTGATGATTTCTGCAGTATAATCCTATATAATATTTCCGCAGGAAAAAATGGCGAGGGATTGATAGTCTCTGGCTTTATTTCCTCTTGTAGTCCTGTAACAAAATCCATCGAATTGAATATCAACATGAAAACGATATAACCAAACTACCAATTGTCAGTGTCAAACACGTAGGTAGTATTTGTGTATTTCTATACACCGCGGGCATATCTGACAGACGACAGTAAATGACAGTTGTCAAACCAGCCTGCTGGACAAACAAACCTGATTTACCCATGTTAAGTGTGTGTTTATGTCATATTTTAAAATATTTTTTCTCAATAAATGCTCAATTTTGTGCGATTGTGAAATGTGGGAATAGTGGCAGACATAATGTTTCATTCCATCGATTCCCTTCTATTTTCGACAATAGAAAAAAGATTATTCCTCTTGCTGATAAGAGATGTGAATTCAGGCAACTAGAAGAGCAGATTTAACTTTTTATAAGTTGAAATGGGTAACGGTGTGTTCAAAACATTTTGTAGGAGATATTTTCAAAGAATCTAGGAAACAAAGGCAACATGATTTTATTTTATTTTTTCCATTTCGGGCAAGGCAAGTGCACTCAAAGATGTTGACAATATGGACTGGGTACCGAATCAATTACCTGGCTACAAAACAAATATCAATGCAGTTCAAAGTATTCAGAGATTGTATCGTAGGGAGCAGCGTGATAAAAATGAGATCGCAAATTATCCAGTTGATGTGGATAAAATTGATGATGATTCTTTGTGTGAATGATACAGCTGTTCAAAACTTGAATATTATTGATGAGCAAAATCAAACTCTGAATGATATTGTTTAATACCATTTTTGGGGGGGGGGGGGGAGGAGAAAGGGGCCAAAACGGAAAGCGGCGGGCGGGGGGGCGCCCCCGCGTTGAAGAAGTGCACAAAACTCTTGTGAACACCTATGTATTGTATGCATGTATTGATTTCGAGTTGCAGAATTGTTATCGTGAAATCCATCATCTCCGGGAAACTTTGCAGACTTTGTTCTAAAAAATTGTTCGTTTTCGTTAACCAGCTGACGAACGTCAACCCTCAGAAGTCGAAACTTGTACGAGCAATGGATCAACGAGGCCTTACCTTTTAACGTGCGATTACCCAGCACGGTGGCCCGGCGAGGATAATCATTCACATTGGAAAGTTTGAAGCATAATCCATCTAAAGGCTTTTTTATACAAGATTACCATATGAAAAGATGGTTGTGGTTTTTAATTTTGTTGAGCCTTACATAAAATACCTACCCTAAATTTGTTCTTTCAAAATTATCATTTATTAAAGTACATTTTCAGTATTCCCTTCACAAGCTTCACTCCAATCCATTTAGATATAAACAATATATTGTATGAATCCAAACTTGTATAGCCTTCGAAGACTTCTGTGCATGCACTCTCATATACAATGTTTATAATGTCATGAAACTTTAGGAAAGTATTTCACAGCAATAAGGATCACATCCATCACTTTCCTTCAGTTTCTCTAAATATCTCATCTGGATATCCATAGACAAGGTGTTGAAATAATCACTTTTATCAGCCATTTCACATACAATTTCCTTGCAAGCAGGAAGAATACTGAATATAGATTGCAATTACATATGTCAGGTACACTGAGGGTATTCCCAAAATTAGGGTAAACCCCTAATTTCTTCATAATTACGATCATAATCTCATTAAATTACCATTGTTGCTTATGGAAGTACGGTTTGTTTGTCCAGCAGGCTGATTTACAGTTGTCTTGTGACGTCACATGCCCGCCGTCTATTGAGATGAATGAAACTCAAGAGTAATTTTTTCAAGATGAATGAATTAGTCGTAAATAAAGTAGAGTATACTACTCGCAATAATAACTATTATTATTGACTCATAGTATAATCTATTATCGATTCTACTCCTGGAGTGGATAGAGAACAATAGTTGTTAGCAAATATTGATGTGATTACATGGATGTCCGAATCTATTCTAACTCATTTATTTTGTTTGCAGTTCCTTGAAGCTGGTGTATATATTTTCTGTGAATCCACATCTGGGACCACTCCAAGTGTCTTTATCGAGAATGGTAATGGATATCATGAAGTTCTTCTTTTTATACGTATTGGTGTTGTTCGCCTTTTCATGCGGTAAGTTGAAACTGATATATCTTATAATATCGATGAGTGGTATTGGTTCGGACTTTCATTGCTTATATAATTAACTCTATTGAGATGGAAAAAAAAGAGATTGAACCAACAAATTACGAATAACTGATTCGAGAATGAGAATTCAATCGATTGAGGCAGTCAAATGGGGCATGGCCCAGCTCTTCAGGTTGACTGACAGTCATTCGATATCTGAAGTTAACCAACGCCGAGCGCGCAGGGAAATACCGTGTCGAAAGCTCATACAACTGCAGCTGAATAGATTATCATATCTCGCAGACAATACATCAATGAGCACAAGATATAGTGAGGATATGCCGTCCTTCGGAGGGGACGCAAAGCCGGCGGTCCCGAGTCCATGGATGTTGGGCTCGTTAAAGATCCCTACCTCTGGTTGGGATACCAGAGGGTTCGGCAAAATTTCCGGTTGGGGGAAGTGTGCTTACCGGCGTCGGTGATTGGCCTTGGTGGCGAAAATAGGCTGACGTTGAATTAGGAATTGAAAAAAATGCATTAAAATCCAGAAAGAAAGATCAAAATGAATTCTGATCGAAGAATGGAAATTCGAAATTCAATTGATCAAAAATATTATGTTGTGAGGAAATGTAATGAAAATTGAGTAAGACTCACTACATTCAAACAAATTTGAATGAAGGAATATGAATCAATAAGAAAAAATGTTGAAACCAAGTCTGAAGTGTATTGACGGCGTTTCGATCGATGGTATCCGCCTTCGTCTTCTAGTGATGACTGACAATATTCCCAAGTATGTTCGGTTATAAAAACAAAAATTCCCCATGACGGAAAAAAAAGTGCTTCTGATGTGTCTTCATGGTAGGGAAAGAGAGTGCCAATAATGATTTCTCACGGTGCAGGGGTATTTGGCCGATATAGGCGGTCAAAAGTTAATTTCATCAAATTTGATGTGGATAGATATTTATTACTCCCCCACTCCTACAAATAGTGCTAGCGGCCAGTGTTTTGGTCGGAACTTGATCGACCGTGTTGGTGCATGTATCGTTTTATTGCGTTGTTTCAAAAATAACTGAGTTAAGCAGTAAATATTGGCTGTTCAGTTATTGTTTTAGAAAGTTTCATGATGGATCATGATGGTAGAGGTAAAAAAGAATGGAATGAAATTATAGCGGCATTCAGACAAATCATAAGAATTTGAGAAAAATTACCTTCTTCGAGCGGGATTCGAACCCACGACCTTCCGTTTTCTAGACGGATGCTCTGCCACTGAGCTATCAAAGACCCTGGGTTCTCCATCGCAAATTTCGGAAGTCATTTATCTCAAATTCTATTGTTAGTTGTTATTATTCAATCGAGAACCTTCGGCGGTTTTCGACTGACAGAGGTGTTAGTTGGGAAGGATACACATTCATTATCATATGGTCTTAGTACCCAATTGTACCTTTCAACCGAAGCGTCGTCGATGTTTATCGACTTCAGCAGGTATCAGGTGTAGATACCAACCAGATGATTTCAAGCCGGAAAATTTACACGATAGAAGTATTAGTGTCTGTGTGATTAACAATGGAATGAAATTATAGCGGCATTCAGACAAATCATAAGAATTTGAGAAAAATTAACTTCTTCGAGCGGGATTCGAATTGAAAGGTACAATTGGGTACTAAGACCATATGATAATGAATGTGTATCCTTCCCAACTAACACCTTTGTCAGTAGAAAACCGCCGAAGGTTCTCGATTGAATAATAACAACTAACAATAGAATTTGAGATAAATGACTTCCGAAATTTGCGATGGAGAACCCAGGGTCTTTGATAGCTCAGTGGCAGAGCATCCGTCTAGAAAACGGAAGGTCGTGGGTTCGAATCCCGCTCGAAGAAGGTAATTTTTCTCAAATTCTTATGATTTGTCTGAATGCCGCTATAATTTCATTCCATTGTTAATCACACAGACACTAATACATCTATCGTAAAAAAGAATATTTATTAATAGTTTTGATTCGGTTACTATATTTTCGATGATAGCTATCCCAATAAAACGAAAACAGTATTAAATTGCAAGCACTCGTATGTAGTCACGAGTGTATTTGTTATAATTCAGTGTCCGTCCCCGCTATATTTTTCGTTATAATTCATTGAAAAGTATTTCTGCTGGAAGGTTATCTAGAATTCAACCGCGGATAACCCTGGTTTCTAGGTATCTCAGAAACTTGAATGAGATAATGCCAAATAACAATTTTTCCCATGCTCTCATTTCAAACAGTTTATGTTTTATTTTAGCATCATCGACTGCCAATATTAGACTGGTTACCCAGAGAGCATTGTTCGACAAACTAATGAACTTCAGCATGCCTACTTTTGAAGAAAAATCGGAACATCTCCAACAGGACTTGTTATCATCTGTAAACTTCTCAGAAAACCAAACGAAGGACATTAAACACGAGTTCTTTCACGTGAAATCAAAATTCAAGCAAAAATGACTGAAAGCTCATGAAAAAATACGTATTCCTCAAAAAGAATTGAAACTGGCCTGAGGGAACGTTTGCTTCACCGACAATTATGCAGCGACACAAACGGTTGGGTCGGCCACAAAGGCCATTTGCTGAATCGGATGATTGTACTCAAATACGCATAACCATAGAACTTGGAAGTGTAGAGAATGAAGAGGTATTTATCCATGCTACTCGATCAGTACCATAGGCTGCTGGTAAGAGAGATGCTGCCAATGTATTTACACAACCAATCAAGTCTCTAAAACGTGCCACAAAATACAAGATCGCATATGACAAATCTCTGGGAGAAGAAGACACACAAATAACGCCTTCAATGGCACTATCAATGTTTGTTGAAGCTGATCTTTCAAGGCGGCTGTATGAAATAGAGAAGTGCAGTGAAAAGCGAATACCCGAGCTATAGCGTGCTACAAAGAGCAAAAAAGAATGCTATCCACCTAATAATTCAATTCGAGTGACTGAAGATGGTGATGAAGTATATTTACAACTCTCACGAAACCATACTGTTACTTACAAGGTAGAAGATGTTTCACAATATTTGAGTGCAAAGGAACGGAGTACGTTGAAAATAATCCACAAGTGGGATTGTGATGGCTCGCAACAAGCATAATTTAAACAAAACTCGCAAAATGGGGCTACAGATGCCAAAATTTTCCAGTTGCTTTTTTTTCTCGAATTACTTTGTGGTACAAATAAATAAGGTACTCTGGTTGAACCCGACTCCATCTTCGCCACGTTACTGCCGTCCTATCAGAATCAGGTTTGTCAAAGAATCGGTCGACATCACAAACGGTGAAATTGACCACATACAAAATACTATCAACGCACTACAGAACCCTGAAAACACAATGCGAGAAAAAAAAATCTGTGAAAAACACCATGCGACTAACTATGGTTGATGCTGAAGTTTGCAATGCTGCGACACATACTTCTTCAACAATGAGATGCTTCATCTGTGTGGCAACTTCCAAACAATTTAGTGACACTACCTTAAACAGAAATGACGATGAAACAGTATTACCCTTCGGTTTATCTGTCTTACACGCCGGGATCCCGGTTTCATACAAACTTTCTGTGCGAAAATGGCGGTTGAGATTAGATGATGAAGAAGCTATTGCGGGGCAGAAACAGAAATACAAGAAAAATTTAAGCAGGAAACAGGCTAAATAGTAGAAGTTCCAAAAGCAGGTTACGGTAACACGAACGATAGCAAAACTAGCAGAAGCCCTAGTAGCACACGTCGTCATTATGACGTCTCTTTAAAGTCATATTTCGTCATAGCTTAAGTCATTTTGACCATCCAAATGACGTCAAAATGGCCCTATTGAGACGTCACTTTGTCATGTCCAAAATGACGTCATTGCATGACGTCAAACTGACGTCTTGGAATGACGTCATTTTGGACATAACAAGTGACGTCTCAATAAGGCCATTTTGACGTCATTTGGATGGTCAAAATGACTCAAGATATGACGAAATATGACTTTAAAGAGACGTCATAATGACGTGATTATAAGTGTGTTACCAATTTGTGGTGACTAAATTTGTGGTGAAACATAAAAACGTACATTTCTAATATCAAGTTTTTATTGCACACCATAATAATTATACACAATGTAACGTTGATAATAATACAAAGGAAAGAAATCCAATTCATTCATTCACTATTAAAAAAATCTTACTTTGTCCTATTATGCCAGTGTTTGTTGTTTCTTACATCACAGTGTGAAAATGAGAAAATTAGGTATATATATCTCTGGTATATAGCAAGAAAGGTTTTATAAGAAAATACAATCATGAATTTCTGTAATATAAAACAATACAATTTTCAGTATTCACTAACTTTACATATACAAATCAAAGAAGATTCGTTTAAAAACAACAAATACAATAGTAGAACAAAAGTTGCTAGCATACAAATTTCAAAAAACTAATTTTTTTGTGAATTTAACAATTATAATTGATAAATGATGTGGTACATGAATAAAATGATTAAAGACAAGTAGAAACTGTACTTTATTGATTTTATATATATATATATATATATATATATATATATATATATATATATATATATATATATATATATATATATATATAACTGGCAGCACCAAGGCCCCTCATATGTTCTCGCTCTTCATCTGCCACATATCACAGACTTGATAGGATACTCATAGAGAGATTTGTAAATAGTAAACTGTTTTCCAACAATTAAAGTATCTGAATTTTGGGTAATAATGTTATGGATTTCAATGACAATGTTATCTATTGTTAAGCAATAAGCATCAGCTTTGGAATAAAATTTAGTACAGAGACTGAAATTATCAAAATTGAGCATTTTGAATTGCAGAATATCATGCAATTGCAATACAGGACCAAAATCACACACCATTCCAATATTTAACCTAAGCAAAGGTGAAATTCCAGTGTGATGCTCTTCATCTTGCTGAGTAAGAAACATTTGGTCTGTTCTTTTTAAATATGTTGTGTTCTTTAAAATAATCCGTCCATTTACATACTGACCTGGTTCAAGACATTTATCACATGACGAATAGCCTCCGTGAGACTTAATTCTTTTAATAAATGCTTTAGCTGGTGCATCACATATAAAACTATGTACAGAAATTGTATACTCTTTGTTATTATAAGCAAATCCATTTGTGGACAGAAAACTAACTTCATCTATAAACTGTTCAAAAAACAATTCTAATGAAGCTGGTTTAGATTTACCACAGAAAATGGCTAATGCAAATACTGGACTAGTTTTACAATTTTTAACACATGCCAAAATAGGCCAGAACTGTACAGTTGAACTATGAAACAATGGAAGTCCATCAACATTAAAACTAATTTCTAAATTATTACAATCGAAGTTAATAATTGACAGAATTCTAAACAAATTGTTTTTCAAGCCCAAGTAACACAATTCACCATTCTCAACATTTATAATATTGAGGTGTTTAGGTGTTCCTACCAAAGTTCTTGCATCTAATGGCAAGTCCGAGTGATAAGGTTTTAATATTCTTAACAGGCCATTAACTGCACAATGTGACACTTTATTTTCAATAGCCCAACATTTTAATTTAGATGGAAGTGAAGGTTGCTCAAGTTCACATAAACTATAATCTGGTTCAATTTCTGGATTATCAGTACAATCTTCATTATAATCAATTTCATCCACATCTTGTGAAACATTTTGATTCATGAACACATTATCATCGTAATCTACAATTTCATTATTATTGTCAATCGGCAATGTAGATGAAACACTGCTAGGAAAGTCATTATTGTAAGGAATTTGAGAACATTCAGAAGAATTGGATTTCTTACCCACGCTACAGTGTATTTCATTTATGGTAGAGGCGATTCGTCGAAGACGTTGCCTCTCGCCAACAGAACTCTGTAACTTAAATTTAATTTTCTTGTCTGGCTCCATGTTTCTTCATACGTTCAACGTGCATGCTTCAACCAAATTTTGATAGATTCTTCAACATCCCTGTCTGTACTCTGAGGCGAAGACAATTTGACAGCATCTGCAAATATACCTATTTTTCAGAATCTACTGAATGAATTTACTAGATTTATTAAAATTTAGTGAAATGAAATGTAATTCAATGCTTGGTGTAGTACGTAACCAGAAGTATAGTTGTTTTTCGATCAGGGATGTTCATACCCATTTTGAATTAACTTTCAAAATATTTGAAGAGTATGCAGACATTTACTATGTTTTGACATAAATTTATAGTTCAAAGTTGACAATATTCACAAAAGATAGATATATATATATCTAAATAAATTTTAAAGTAAAAAATATTTTACTTCTGAGAGTAAGCTAGATAACATTACTCCATGGTTTTTTTCTCCTGCCGTATCAAATAGAGCCTGCATTAGTTTTCAACTACTACTAATGCCTAAACGTAAAACTATGCTTACCCACAATGATTTTTCTTGAATTCAGCTCTAAAAATGGCCGTTTGTTACTCTTTTTACCATAGTAACTAACTGTGCTGGCAACAACATCTTTCAACAAATATTTCAAGATTCTGTTTGTCCTGGAGACCGTATCCTTGCCTCCCAATGATGACAAATATGAAACCTGCGATGAGAATGAATTAGGTAAATGATAACACATTGATAACAAATAATATTACCAAATCATTAGAGTGTCGTTCACTACACAAATCTTCTTCTAATCTGTTAAGTGCAGTTATACTTTCCAGCGGCAATTCCACACTTAAATCTGGACGAATACCTGTAGGTTTTACTATCTTTTCATCTTGTTTCCGAATCCACTCTAGTATTTCTTTATTCTGTTCGCTAATGCCAGCAACTATCGAAATTAGTTTACCTGCAAAATATTTATAAATTTATTTGTATTTGAGTGTATTATATTAGCGAACAAAAAAATACCCACCTATCTTTTCTGAATCACAACTGAACACTGAAGTGTGAGGTCTGCTCTGAGGTGTTGTGGTAATGATTTCCGTTTCATTAACCAAGGTTGGACTATCTTAAAATACAACCAATATTACTTATTTTAGCAAACACAACATTGTAGTAATAACTTACTTCTTGCTGAGGAGTCATTTATGCTCCGTTTTATATTGGGTGGCCTTGGCAGAATTTTTGCAGATGTAACTCCTTCTTCATCGTCAGATGATGTTGACAGGAACCTTTTATTTATTTTTCTCCTTCTTTTTGAACTAACCCCTTCATCAGACTCAAGATTTGAGGTAAGCTCAGCGTCTTTTCCTTTGGCATTAACTTTGACTAAATCTGCAACAGAAATTCCAGAAATATGCTGATTTTTGAATACTATTATCATAATTGAAATGGAGATTGTAAATAATTCATTTCACAATATATTACTTAATTTAGCAATAGTTTTGCGAAAACAAATCTGCATTTTCAGAAAATAATTATAACCTCCAGAAACACTTACTTATGTTGTTTAAAAATTAATTATAACGAGGTTAAATTTATTTTACATCAAGAATGGTTTAGAACTCACCACACGAATACAAAATTTTGTTGATTTTGTAAAGCGTCCATGTGTCAGTATTTATAGAAGCGCCATTTTTCAAGGTTTTATCAAACTGGTACTGTTCCTTATAAGGTGGCCAAAACGCCTCCTTCTTCCTAGGTGTTAACCAAGAGTTGTGTAAGGGTGCCATACCTCCACCATCACATTGATCGAATTCAACAAGAACATAAGCCATTGTGTGATGCTAAAACTAGAATAGCTTTGTCAAAATAATGAAGTCAATTGTACTATTTGTACAATAGAATAGTTTTTTAACAGCTTAGGTATATTTCAAGAGTTTAAGGGCAAAATGAGCTTCAGTGTTTTCTGCTACGTGCAACATGCTCAAGTTGAAAGAGAGAGGTATACTGAGACTCGAGACTCTCATTACTATCAACACATATTAATTTTTAGAAATATAGCAAGAAATTTAACAATGGCCTTATAAGATACAGCTCAGTTTTCTGTTAAAGGTTAATTGATAATATATCATCCATATGCTAATTTTTGTTTGGCCAGCCAATGCAGGATTCGCAAAAAATCTCATCTACACAAAACCGATCAATACAAATGCTATTCCAATCAGTTATTTCAAAATTATAGAATACATTACTACATACAAAAATGCGTCCCAATTGATAGCTAATCATCATGAATATTCAATTGATATGGTGTTGTGCATGCTGTTAACGTATCAAGCAGACAGGATAAATACTTACATATAAAAATACACTAGAGACTGCTACAAAATTTTGTGAAATAAAACACCGAGACACCTATCCGGTCCGTAGAGACAAAAATTAATCAAACACAACACAATTTGTGAGTTGCTCAGGTTGCTCTGCTAAAATACCCATAAAATACCGCGCCAAAGCCGCCAAACGCCATATTCCCAAACGCAGAACGCCGACGCAACCATGTCAAAGTAAGTTTTATCCTTTACTGTGGTTTAGTCATAGACATACCACCTAAGGCTGTATTCAGACAGATCCAAAGTCCTATCGTACGACGATCAGATAGCTTTCTGATTGGTTTGAATTTACATTTAGACCAATCAGAAAGCTATCTGATCGTCGTACGATCGAATTTCGGATCTGTCTGAATTCAGCCTAATGGACTGGCCCTAAGAGAGAGAATACTGCGGGATGAGCAAGATAGAAAGAATACTTCAAGTGTAACCTCTTTGCGCATCACGGATAATAGAGTATACGGTCGTTCAATGCCACGTCATTGACTTGTACATGTCACTGGGTAACCAATCAGAAAACATGATTTGAGCCGGGCTGAAGTTTAAAAATGACACCGGCTGACAATTATGTTTTCTGATTGGTTACCCAGTGACATGTACAAGTCAATGACGTGGCATTGAACGACCGTATACTCTATTATCCGTGTTTGCGCATTCCTTCATCAATGTATCATTCTGTCCTTCACGATTCTTCAAGGTGGATATCCTTTCTTTCTCCAATGCATTCCGCATCGTGTTATGTGAAAAACTGTCATAAAGGCCGATCCATGAGTTGAAATGTCTGTCAGTAATGAGTTTAGTGCATTCGACTGATTCGACCGTGCATTCGACCAACCTAATTCTTCTTCCTTCACCTCTTTTATACTTCACACTGAGGATATGTTCCGTGTTCCGTATAATATCGTTTCTGTTACCCGGAGCGGTTCTCTCTCTCTCTCTCTCTTGGATGGACTCGGCCAATATCACAGAGTGAGAGAAAGCACCGCTCTGGTTGACCGAAACGATATACGAGACATATCCTGAGCCCAGTCTATTTGCTTACCACGTGACTTTATTAACAGCACTGGCAAATACCTGATTTCGTGACCATGTCTCCATCTCTTATAACCACTTTTTGTTAAATGTCGGTCACATTTTGTTACTGTTTTGTGGATATAGAGGGGATTCTAACCTAAAGCTGACGTCAATATGACGTTATAAGAGCACAACTAAATGACGTCAGGAAAATGACGTCATTATGACGTTTCAACGAGAAAGGCTGAATGACGTCATGAAAAATGACGTCATAAAGACGTACGTTTTTTGGCAAATGACGTCTACGACGAAACATGACTTTGAAAAGACGTCGTAATGACGTCGTGTGCTACTAGGGAGGTTTCTTGCTAATTCTGGAGTAGCAGCTAGAATAAGAGGAATCGATTTGAAATTCAACAATCGAATTAAAGTAATTTTGGAAGTCATTTAGAGTAGTTACAAAGTCAATTCAGGGAAGTTTGCCGAATATGGAATACAAACAGCCCAAATGTATATTCAACTATATGCATGGTATGCGATCACGCCTGCAATACACTAAATCTTTATCCACGGTGCAACTGTAATTGAAAAGGTATTTTTACCTATAAGACTACTGTCTGAAGAAGCTGCAGTGGCTCGTAACAAACATTTTAGGCAGTGTCGGCAAAACTTTGCTCGGAAGGCCTCAAGACTGTAACCGTGATGTCTTAAATATACTTTTGCTAAGTTCAGATCCTTTGGTATCCAGCTCTTGACCCAAACCAAGAAAAAAACTCTCTCGTTTCCAGAAGCTAGAGAAATGTTTCTTCCTGGTGAACCAAACTCAGATTCTACAGAAGATACAGAAGAAGTATCTGATGACGAGCCTTGGAACTCATCATCGTCAGAACATATATATATATATATATATATATATATATATATGATGCGTTGTTTTTTCGGGTTTCATTCCGTGTTCTGTGGTTTTGATCCTCTGAAGGATAATTCTCACAACGTTTCGGCAAAGTCTCATTTGCCATCTTCTAGGTGATGTCTTGAGTTTCGATCTCCGAACTCGACTAATTAATTCGAGTTCTACTTCTCAATATATAGGGGTGATCATTGATGGTATCTTTGATCTGGGCCCCTCCCACTTTCTTCGTTGGTCCGCCTGCATTTGTCATCGTGTCTGGGTAATTACGTGGTAAGGTCCGATATTGTTCCTCTGGTGTAATCGGCTTGTCTTTGTTTAGTGATATAATGGATTTCCACGTTCTTGGTAATCTTTGGGCGTCGTCTCTCTTGTTCATGCTACTCGGTCGTTTCTCAATTTCGATAGCCTCTCTGATTGTTCGAGAGTAGAAGTTTTCATCGCTTGCTAATGTTTTTGTGTTTTTGAAATTGATGGTATGTCCTGTCTCCAATACGTGATTGAAGATGGAAGATGTGGTAACTTTTCCTTTCACTGATAGCTCATGTTCATCCTTGCGTACGTTGATCCGTCTATTGGTCTGGCCGATGTAGGACTTGTTGCAGTCTCGACATGGTACTTCGTAAACTCCCTGGGACTCCAGGACCAGATATCACTGGAGTCCCAGGGAGTTTACGAAGTACCATGTCGAGACTGCAACAAGTCCTACATCGGCCAGACCAATAGACGGATCAACGTACGCAAGGATGAACATGAGCTATCAGTGAAAGGAAAAGTTACCACATCTTCCATCTTCAATCACGTATTGGAGACAGGACATACCATCAATTTCAAAAACACAAAAACGTTAGCAAGCGATGAAAATTTCTACTCTCGAACAATCAGAGAGGCTATCGAAATTGAGAAACGACCGAGTAGCATGAACAAGAGAGACGACGCCCAAAGATTACCAAGAACGTGGAAATCCATTATATCACTAAACAAAGACAAGCCGATTACACCAGAGGAACAATATCGGACCTTACCACGTAATTACCCAGACACGATGACAAATGCAGGCGGACCAACGAAGAAAGTGGGAGGGGCCCAGATCAAAGATACCATCAATGATCACCCCTATATATTGAGAAGTAGAACTCGAATTAATTAGTCGAGTTCGGAGATCGAAACTCAAGACATCACCTAGAAGATGGCAAATGAGACTTTGCCGAAACGTTGTGAGAATTATCCTTCAGAGGATCAAAACCACAGAACACGGAATGAAACCCGAAAAAACAACGCATCATACTTCGTCCGTGAGAATCTTCATGCTAACATATATATATATATATATATATATATATATATATATATATATATATATATATATATATATATATATATATGTATATATATATATAATAATATATATATATATATATATATATATATATATATATATATTATTAACACTTTATTATCCCAAGAAACCATACAGTTCATAACAGGGATACAACAAACATATCTCAAATAAAAACTAAACTTAAAAAAATCAGTTATTGAGTTATAATAAATACAAATTTAACTAGTATCATCAACGAATGATTGAATCAGGAATATCACCTATTTATTTCTTTAAATCAAATTCAATATATATATATATATATATAAATATATATATATTATATATATTTATATTTCCATTATGAAGAATAGAATTCTGCCCGAAACTGGTTTTGGAATTACAGGATCTCAAGGCTGTGAAAATTTAAATAAGATGATTTCATTTTGTGCTTGACGAATTGAATGAATAGGCTCACTTTGAATTTATACGTGGTCTTCAAATCAAGTAATTCTTTAGGCTCCTAGAAATTAATGGTTGGTTCTCGAAAAACTAGTTCAAAAATACATTTCATTGTTTTATTCTGCAATCTTTGTAGTGGCTTGATAAGGGAAATAATCAGCTGAACTCCAAATAGCTATCAAATATTGTAATTTTGAATTTATGGAGCAATGATAAATATTCATCAGATATTTATGAGGAATGTGGTGTCTTATTTTGAATAAGATACCAATTATCGGGGAGAGTTTGCGTCGTAAATGTTCAATATGTTTATTCCATGACAATTTTTCATCAATATATAATCCTAGAAGTTTCGTAACTGGCTTGTATTCTATTTTATCACCATATAATGTAAACGCATTTTTAGGGTCATTCAAAATTCGAAATGTACATGTGAGAAGATTTAGAAAAATTAAAAGATAACTTATGTTGATTTAACCAACTCGATGTTTTTTGTAGGTCTTGATTCATGAAGTTTTGAAAATGTTCAAAGTTATCTGAAAAATAAATGAGAGTTGTGTCATCAGCGAATGAACTGAGTTTACCATGAAGTTTCAACTGAGTCATTGAATTGATATAAATGAGAGAAAGAATTGGGACAAGAATAGATCCTTGGGGAACCCCACAATAAATTTCTTCAATTGAATTTCTGTGATTGTCTATATAAACATACTGTGAGCGATTAAGCAAATAATTTCGAAACCATTTATGATTATTACCTCTTATACCAAAAGAATGTAATTCTTCAAGCAATATATATATATATATATATATATATATATATATATATATATATATATATATATATATGCAAGATGAATTTTCTGGGTTTTTTATCCGTTAGGTATCTTCAGACTTGTTCGACGTTTCGAATTCCATTTTTAATTCATTCTCAAGAACTGTGAGACGAATATCTGTCCATACCGTCCTGGTCAATCACTCCCCTTACGAAGTAACCAAGCAAGAGTGAGCAAAGACTTCAATTGTCTGTTCTCCGTGGAAACTGGTATTTATAATGATTCTCTCCAGTTATTATCCGACTAGGTCCGATATTATTGATGATTATATCGTCAGCCGCTCTTTAAGGTTGTATCCTGCCCATCCAGGTATTATGTAGAAATTGATGTTTTCACGGATCTTCGATATGCAAGATGAATTTTCTGGGTTTTTTATCCGTTAGGTATCTTCAGATTTGTTCGACGTTTCGAATTCCATTTTGAATTCATTCTCAAGAACTGTGAGACGAATATCTGTCCATACCGTCCTGGTCAATCACTCCCCTTACGAAGTAACCAAGCAAGAGTGAGCAAAGACTTCAATTGTCTGTTCTCCATGGAAACTGGTATTTATAATGATTCTCTCCAGTTATTATCCGACTAGGTCCGATATTATTGATGATTATATCGTCAGCCGCTCTTTAAGGTTGTATCCTGCCCATCCAGGTATTATGTAGAAATTGATGTTTTCA
Organism: Zygogramma bicolorata; assembly: GCA_032362365.1. NCBI lineage: Eukaryota > Metazoa > Arthropoda > Insecta > Coleoptera > Chrysomelidae > Zygogramma > Zygogramma bicolorata. The sequence goes on along the minus strand of JAVJAQ010001869.1, from coordinate 49,635 downwards.
CGGATCTTCGATATGCAAGATGAATTTTCTGGGTTTTTTATCCGTTAGGTATCTTCAGATTTGTTCGACGTTTCGAATTCCATTTTGAATTCATTCTCAAAAACTGTGAGACGAATATCTGTCCATACCGTCCTGGTCAATCACTCCCCTTACGAAGTAACCAAGCAAGAGTGAGCAAAGACTTCAATTGTCTGTTCACCATGGAAACTGGTATTTATAATGATTCTCTCCAATAATTATCCGACTTGGTCCGATATTATTGATGATTATATCGTCAGCCGCTCTTTAAGGTTGTATCCTGCCCATCCAGGTATTATGTAGAAATTGATGTTTTCACGGATCTTCGATATGCAAGATGAATTTTCTGGGTTTTTTATCCGTTAGGTATCTTCAGATTTGTTCGACGTTTCGAATTCCATTTTGAATTCATTCTCAAGAACTGTGAGACGAATATCTGTCCATACCGTCCTGGTCAATCACTCCCCTTACGAAGTAACCAAGCAAGAGTGAGCAAAGACTTCAATTGTCTGTTCTCCATGGAAACTGGTATTTATAATGATTCTCTCCAGTTATTATCCGACTAGGTCCGATATTATTGATGATTATATCGTCAGCCGCTCTTTAAGGTTGTATCCTGCCCATCCAGGTATTATGTAGAAATTGATGTTTTCACGGATCTTCGATATGCAAGATGAATTTTCTGGGTTTTTTATCCGTTAGGTATCTTCTGATTTGTTCGACGTTTCGAATTCCATTTTGAATTCATTCTCAAGAACTGTGAGACGAATATCTGTCCATACCGTCCTGGTCAATCACTCCCCTTACGAAGTAACCAAGCAAGAGTGAGCAAAGACTTCAATTGTCTGTTCTCCATGGAAACTGGTATTTATAATGATTCTCCCCAGTTATTATCCGACTAGGTCCGATATTATTGATGATTATATCGTCAGCCGCTCTTTAAGGTTGTATCCTGCCCATCCAGGTATTATGTAGAAATTGATGTTTTCACGGATCTTCGATATGCAAGATGAATTTTCTGGGTTTTTTATCCGTTAGGTATCTTCAGATTTGTTCGACGTTTCGAAATCCATTTTGAATTCATTCTCAAGAACTGTGAGACGAATATCTGTCCATACCGTCCTGGTCAATCACTCCCCTTACGAAGTAACCAAGCAAGAGTGAGCAAAGACTTCAATTGTCTGTTCTCCATGGAAACTGGTATTTATAATGATTCTCTCCAGTTATTATCCGACTAGGTCCGATATTATTGATGATTATATCGTCAGCCGCTCTTTAAGGTTGTATCCTGCCCATCCAGGTATTATGTAGAAATTGATGTTTTCACGGATCTTCGATATGCAAGATGAATTTTCTGGGTTTTTCATCCGTTAGGTATCTTCAGATTTGTTCGACGTTTCGAATTCCATTTTGAATTTATTCTCAAGAACTGTGAGACGAATATCTGTCCATACCGTCCTGGTCAATCACTCCCCTTACGAAGTAACCAAGCAAGAGTGAGCAAAGACTTCAATTGTCTGTTCTCCATGGAAACTGGTGTTTATAATGATTCTCTCCAGTTATTATCCGACTAGGTCCGATATTATTGATGATTATATCGTCAGCCGCTCTTTAAGGTTGTATCCTGCCCATCCAGGTATTATGTAGAAATTGATGTTTTCACGGATCTTCGATATGCAAGATGAATTTTCTGGGTTTTTCATCCGTTAGGTATCTTCTGATTTGTTCGACGTTTCGAATTCCATTTTGAATTCATTCTCAAGAACTGTGAGACGAATATCTGTCCATACCGTCCTGGTCAATCACTCCCCTTACGAAGTAACCAAGCAAGAGTGAGCAAAGACTTCAATTGTCTGTTCTCCATGGAAACTGGTATTTATAATGATTCTCTCCAGTTATTATCCGACTAGGTCCGATATTATTGATGATTATATCGTCAGCCGCTCTTTAAGGTTGTATCCTGCCCATCCAGGTATTATGTAGAAATTGATGTTTTCACGGATCTTCGATATGCAAGATGAATTTTCTGGGTTTTTTATCCGTTAGGTATCTTCTGATTTGTTCGACGTTTCGAATTCCATTTTGAATTCATTCTCAAGAACTGTGAGACGAATATCTGTCCATACCGTCCTGGTCAATCACTCCCCTTACGAAGTAACCAAGCAAGAGTGAGCAAAGACTTCAATTGTCTGTTCTCCATGGAAACTGGTATTTATAATGATTCTCTTCAGTTATTATCCGACTAGGTCCGATATTATTGATGATTATATCGTCAGCCGCTCTTTAAGGTTGTATCCTGCCCATCCAGGTATTATGTAGAAATTGATGTTTTCACGGATCTTCGATATGCAAGATGAATTTTCTGGGTTTTTTATCCGTTAGGTATCTTCAGATTTGTTCGACGTTTCGAATTCCATTTTGAATTCATTCTCAAGAACTGTGAGACGAATATCTGTCCATACCGTCCTGGTCAATCACTCCCCTTACGAAGTAACCAAGCAAGAGTGAGCAAAGACTTCAATTGTCTCGTTCTCCATGGAAACTGGTATTTATAATGATTCTCTTCAGTTATTATCCGACTAGGTCCGATATTATTGATTATTATATCGTCAGCCGCTCTTTAAGGTTGTATCCTGCCCATCCAGGTATTATGTAGAAATTGATGTTTTCACGGATCTTCGATATGCAAGATGAATTTTCTGGGTTTTTTATCCGTTAGGTATCTTCAGATTTGTTCGACGTTTCGAATTCCATTTTGAATTCATTCTCAAGAACTGTGAGACGAATATCTGTCCATACCGTCCTGGTCAATCACTCCCCTTACGAAGTAACCAAGCAAGAGTGAGCAAAGACTTCAATTGTCGAAACGTCAATGTTCGAAACGTCGAACAAATCTGAAGATACCTAACGGATAAAAAACCCAGAAAATTCATCTTGCATATCGAAGATCCGTGAAAACATCAATTTCTACATAATACCTGGATGGGCAGGATACAACCTTAAAGAGCGGCTGACGATATAATCATCAATAATATCGGACCTAGTCGGATAATAACTGGAGAGAATCATTATAAATACCAGTTTCCATGGAGAACAGACAATTGAAGTCTTTGCTCACTCTTGCTTGGTTACTTCGTAAGGGGAGTGATTGACCAGGACGGTATGGACAGATATTCGTCTCACAGTTCTTGAGAATGAATTCAAAATGGAATTCGAAACGTCGAACAAATCTGAAGATACCTAACGGATAAAAAACCCAGAAAATTCATCTTGCATATCGAAGATCCGTGAAAACATCAATTTCTACATATATATATATATATATATATATATATATATATATATATATATATATATATATATATATATATATATATATATATATATATATATAAATATATGAATCCATCTAAAAGCACCTCATATAGAGTAATAAACTGAACCAAATTTGACGGCTGTCACTCTCACTGTCTAGGCTGAGAAAAAAATCTTGTAACTATTGTAGTCATGATTTGAATTAGATGGGAGAACATCAACTTTCATGTTTATTCATACATTTTTGATGTTTGAAGTTAACAGCAGAAATCATTCCCAATCAAGCAATGAAACTTTGAATTAGAATATGTACGTCCATATTTCGGAAACTGGTTAGTAGTTTCTGACATCATTTCAACCATTGTTGGGGCATAGAGATGACAGAAATAGTATATATTACATACCGAGCGGAAGAGTGCCAAGACAGTTTCTTGCTTCATTTCCCTAACGATCCTCAAGAGAAAATGTCCCTACAGAAAATGAATTCTGTTTTTTTCATGGCTTCGTGATCTTATTGAGAATTGAATTGCATGAAACTATAATAAATTCACAGTCTCAAATGCCTTTTGCAGAACCAGTCGATTTCATCAAGGATTCGTAGTTGTCTACGATGAAATTTCTATTGAAACACAAACTATAATGTCGAATGGTTGTATTATGTAGCACCCGAGCACACTTTCAAACCTGACCTCAAATCATTCGACACGGTGGAGAACCGATTAGTGTACTGTGACACCAAACTCAGATCATTTTTATATGGCATTCAAATTATTGCATAGGTATCTAACATGATTTTTTGCTGCACTTGTTTCAGCAAACGAATCTGGGGATATTCTGGACGGTTCATCTCAGTCAGCAATTTCGAAGGATGAAAAGCGTTGTTCAAAATCAAACTTTTTAAGTGTTTTTCATGCACATGAAAAGATTATCACTCAAATGCTAGTCGAAAACGTTTGGGGAACCACATTATTATTTTTTCTTTTACTACGAAAAACAGTTTCTTGTGATTACTTCGAAAACCCTTCATAGCCTGTCAAAAATATTCCATTTGAAATCACCTTTAAGAAAAATTACCATCGATTCACGGCTGAACGGTATTGTCAATTGTTTTATCATGACTAGTCTTCTTAGTCAGCTGCGACTGGAATCATGGTTATGAAAAAATTAGCAAATGATACTTTCGCAGTAGAAAAAAGAATGTTGCAAACAAATTTTGATATTGACCATCTCTCCTGATTTGCTTCTTTTTATAGAAAATTCTCAATAACCAATCAATTTCCTGTTCCTGTTCCATTGGTATATACAATTGTCAAGTTGATGAAGAGTTCCATAGTATTCGATCAGTTTTTTTTCACCTAAATTTCCACGATAACTGTTGTGTGCCAACGGTATGAGTATTTTTCCCTGAAGAAGATTATAGTCAAGAAAAGTACATATCCAAGCTACTCAGCTCCAACCATGCAGAACCTCTAGGTGATATTTATATGCAACTGCAGTAGGTATTATAACGAATTCATGTATTAGAAACAGCTCTGATGCTAACAAAAACGAAATGGGTATATTCATAGCCTATCTCGAGCTACTTCGTTGAGGTACAACATATACTTTCAAATGATTCGTGGAAGATCAGTATGCATATTATGAAATGTTCTTTCCGAATACCACGCATACTCGGAATATCCTTGGGTATGTTTTCTTGTCTTCATCTTGAGATAATTTTCGAAACTGTCGATCCCGAAAAAAAAATCCTTATTAATTCATTATTATATTACGTTTCATTTTTTGACGAGAGCGCTCTGAAAATTATTGGGTTCATACTATAAAGAATTCACCCCAATTTTCTCATTCAGATTTATGGTCTGTAAGTGATCGATTTATTCGATGAAGTGTTTGTCCTCAACTTTAAATGATTATGACTTCAGTAGCTTATAAGAATTGAATATTCAAAAATTTTCTTTTATAATTTTTTTCAGGTCTCAATCAACTCTTGTGGTATTATGCGGATGCTGAAAGAACTCACTGTCGACAAGAAAGTGACGACGATCACATGAATCGCAATCAAACGGAGCATGACTCGAACGCTTGTAGTATATGGAGGAGATTTTCTAAGTGAGTATACCCAAACAAGTTGGGTTATTCACTCGAATCTTTTTCAATCACGTGCAACTACACTTCTCCTTTAGTTTTCTGGTATTGAATCGTTGAACTTGACGAAAATACGATGTATTTTCGAAAAACTACCAAGAATAAATTAATTCGGTGTATGAAAGAAAATACACTGATCTTGATAGAAATGAATATTCAAGTGTTTGATGGATAACGTTATAGCAATCAGGTTTCTAGAGGTCTCCTCCTGAATCAATACAAACAAAGATTTTATCGAGAAGAAACAGAAGAATGTAAGCTGAAATCCCTTGGTTATGATGTGAATCATCCAGATACTATTTACATATACTTAATAACAAGATAATTTTCAACATTACGCTGGTACTTCGGTCTACGACAGGTTGAAAAAATAACATTGAACGCTATCCACCAGTTGTGATGATGTGGTAGAGTGAACATGCGGAATTTACATAACTAGCTTTTTTTATTATATGCAGAATCAGCATCACCAAAAATCCCTCATTGCATATTCTCAAAATGTCTGGAGCAGATTTCAGCGGAAAAACATTACAGAATCACTTTTCTCAGTAAGTACCCTTTCATTGAATTCATTATACTCGAAAATGACGGTACCGATACGAAACATTCCCGTTATTGAACGACTAGGTGGAGAATTGCAGAGGTTCACATCCATCCTTGATACTTTTTCGAAATAAGGTGTTGTGTGCATATTCACATCCCCCCAACAATATATACTTTTTCAGCGCACTTAACCAAAAAAGTACCAATAATGGTGGAGTCATTATATATGGCTCAATAGGTTTGAATCCCTCCAAGTTGATACCCAGAACAGAGGTAGTCCATCTAGCAACGTTTTCCATCTAGCCAGTTTTCGTTTCAGGAAAGTTGCAGGTAATTTTCATTGTGGAAATGCTATTTCACAAAGTTCGTTTGAATAAACGTAACCAGTACTTATTGGCGGATGCGTAATGTCCGCAACATATATTGCAAAGTAGCTATATGAAGTTTCTATCGATAGCAACATCGTGACTCCCCATGTTGAAAGTTATTAGAGAGATAATTGAACCAATGAGTTATCAAATTGAATCTCTTTGAAGTTAGACTCATGGATTATTAGGTAACTAACATCGTTACATTGAATTTTTGGTCTATATTTGTTGTTGTATTAAGTACTTCACAACTTGAATAAAATACGGAAAAAATACGTTTTTTATGAATTTTATTTGTTGACAATTCAAAAAATTGTTTCTTGTCAATACAACATAACTAGATGAATATAATTCAATAGTACATGGGGGAAGCAAACAAATATATGAATGAGAAAACTTCGGTGTCTGCATTTTTCAACATTCTCCCACCTTTTGCGACTGTAATTTACAAAACGATATCACAATCCGTATCGCTGTGGAATTTTGACGGTTCTTTTCTATCCTGTATGGTAGACAGGTGGTTGTGTTCTTTTTTCTTCTCCATCTTTTTTCCTCGGTTCATCGTCCTCTTCTGTCTCTGATGCTGTAGAATTCTCCAAAACTTCCTCTGCTGATTCGGTAATTTCCCGATCATGCTCATTCGAATCCAGTTTGAGTTTGTTCCTCAAACTTTTGGTTTGTTAATCTTCCATACTTATTTCTAGAGGGTAAATTCTGCGGAAAGGTCTCAATAATTCACCATTAGCAACCTTGATTTTTGCAACTCTAGGTATACGATCTCGACCAGGATATATTTCGATATTTCATCCTAGGGGCCAGTTCAGTTTCTCCACATTATCAGCTCCCACCAGAACGATGTCACCAACTTCCAGACTTCCAGATCTATTTTTTCCATGATGTATCAAATTTCCCAAATACCCTCTTCTGAAACTCCTTTTGATATCCTCTCGTGATTTCTGTAAATATCTGTATCTTCTTGTGACACTGGCTTGACTTATGATATCCAAATCAGATATATCTGAACTCGGAATACTCTGAATAAACATCGAAGGAGTCAATGGAGACATATCCTCGGGATTCTCAGATATATAGGTCGTGAATTGATTATAGCTTCGCAATCGCATAACAACGTCATCAGCTCCTCGTAATCCAAATTCTTCTTTCCCAAGTTCCTTCGAAGAAGCTCTTTGACCATCCGAACTATCCGCTTCTACCATCCTCCCCAACAAGCTGCAGTAGGTGGATTGAACTCCCAATTGATTCTTTGAACGGTAGAATATTCTGAAATTTCGTCCCAATTCAATGACTCCAAATGATTTTGTGTACCTACAAAATCCGTTTCATTATCGGAATATATTGTTGAAATCCTCCCTCTTCTTGCGATGAATCTTCTCAGAGCATCAATAAAAGATTCTGTGGAAAGAGATCTGATGAGTTCAAAATGTCAAGCGCGATACACTGCGCATGTGAAAATAACAATCCATGATTTATATCCATTTTTCGAATATAAAGGCCCTGCTAAGTCTATACCAGTAACTTGAAAAACAGAAAGTCTGTCATCTCTATCTTTAGGAAGTGGTGCAGAAGGCGTGTTCAAAGATTTGGCTTTGAACCTTTTACATTCTATACACTTGGAAATGACTGTTTCCACCATTATCCGACTTCATTATCCAATATTTCCCGCGTATCAATACCAATAACGTTTGGCTACCTGTATGATATGTCAATCGATCTTTCTCTTCCAATAATTTCTCAACAATATGTTTGTATGGTTATAAAATTGGATACTCGAATGAATACCTTCCTCCTACACATGCTAGTTTTATTCTGACTCTCAATAATCCATTATCATCTCCAAATACATTCATTTTTTGTAAATCATTACAAGTTCCATTTCTGAAAATTTCGTTTCGAACCATTTTCAAGAGACGAACCTCGGCATTGTCAATTTCTTCAGTTGATAAATAAGCTTAATGTCTGATGATCTTTTTGTGAATCCTCGCATAAAATCTAATTATCCATGCAATAATTCTCAGAATGATGTTATATTTCGAAAAATGAATGAATTGTTCAGTTGAAACATCTTTCTGAAGAAAATGATGTACCTTACTTCTTCAGTTCTTGAAGTGCTTGATCCGGTGCTTTATGAATTTGTTTCGAGTGTGAAGGCCAATATTCATTTTTTTCTTTGAGCCAGTCAAGACCCTGCCACCATTTCATCTTTACAAGACGTTCGCAACTACAACCACGAGAAGGTAAATCCGCTGCATTCATATTTCAAGGATCGTTTTTATATCAGTGAATTTATGTATTTCTTCCACTCTGTTCATCACAAATGTTCGATTTTGTTTTCATTCACGTCAGTACTACTCTTGAATCACACCAAAAATAAGTGGCCATATTTTCAAATATTTCCTCAACGATTGATACATTCTACACCCGATTGTTGCTGCTGAAAGCTCCAATCGAGGCAATGAAACACTCTCTATAGGAGTGATTCTAGATTCAGCTATGATGAATTTGATATATATCCTTTCGTTTTCCTCATTTTTTATGAATTACACGCTGCGTATGCAATTTCACTCGCATCACAAAAAATGTGTAACGAAGCATTATAAGAATTTCCATTAAAGATACTACGTGGAATATTACAACATTTCAATAAATGGATTTGATTTAACCAATTATTGAATTTCACCAATATCTGGTGGAAGTACATCATCCCATTTAACTTTTAATTTCCTAGTTTCTTGAAGGCGCATTTTTGGAATTAGTGTATCTGGAGACGTAAACCTTATAGGGTCGAAAACCCGTTGAGATGTAGAGATCCCCTTTTTGTTAATGGAATTTTATCAATATCGAAGTCATTCAAATTACAGTTCGAAGAATCATGAATAAAATTCCATTGAAGACCCAATACGGAACTAACATCATCAGTCATGGAAAGTTCTTTATCTTCTTCAGGAAATACATTTGAATGATTGTAAACCCAACCTCTCAGATCAAATTTAGCAGATGTCATCAATATTCTAGATTTTTTGATGGATTCCGTTAATTCCTCTGAGTTATCAACTTTCGTTACACAATTTTCAACGTAAAATGAATTGATAAGTTTATTTGCTGTATCAGCATGTGTATCAGAGTTATTGCTCAAATGATTTTCAATAGTAGCTCCTAATAGAAATGAACTAGAGGATATTCCAAAGACCACTCTGGTGTGCCTATAAACTTCAATTGTTTCCTTATCTAAATTTTTCCACCATAGAAATTTCAAAACATCCCTTTTCACTTCAACATTAGTTCCTTCGGGTGGAAATTAACTATTACAATTGCTGTGCATCAATCTGAAAGGGCTCAGGTAATCAATCATAGGATGGTCATCAAATACTTACAGAATACAGAATGACATTAAAGGAGAATTATTCAAGTGAACCTGGTCATTCAATAAAAATGTTAAGATTTTTTTCAGCAATGTCTCTCAGTCGGAAGATAATTAGTGAATGTTGCATCTGTTATGACACTACTTAAATCATTTCAATACCCTAGCAGACATTCTTTTCTATTTGTGCTATATCAGAACTTTCTTTGCATTCACGAATCCAATGCCAGACAGTTTTTTCGACACATCAGGTATCATCAGTGACACTTGGCTTGACTGTGAACACAAACATCTCGAACTATCCACTCCTTACGGAGCAATTCTCTGAAACTGGTTCGGATGGTGTAAACCTCGAAGGGGAAACGCCATCTACTGAGTGACGATCAAAGTCTCAAACTCCTACTGCACTCAGCAGGGGAAATCTCTTACAGCGGGCCTTCGTACGGCAAAGCCGCTAGAAAAAACACGCCACGATCAAGAATCGACTTCGGTCAACTTGCAGAAAACTGCAACCCTTTACAGAAATCAGAATTTTCATCTTTGAAATTATCGCATTTACAAATCCAATGCCAGACAGCTGTTTCGACCCACCAGGTTTCATCAGTGACATTTGGCTGGACTGTGAACACAAAGATTTCGAATGACCTACTCCAGCAATGTCTCTCAGTCGGAAGATAATTAGCAAATGTTGAATCTGTTTTGACACTAGTAAAACTATTTCAATGCCCAGGTATACGTTCTTTTCTGTTCGTGATATATCAGAACTTGGACTCAATTTATCCAGATTTGTAATATTTTCCAGTTAGATTTTGGTTTTTGAGGAACTTTTTCAAATTATATTCATTCTGTGAGGAATATCGAAGATATATCATGCATTGAAAATCTAGAAATATTTCCCAACAAAGAGCGAACTAGAAAAAATGTAGAATCTGGAATATATGAATCAACCGGCAGAGTTATATTTTATGGGTCTAGGTAAATTATTCGAATACAGTTTTTCGAAGAACAATTATCAGAATACAATTATTCGAAAAACAATTCTTCGAAGAGTAATTCTTCGAAGATAACAATTATTCGAAAGCAATCACTCGAATTCGAAAACAAATTTTAAATTGTGTATTAATAAAAATATCAGATGAATCGAAATGAACCAATACGGCGCCATCTGCCCCCCAGAAACTATCGTTTGTTTTCTGCAAACGAGTGTGTGATTGGTCAAAACTTGTGTTAGTCACCCAGACATCACGTGATCTGGAATGCCTAATGTGACTATCGTAACCTAAACCAACCTTACTATCCTATCAGCCTGAACGAATTTCAATTATAAACTGTCAAGTGATGTTTGAAAAAATTTGCGACCTAATCTAACCCAACCTAACTAACCTATCCAAACCCCAACCAACCTACCCTAATCTTTCGAAAACTAACCTTGCCAACCTAAGCTAACTAATCAAATATCCTCAGTTCACCTGACCGAACCTAACTTAGCCTAAGCCAACCTAGACTAACATAATTCGGAATTACAGATACTTGCCAACATCTTATCAAATGTCATCTTGTCATAACTTCCAAAAGTATGGTTTCCGCACAAAAATTTCGATGGTTATGATGATTTTACAGTGTTCTGAATCATCTGTGCAAATTTCAAGAAAATCGGTGAGGTTACCGTATTCGCTACCTTTACCTCTTTCTATCTATTTTCAATTTATTAAACTAAAATAATTTTCGGATAATTTTTTTTGAATAATTGTTTTCGAAAAATTGTACTCTTCGAATAATTGTTAAATTCGAACAATTGCATTCGAATAATTGTATTCGAATAATTGTTTTCGAATAATTGTTTTCGAATAATTTACCGGCTACCATATTTTATATAGAACAAACTGGACGATTATTTGGGAAAGGTACAGCTTATCCAATCTCTCCTGGCACAAACTCAGATACTTTTGTGTAGACCATGACGAAAGAAAAAACTCCAGCTAGGAATACATCTCAACAGAGTGAACACATATAATAGGTGTTTTTTTATCTTAGTATACTCCACAGAGATTGCTGGACATATCCGTTATTGGTTCTGTGCCAAGATGGATTGGATGAGCTGTACATCTGAACTGAAAAAAGGTTTAACCAGTGGCAACACAAATTCAACAGTTGCTTTTTATCTTTCGACTGAGGACAATTGGTTTGCTATAATCAATTTGAATTATTACATGTAGAAAAGCAACATCGAAGACTTTCTATTTTACGCAGTTGAGATATTAACAAGGATAAAAACTAAGGCTAAGTTGAATGCTCTCAGAATATTCCGAATGAACTCGTACTGCCCCTTTCCCCTTCCCTCCTCTCTCCACCTTATCTCATCCCCTTCACTCCCACCCCCCTTCCCTTGAAATGGTGTTCTGAATTCGAACCCCATTTACTGGATGACATATACGATTCAAGTTATTCACAGTTGAATGTTTTGTCCATCATGAATTTTGCTAAATTATTGAATGTAGTCGAGTTATCTAAATTAATTATCGATGGAGCAGCGTGTTATTCAATCATTACTTTTTTGTTTGCCTCAGCCGACAGTTCGGAATAACTTTAGTAATCAGCTTTATGGAAATCAGAAAATTGAACTTGCTAATTGAGTTCGGTTGATACTTCCGTCGCAGAATATTTCACTTGCGGATTGAATAAATACTGAAAGTCAAGGATGTCTCTTTCGAGCGGTCTATTAATTGTACAGCGGAGCCAGAGACTTCTGTCGAACAACACGTCCAAGTCGTATAAAATGTATCGAGAACATTTTTTTCCATACAACCATAATTTAGTCAAAAATAGTAATAGCGAAGAAACAATCATTCTTCGGCGGTTACAATAATCACATGCCGAGAATACATTCTGATATTTTCTCACGAATATCAGTAGTGTACATGAGAAATGATAACAATAATAATAACCGACTCTATTATTTCCTTAGGGGCTACGAAAAGTACATATAATTTTTGTGATTTGTAAATAAAGGGAGAAGTTCAACTTCTATAATGAATAGAAATTCATTATGGAGTTGTTTTCCACTTAACCTGATTATGATTATTCAGAACAATTGAAAAAATGTCTGAAGTTTAAATGCAAAAGATCGGAATTTTTTTTCCATCAAGTCTTCATGAAATATATTAGTCGAATGATAATCTATCCCTGTTTAAGAATGAAATGTGAAAAAAAAAACCGTCAATGGCAGTGGGTTTCAATTACAGAAATGCGTATTTTTCTGATGGAATAGAAGTAATAATTCATATCTCAGTTCTTGATCGTGTGAATTTGAAAGTATTTCCATTTGAATTTGTTGGAATTCCTCGAAGGGATGATATAAAATTATTCTCAGATTTTTTGAAATTTTCGAGTAATCAGGATATTCATTTATTCTGAATCTATAAACTAAATTAGTCAAAGCTGATTCTACTGCATTCGGACTCCATTATGCCCGTGGTGCCTCATTTTATCTATTTGACTTTATACTTCATCAAGTAATTAACTCTTGTCAGAAATTGAAAGAACTCTCCATTCAGACCAGCAGCCTTCTGTCCTGGTAGTGAATTGGTACGGAAAATGGCCATTTGTGGGATGATTTTGAATGATCATTCGACATTCGAACAATATTTTATTATTACATTTACAGTAATCTCAATTATTCACTATGAAATTATAATGATCCAATTGAAAATACCAATCTCATTCTTTTCTCGAATGTTAGATGAATTTTCATGAATATCAATACATTCTGCAGTCTATTTATAAGTTCTCACTGAAATAATGATTTTTTTTCACAATCCGCATTCAGTGAGCATAGCGAACATAGCAAGGAGCGATAATCGGATCAACTCTGAACTATACATCGGAACCAGTTTCAATAACCTGCACAATGGATTCATTGGTGGTATGAAGTTTTTCACCACATCGCAGGCAGATGCAGCAATGACGGCTCAGTTGCTCATTGCCCTCCTCGATGGATTGCGATGTCTCATATGGGTTCTGGATAGATTTTTGAATTGGAGAAATGATGACTATCGTGTTTCTGATTAGGACCAACCTTGCACTGATGATGGGTACATAAGTCCGAATTTGGTCGATATGTTAATCCATTCATTAGCACTAGTCGGTATTACTTAATGTCATTCGTTTTATTTGCCAGAGGGTGATTGTTTTCTGACAGGTGTTGGCCCATCAACGTAGTTAAGCGGTAATCGGGACTGGTTTAAACATCCCATTCAGATTTCATTTGTCAACACCAATCTGCTACTTGAATATAGTTCATGTCAAAAGTGAAGGAATCATTTACAGCCGTACAGTTCATACTTTCATTATGCATTTTCACATCTCATAGTTTGGGAAGGTTTCTGAATAAATTTTTTTCATTGAACTCATCTCATCGGCCAGTCTATGACGTCCATTTCATGAATGTTCGAAATGGTGGATGGTATGTGGTGATGAGAAAGATTTTCGGAATACCACTTCATACAAATGATCGCTACTATATTGCACAACATACAACTCAAGAAATGTATGAGAATGATGGTAAAAACAAGTGATAGTTGATGAAAAAATATTGTAATGAAATCATCTTTTTGGGAAAAAACTAAAAGACTAAGTGATAACTGTTTGAAGATTCAGGAATTCCAAAAATACATCAGAAGTAATTTTTTCTATTTTTTCAGTATTTTTTCATAATGCATTAGCACCAAACCATTTCAACGAATCTCCAGGTACTACCAGCAGAGCTCCAACACATTTTATTAAACTCATGTTATTAGTGAGTAAATCGGTGGTGCAACTTTTCCTAGGTTCATGAGAAATAAATTCTATTTCAACCTCATTACAGTAAAAGATGTTACAAGATCAGATCCACCTCAGAATTTCAACAGGTCCTGTTGAGTCTTTCAGCTTCCCATTTACATCTCCGTGAGCTGTCCCTTCGGATTATATTAATGTGCAACTCCTTTTCAAAATTGAATAAAATATGTGTAGATGCTTGCCGGTATATAGAACGTAGGAAAAATTGGCAGTCAACCATTCCCTAGAGAATGATCACCCAAGAACATTATTAACAACGTCTTTCATTGCACAAAGTACCTAAATGATTTTCTTAATGAGTTGCACTTGAGGGGCTTATTTATTCGTATATGGCCTGCCCAGCCACCCCTCTCTTCACAGCTGACCGATTTTGGGTCAGTTTTATAATATCTGATCAACTTATTGTTATATCCGGACCATGGATTGAGGCAATAACATGTGTACTACTGGATTTGGTAAAGCATTCAAATTACTAGAATAACCATAATACTCGTCGGTCAAGTGACTGTAGAGTTCACCCTTCTTTGTTAAAGTATGTGCAATTTTCCATCGAAAAACTAGCTTTTGTCATCCCAGAGAATATTTGGCGCCGCCCTCTCCTGAAGATTTCTGCTTCAGTTGCTATTTTCAATTGGTCTTGATTACGTTGATAGTTTTATGAAGTTGAATAATATTATAAAAAAGAATAGTTTCGACTCCTTCCATTCATTGGGGTGACAGCTCAGATTATTTGTCGATGTTGCGGCCTCACTGGGGAGAAGGCATGCCATAAGGGCCTCAACGTTAATACGGGCAGTTCACAGTTTGAACATTTTGGAGATATATTTTGTACCCTATACATTCAGCTGTTAATTGAAATCTCATCAAAAATTTAATCGAAATTATAATTATTCCCAAGAAGAGTTGCTCGATGTTGACTTTTTTGTTTGCATCAGCCAACAGTTCAGCACAACTTTGGTAATTAGCTTAATGGCACTCAGAAGATTGAATTTGTTTAATGAGTTTGCTTGCTGTTTTTCTCGCTGAATATTTTACTTGCACTTGGGATTTAGAAAGTTATAAATGCTGCATAATTATACACGGTGGATTAACAGAGCTCATTACCATACGAAAACACAGGCACGAATATATATTTCGTTCACGACCATTCAAAATTGTGATAATTTCTCACCTACTTTCAGGTTGGAAAGAAACGAAATTTTCACTAGGTACCTCTAATGCCGACCTCTTGGCATTCTTTCGACTCCGTCTTACTATTGCATCTAAATCTTGATTCTCCGTATCGGACTTCATGAAATGCATAGATCTTGGCGAACGTATACATATCAGCGCAGGTTCAAAAAAATGGTATCTCTTAGATAATATTTCAATTGTTACACATTTTCTCAGTTCCAAACGAATAGAAAAAATATAGATACTCAGTTTCTTCCCCAAAAACCACAAACCTCATTCATAACTAGCTCACTAGTTTACAAAAGTAGCACGTTACCCTTTTGTCAGCTATTTACCCAAGTACAGGATTCAGCGCTGTCGTCATCCAAAGTAAGTGTGCTCCTCTTGTCGAAAATTCAGTTGATACTTCAGTGGGCGATAATTCATGTGTTACTATTCGCAATAATCCTTCTGAAACATAACGGGAATTTATGATAAATGATTGGCATGCAGAACGCATTCTTTCAAACTGTACAAGCTGAAATTCGGAACTTCCGAACTCTACGTAAGCAAATGATAATCACAAAGAATGACAAGTTTGACATTTGTGGAAGAGTCATTGAAATCGTTTATGTGCAAAACAAACTTGAAACACAAAATTCACCTAAAGTCAACTTGAAAATAATTATTTCTACATCACTTGATGAAATCATTTCTAATGATTGTGAATGAAACGGTATACATACCTGAGTGAAACCTAAATATATTTTTATTTCGTGAGTGACGATTTACTTTCCTTCTTGGTATGTGCACTCAATGAAATTCATAAAATCAATAATGATGTTGATTGGTGAAATGACTAAAAATTATGGAGAAATATGTCACCTGAAGATGTTTCGTATACAGTGCTTTCTTCAATGTGTATCTCCTATTTTCTAAATGGGTCAACTCAGAAAATCGAAACTTGGGATAATGAAATCGATGCATGAATACTATATTATCGGGTAAAATTGTTAAATGAGATTTTCAATAAGGCGACTGGATATCATATGGAAAGAAATCAATGGAAAGGGGGGTCTTGTGACACATTATTCTGGAGCTCCTGACGAATTCTTCATAGCACAAGAATATGAAGTCAATATCCTCAACTACTACAAAGGGGCGGAACATTTAATAATTACCTGAATACGAACACATTAATATCGATATTTCTGAAAATATTCGTTTTTCTCTGTCATATGGCAATCCCAACAACCCGGTAAGACTTTGAAGGTTGTTTTTTATTTATAAAAAATACAAAAAAGTCAAGACGACAACGGACATCATAGTTCAGTTCGAATATTCTCATTTAGTTTTCGATTTTACGAGTAGATAGGCACTACGTGAACTATCCAAAATGATCAATTAATCAAAATTTATTTTGGGAAATGTATTTGAATATGCTGGAAAATATTATTGATCTTCTAATCACCGGAATCATAGAAGTGAATCCTAATGAATTCGATATGGATATTATTATTCCAACAAGATGGAGCACCACCACATTTCTTCAGACTAGTAAGAAATAATTTGTATAATACTATTCATGGTCAGTGGATTGGCCATCGAGGTCCTTCGGAATGGCCAGCCCGCTTGCCAGGTTTGACACTTAGACTTCTCTAAAAGGCTGTTTGAATCAAAAGGTGTACCTGCGGAACTGAACCTACTTCAATATTGGATATGCGGCTGAGAATAATGCATATTTTTGTAGGAATATCGACGTTATTCTGTTCGAAACAAACTGATCGAAGTGAAATATCAAATAGGCTATTTTTATGTCGACATGTTCAAGGAAATCATTTCGAGCATCTTCAGAACTGAACTCAGCTCATTTCCTCGAAGTATGAAGTTGAACGTCGGTGTAATCAGGCAATTATTGAATGCTCTACCATTTTGTGAAAGATATCGACTTCATATTCTATGGTTATGAAGTATTTGTCAGGAGCTTCAAAATTATTTGTCACAAGACCCCCCATCTATTTAATTTTTTTCCAGATAGCGCCCTGTCGCTATCTTGATCTTGATCATCTGTCAATGTCACTCCAAATTATAGTATCCATGCATCAGTATAACTACTTTTTCTTCGGGCTTGAAGGCCGTCGTTTAGTCATCGGAGATTAATAAGCCTCTGAAGAAGCTGGCCACTCGCGCTATCGAAACGTCAGGAAGAAATTCCAAAGAACGACGGCCTTCAAGCCTGAAGAAAAGTAGTTATACTAATAACCTCGGCCGCGAAAGCCTTAACCATTTTGTCATCCATGCATCAATTTCATTATTTCAAGTTTCAATCTTCTGAGTTGATCCTTCTAGGAAATATGTTTCAATTGATATAATAAGGAAAAATAAGTCAATATCCTTGTTGTCCTTAATCGTGAAAACTTTCACAATTTGATACTTATATTGCCCAGTCCCGTGGATAAACAACCAGAGGAACCAGACGTAATTAATTTTCAAAGTAGTTGGAGTAGTATGAAATCTTATATGCATGAACTCTTCGGTTCAGTTCAACTGGTATATTGTTATATGAAAAATCGAAGAAAGGAGATATCAGATAGCAAACGGGGTACGTACATGAAACCAAGGCAAATTTTCAGTTTCAGAAGATTTCTAGTATTTCAAATGATTATGGTAATATTTTTCGCTGTATAAATTATTTTAAAAATTCTGCATCTTTGTCTGAAGTTCCAGTGATTCCCACGCTACTCAAACAATTCCTCTGCAGGAATAGTGAAGTATTGATGAAGTGAAGAATACGCTGTTTTTCCGTATGGCAATCGTGTACAATGAGCCGTGGAGGAGTCTGCCAACCACGCGAGCCACACACGACACTATTTTCTTCAAAACACTAAATAAGACGTTTCGTAACATTACTCAAACAAACGTTCACATTGTTCACCTGACATTCATTTCTATCCATCGATACTAAGGATACGTTTCACATTCAATATTCAATGTTATTGAATATAATATTCTTTAATAACATCCGGATAGCGATACATTTCTTTGTGAATTTCAGGTGTTATGAAGGAGGGCGTGGAGCGAGAAATGTTTTCTCGACTGAGATCATCCAAGATAACGTATTATCTTCTTCAGTGAGCTCTTTATGAATAGTCTTCCAACTCAAAGCCAACTATCCTCTATCTCGAATATCAATAGATAATCATTGAAGATATTGAACACAATATTTTCCATTCAAGATATATCAATACCGGAAACTGATAAATTATGTTTGTTTGTTGTGGATGTTCAATCAATCGAATGTAGTTTTCTCATATTTTTCATTTCTACCCATATATCCCATGTAGATTACAGTTTATTCTTGATCAAGAAGTATATTCATTGTATTCTCGTTGGTGATCTATTTGTCATTATACCAAAAAATGTATATGAAAATTGTAATTGTGACTATCCTCGAAACTGATTCCTGATGATAACTACAAATATGTAATGGACAGCACAGTGTTAAATAAAGTAGCATTTTTTCTTGCTCGTATTATGTTCAACTCTCGTATTAGGATCATTGATTTCTATAAAAAAAATCTTTTTCACTTTGAAGGTCACGATTTACCAATGAATGAACTCTCTTGACGTCTGAAATTTCGAGAGAACGATTTCACTCTTATTGCTTTACACTTTTTCAACAAATTGATTTCGACCTCTAGGAATGGAAAGAGTTTATATAGTAAAATGGAATATAATTTCACCAATCCAGTCTTGAGAAAAAACAAAAACCTGAAAATAAGCACAGTGAAAAATTGAAAACATTCGAAACTACATTTACATATTGAAGAAAAAATCTCAAATGATTTTCATCTGAAATAGAATAATACCAACTTGATGATCTATATGAAGGGTTATTCATTCCCAAAATTGAAAACTGCGTTACAACAGGCGATGAACCAATCCAGTCCAGCATGAACTTGAAACAGGCGTATGGTTGAACGAATATTCCGAATCATAAACGAAAATAATCAGGCACACACTTACATGGTCAATATCATAATGATCAGAATGAGAATTCGATATATACTCAAAATAGGTGTATTTGGAGATGTCGCATTGTTGATGGGAATCTAACGATCTTCGGAAAACGATTATTTTCTATTGTTATTTTTCCTATGCAACATTTTCAATTGTATTTGCATTTGCGATATCCTGTTGAACTTCTCTTAGGAAAATGGTATTAAAAAAAGTGTAACCAAATATACTCGCATATAACGGAACAAAGGAATAATCAAATAATGTAGTTTAAGTGTTATTTCATTCTCATCCAATGGGATGTCTTTAAAGTACACCTGTTCGCTTATGCGATATCATCTTGGGACATAATCATTATCCCCAATTTGATACTTTTATTAACCATGCGATCATGATGTAACGTGTTTGCTGGGGATATAAAAGATACAAGGTCGATTTATCATAGTTGGCTTCACGAAATGAGAACTCTTCGAGACCGTCGAATTTCAATTTCAGAGGAAAATCTTCCGAACATATTCTCTACCTCATCACTTATACCCTCTTGATGGGGTACAACTCAACCTTCGAATTTCGAATGGGAATGAGGGGTCAATTGAAACTTCGCTTCAAAGGTTATGATTTTTTTTCCATTGTTCTGTCAATTTTTGAATCAGTGGATACTGGTGAGAAACGATTGATAGATAGATAGTTTATTGGCAACTCTACTCATTACAGTTAATACAGACATTACAGCTATTAATTCCCACATAAGTATTCTTTTCTCTGCCAGAAGACCCATGGTCTGTGCCTGGAGAGAGAGAAGAACACTTTTTAAGGATAATCACATAATTTTCAGAGTGCCAACCCCAATAAGTAAGTGGTTACTTGTGGTTGGGTTTGCACAGAACAAAAAAAGTTCAAAAAAGCGAAAACAAAAAAACATTTTAGATAGTGAGTACAATTATAAAGCGTTTCTTAGAGGGTTTTTCTGTTGAATATTTAAGGAGAATAGGTGTGATGTATCATTTTCCAGGAAATATTTGGATATTTTCCTTAAATATTGACTGAATGCTATTGCACAGCTTATAAAAAGGCCTTCTGGAACACTGTTTATAATTCGGGGAGCTATACAGTAGAATGATTTCTGAGTTGATGTTTTTGTAGCGGATGGTATGAATAGCATGGTCTTTCCTCGAACGGAGGTTTTCAAGGTCAAGTTCATGTGTAATTAATGCAGCAAGTTTGTCCTGACATTACTTATCTTGAGTGCTTCAAAGAGCGGTTCAGAAGGTTCCCTTCTGTTCCGTACCTTGGCAGCAAGTCACACGAAAGTTTTTTGCAGGGTAGATATACCTCTAATATTACTTTCATATGTAGTACCCCAGATTGATATACCATATATTATGACTGAGGGGACCATTGCATGATAGAACATGCGAAGGGCATGGGAAGGTAGAAACAACATGTTGTAAAATGAAGGTGCAGTTTGTTGAATATGATTTTTCCAATTCGAATTCTTGTCAATCATCAAACCAAGGTACTCAATACAATCCGCTTGTTCAATTTCCCCACACCTACAGTCAGAGCAATCACTTGAGTTATGTATTTTCACTGGGCTCGCAAATGAGAATATTCTCCTTGTACCAAAATTAACATATATCTACTCTTCTTTTCATTCTCTAGCATCTTGTTTCTGTTGAACCATGTTTTGAGTACTCTCAGATCATGTATTATATCGGAGAACGTGGCACTTTATTTTTTTGTGAGTACAGTAATGCAGTGTCGTCCGCAAATGTATATATTTTGTCTTTCAGTGGCATATCGCAGAGATCGTTTATGTAAATTAGAAATAGAATTGGTCCCAAAACTGATCCCTGCGGTACCCCACTGAAGGTTTCCCTGATATCACTAGCCTCATTTTCTACTTTAACGAATTGCTTTCTGCCACTCAGATAACTGCGGAACCACTCATTACATACTCCTCTAATGCCTATGTCACTCATTTTTTCCAATAGTATTATGTGAGAAATGGTATCAAAGGTCTTGGTGATATCGATGAATACACCCGTAGTATATTCATTTTTATCGATTCCCTGCTGTATTTTAGTTGTGAAATTCAATAAAGCCAACTCTGTCCCTTCACCCTCGCGAAATCCGTATTGATTTTCAGATAAAACACAGTTTTTTTCAAGGTACAAGTTGAGTTTTCTGTGACCAGTCTTTCAAATATTTTCGATATGATGGGGAGTAAAGCAATAGGTCGATAGTTGTTCAGATCGGTTTTTTTACCGCCTTTGTGCACAGGTACTATGATACTATTTTTATATTTATGATACTATTTACGTAATGGAGAAAACTTCCTGAACGAATGTTACTCGTTTTTCACTTCCAGGACTAATTGTGTAGCTTGCACGGTGTGTATCACGAATTGCTCAACTGATGAAAAACTGTTACAGTCAGTGAGCGTACTTGAAAACTGGCCATAAATCAAATTGTGTTCTGAACATTCTGGTCACTCGCAACTACCCACAGACTAGGTCCATGATCTGATACACGTCAAAACACAAATGCTTCCCTCGCTAATATCACGAAGACTATCGAATTGTATCCCACCGACCAGTGCATGGTGCATGTTTCAAGTGATAAAAGTTCCCAATTTGATTATCAATTATTGGAACGTGCCTTCGATTTTCCAGCCGTTGGTGGAAATTAATATTTACTGGTGAGTGATCAATAAGCTAAAAACTTGCCGATACATTCGAATATTTCTTCTACGAAAAACCCTGGACTGGCACCGATAGGTTTTAATATCAGGAATATCTGATTTCTGACTGGTGTCCTCCATTAACCTACTCTGACGGTGGTTGAAAGTGGTCGGGAAGAATTGTTTGAAATATGATATGCTTTATAGTCAGTCTTCAAGTTCGATCACCGTCTAGGTCGAAAACAAAGCATCTTATAAAAAACACTGTGCTAGCCTAACGATGCACAATTATTATTCAAATTGAAAAAAGCATAACATCCGTTTTTGATTATATTTATGAGGTTTTCTCTCAGTATCTACTGCATTAAATCAAACAATGGGAAAATGAATGAGAAACCTCTGAAACGAAGTATCGTTTGACCTCTATTCCATCTGAGATTCGAAGGTTGGATCTCAGCCCGTCGAGGAAGTTGAAGATTGTCCCCTCAAAATCAAACTAGACGAGTTCGAAAATATTTCATTTATATAAGCCACTCGGCATTGTTTCGTTCACATTGGTACAACCTCTGTAAAAACGTTCTGCTCAAATGAAAGGGAACACCAAACTGATATTTTTATCGCTCGATGCGCGTTCCGCTAACAAGTTTATGATCTTCAGGAGAAGAAAGATGATGCTGAATATTCAATAGATAACCATTGAAGACATTGAATACAATGCCCTTGAATCATGATAAATTACTAGCGGAAATCAGTGAATGATGTTTGTTTGTTTTGAATTTCCCATCTGATCTGATTTCTCAGAACTTCTCCTCCTTATATGTTTCTATTTTGCGCGTGAATGTGTGTGTGTGTGCGTGTTTGGGGGGGGATTAGCATTGGAGTTATCCTTTTGGATTTGCAAGTGAATGGAAGCTATATTTTTTGTGTTATTGTTGGTAACACCGATAAATTCAAAATTGTGGGAACAACTATCTTGAATCTGATTCATCATGGTAACTAGAAATCCGTTATGCAGCACAATATGATATAATGCAAAATATACATCACAATAAAAAGATAATCTGGCTATAATATATCTACTGTAATTATCATTTCAGAACAAGAAATATTGATCAAAATGAATTCAAAAATGATCTGAATGAAACTTGTGGAGAGAAATTGAATAATCGCAATATATTCAATTCTCATACCGATATTTACTCCATGAAACAACTCCCCAATCACAATCATCGTTATTTATGAGTGCATGAAGGAGCGTAACATTATATAAAATCATATTGTTATTATTATACGGTGACACATCGAAGCATTCTAGAGATTTTTGATGAGAATTGTGATAAAAATTGTGTGGAAAAAAAAATTTCAATTCATTATCTCAAATTATGTCATTACTCAATTATATTGTATCTCATGGAGTATGTTTCTCTGTTATGGTCCGCAACTCGGAAAAATCGTTTCATTACCTGTTCTTGATTTTAATGGTAGCATGTTTGTTTCAGTCTCTTCGAAACGAGCCAAACACTGTTTTGGGCGGTTTTTGGTTTGATAGACTTGGAAAGTTTCGAATTGAACGAAATCAAGATATTCACTAGATTCTGGGGTATGTTTATGTTTGGAACCTACTCCGTCATTAATATTGTGGTCCTTCTCAACCTGCTGATAGCCATGATGAATCACTCATATCAACTGATATCGGTAAGTTTTTCAATAATGATAATTATAATAATTTTATGTTATCAGGAAAGTAGCGAATTATTTTCAGAATGGAGTCGGTAAGTTCAATTTTGGGCGAAGGTTAAAGAAAACTCTTTTCATATAGTCAAGCTTTCCTATTTGTCTATTTTCTTTATCTAGACAATTTGCGATTGTGAATTCTCTATTGAACGTCGTTTCAATGAATTGGAAACACTTCAAAATTATTAACGTGTTCCTCCTTCCATTATAAGTTCTCACAGAACTGTTTGAATGTCATTATTTTGTAGAGAATGGATTGTTCCCTTGTAGTTTTGTTGGGTTCTCAACCTACTACAACCTGGAAAAAATATTTTTCGAATCTATATAAGTGTAAAAGAGCTGTGAGAATTAATATTGGAATCTACACTTGAATAGATTTCAATATTTATTCTTATTTCTGCAGATTGTGATAGTTCGACATCCCAATAGAAAACTACGAAGGACAAATGGTTTTCAAAGTTTTCAGTGCAATTTTTAGACAAAATACTGAACGTGTTGTGGATGCGTTATCCTTTGTTGCTCCTTCCATTTCATGCTTCCCCTAGTTTCAATGTAATTTGTATACAAAATGTTCGTTAATAATTTTGAAGTGTTTTCATTTCATTTATAAGTACCTGGGTGACCGAGTTTTGCTCGTCTTTTCTTTAATGAATCATATTTTCACGAGGATTATCTTCAGATACGAATTACATACTGATGAAATGTAAATAATATCAATTTATCCTACTGAAATATCAATGAAAGTTCATGAATTGGTTATGTCTGTTAATGTGGCCAAGCAGTCTGAGGCGCGGTCCTTATATTCAATTTGAATATTCCATAGCTGGTTGGAACCGCGGTCGAAGCAGAATTTTTCTGACAGGCTCGGTGAGATAGGCAACTGTTGTTAGTTGCCAAGATACCAATCCTTGGGGGTGGGATATCTGGATTGAATACACTAACCGATCCGGTAGCACTGTGGGTTCTTTTGGGATTCCCTACAGTTGAAAAGCAAATGCGCTACCGAGAAAAAAGAAAAACCATCCAGATGTGGCCTATTTTGAACTCTTATAAATTTCACAATAAGTTGGTGAAAGTTTTTTTAAAAAAATGCAAAGAAGAGTATTTCAGAAAACAGTTTTGTGAAGCTACACAAAGATCAGAATGGCAAACCATCAACAGAGCCCTATATAATGAGAAAGAAAGGAAAACAGGAGACACTATGAAACTAATCATCAATGATGGAAATAAAATAAAAGATTCTGTCGAAATTTGCAAAACTATGAATGATCATTCTATTAACATTGGTCCAGAATTATTATCAGCAATTCATGAAACAGTACCCATTGATTTCCCCCAAAGTTCCGTAGCTTCATCAATGTTCTTGAAACCTACCGATGATCAAAAAATAGAACAAAAAATATATTACAGTTTCCGCGACACGTGTTTCGCTATTACAATAGCTTCTTCAAGCAAGATAAATGTATGTATGTAATAAATGTATCTTGCTTGAAGAAGCTATTGTAATAGCGAAACACGTGTCGCGGTTTTGTAAATCCATTGTGAGTGAAAATCATACAGGAAACTGTAATATATTTTTTGTTGATATGGATTTTCATCAAGTATCGGCCAGTTCAATTCAAAGAATAGAAGATATGATTCTTCACTTGGATAACAAGAAAACATCTGGCTTTGATGACATCAGTGCATCCATTGTAAAAACAGTTAGATCAGGAATTTCTCCACTTTTGACAAAATTGATAAATATCAGCTTTGAAAAAGGCATATTTCCGAATAAGTGTGGAATTGCTAAAGTTAAACCAATTTTTAAAAATAGCAAGAAAGAAATCATGGGTAACTACCGTCCGATTTCAGTTTTACCAGTTTTATCCGAAATCATAGAAAAAGTTATGAATACAAGAATATTTGAAGAAAATCAAAAATTTTACACGATCAACAATATGGATTTCGTGAATCCAGTGACACGGAGTCTGCAGCTGTAGATCTGATTACTGAAATACAATTTGAATTGAATAATGATCAGAAGTGCGGACTTTTATCACTGGATTTATGTAAAGCATTCGATACAGTGAATCATTCAACACTTTTAAAAATCATGTATCACATTGGCATCAGAGGAACTGTATATAACTGGGTCCAAAATTATTCGTTCGATACAAAACAGTTCGTATATATGGGAGTTAGTGAGAGCTCAGTGAAAGAAATAACCTGTGGTGTAGCACAAGGTTCAGTGATCGGACCTGTTCTCTTCCTTATTAGAGAATTAGAGGGTAGAAACAAATTATTTGCAGACGATATTACACTAGTATATTTTTCAAAAAGAGTTGATAACATCGAAATCAGTGTTGAAAATGATCTTCAAACAAGTATTTCCTGGCTAACAGCTCACAAACTAAGTTTGAATATCCCAAAATGTTCCTTCATGTTCATCGAAATCAGTGTTGAAAATGATCTTCAAACAAGTATTTCCTGGCTAACAGCTCACAAACTAAGTTTGAATATCCCAAAATGTTCCTTCATGTTCATTTCTGAACGATCAGTAATGACAAAATCACTGAAAGAAATAAATCTTAAGGAAGATGTAATAAAATTTTCTGATTCAATCAAGTTTTTGGGGCTATATATCGATCCTACTCTTTCGTGGTCGATTCATACCCAAATACTGAGAGGGAGTATATCTCTAGTAATCGGTATTCTATATAAAATGAGAAATTATATTCCACGAAAATACTTGAAAATTATCTATTTCAGTTTAATATATTCAAAATTGCAGTATCTGATCACCGTTTGGGAAACAGCATCTACTTCTTTATCAAAACCTTCAAAAACACTATAGAATAAAGCAATTGTGTGTATTTACAAATTGCATTATCGCGAACCCACTGTGAATTTGTATACACCAAAAAATTTACTCAATTCAGAAAAGCTATATAAATTGAAGACTTGTTTATTTATTCATTTGACATCATCCATCAATGAACATTCGACCCTAAAATTCACTCCAAATTCGAGTATTCATAACCATAATACATGGCAGTTGAGTGATTTCGATTTAATTAAAATCCGAAGCAATTTTGGTAGAAAATCTCTGCTCTACTCAGAAGTTCCTACTGATAATTTCTTGCCAAAAAACTTGAAAGAAATACAAAATATAAATAAATTGAAATCAAAATCAAAAAAATATTTCTTGAGACAATAGAATAGAATATCCCAAGTATATAAAATTATGACGAACGGTTCAATTCATTCTGTGTTTGTATCTTGTTAATGTTTTCCTATATGTATATCCCTGTATAAGAATTACCTCCTTGGGATCAGTTACTCAATAAACAATAAACTCCCAAGAGTGCTTGGGCACTTGAAATGTTGAGCCGACCCCTGCTTGCACAAGGTTCTGCCCTCTGGGCGCATTCGTATGAGTGTTCGGAAATGTAAATATAAATATGAAATAAAATCACGAGTGCAACGTTTCGCCAGAAAACACGAATGAAACGACGTTCCAGAAAAATGAAATCTAGGTAGATCGATTTATCGCTCCCGAAAACCCCTACACACTAAATTGCATGAGAATCGTTGTAGCTGTTTCCGAGAGTCAGGATATATATTTATATTCAAGATTCGCTCGTTTTAATGCATCAGATAGTTCAGAAAATTACTTTTTTCACAATGTCAAGTTATTGTCAAAGGAAATAGGCGTTTCTGAATGCTCGACTATATATGACAAAATATTTTTAACCTTTGCCCAAAATTATACATATACTATCACTTAAATATTAAATATTATCGCAATGATTTTTCTACTGGCTCAGAGTCAGTTGAACAAACTTCATTGACTTCTATAAAAACATTTTGTTTCGGCATTGCAATCAAGTTGTTATACGAATCATGTTCTGGAACCAATGAATGCTCTGTTCATTTTGAAACCTTCAGAGTAGCTCGGTTTGAAGATGTCAGTTGTCTGTTTACTGTTTTTTCTTATGGATTCTTTTGATTGAAAAGACTAGTGATATAATCTGTCGAGTGGAATTGAATCTGATTTCAAAAGCATTTCGAATGAAGTTCAGAGCATAAAAATTCCTTCAATATCGTAATGCTTTATATTCGTTCATCATTCAGCAAATAGTTCCGAAAAGACTTCGTCACCAACGAACGTTCTTGAAGCAGCTGAACACGAAAATGAAGTCAAAACATGACGCTCTCATTTCGTTCTTAGGTTATGGCTTTCCAAATCTATATGGATGTTGTAAGTAACAAAAAAATATTCGGAGAGTGTTCGATATGATTTAGAAGTTTGAATGAATATAACAACGTGTATAATGGCGGTTATGATTCGTAAAAAAGTGTCAAGGAAGGTGGAATGAGTTTCAAGTGGCCCGTAATGGCCTCGTTCTGACTTCCGATTCGTGTTCAGTACGTTAATAGTATAAAATGTAACGAGAAAAATGAGTGGCCTATTACATAAAAAAAAGTGAGCACTAGACGTCAGCTGAAGGTGGTAATTCGCAAGTGCACATAATTTGCCCTATTCTCGAGTTGCGTACTGTACTGTTTCTACTATCACCATGCTTGTGCGGTGACTTCTGGTAGTGTAGCACGAATTTCTTCGTTATCATCCATTTTGATGATTGACGAGACAGCAAGTATGTGAAACAATTGCTTGTCGATTCATGAATATATCTAGATTCCGTTCCAATCCAAAAACTATTGAACAATCAATTTCCCAAAAACGTGATTTTTAATTCAATTTTTCGCAGACAACTTGTAGCAAAATTTTGCTGAATTTCGCTTTCGGGACGCTTGAATGTTGTCATGAGATCATATTCCTCAGGTTGATCATTACATATCACATCTCAATCATTGAACAAAAAAACTTCCGGAAGCGAACGTCATTGATTTAGAGTACACGTTTATTCTAAATCAGCCTTCATCTAACAGCTGTCAATTACGTAATAAACGAATTGAAATAGTGGGAGTAAAGAAACAAATATTCTCCCGTATTCTCAGAAGAATCCTTTCACACTCTCATTCGCTCTCCCCATATATTCTTGTCAATTGAATGAACATGGATTTTCCAGGAACGTGCTGACACAGAATGGAAGTTCGCCCGCAGCAAATTATGGATCAGTTACTTCGAAGAAGGAGGCACTGTCCCTGTCCCTTTCAACATCATTCCGACTCCCAAGAGCCTTTGGTATATAATCGAATGGGTTCGCAGAAAGTTTTGCG
This sequence comes from Zygogramma bicolorata, assembly GCA_032362365.1. Classification (NCBI taxonomy): domain Eukaryota; kingdom Metazoa; phylum Arthropoda; class Insecta; order Coleoptera; family Chrysomelidae; genus Zygogramma; species Zygogramma bicolorata. Next base: position 20,219 of record JAVJAQ010001869.1, on the reverse strand, counting down.
GGTATTCCAGAGCGGCGAAGAAAGAACACATGAGGACGATCAGAGTGAGTGAGAATTCATGTTTGCTTTTTATTATTTGCAGATAGTTCTGAGAGTAGTAGTTCTACACCTGAATCGTTTCGGAACCACGTGTGTGTGTGACACACGGGCTGTGAAGGGTTAAAGTCGACCGAACCGCATGCTGAGTGACGAACGTTTGTCAAATACAGTTCAATACTTGAAATGAGTTTCGAATTGATTTTTATCAAATTCCTGAACCATCACCAACCGCCAAACTGCCTCCCTAGGTCCATCCAACTGTGTTCGCTCCATGTGCTTTTTTATAATATGATCATTCCATGCGGGTAGATGGAGTGTGTGTTATCAACTGAGTGAGCGTAGTGCAGACTGCAATTCTATAGTTCACTCAATAGAATAGTGAAAAAGTAGCTGTATCAATATATTGTATTCATGATGAGAGAAATGTTTCAAATCCTAGTATTGCTCTATCAACCTAACATTCATCTCATTTTCATATCATTCACCAAACAAATGAGAAAGACAAAAAAATTAACTGCGTTTTTCAATTCAGAAGTTCCAATGACCATATAATTGATATATGGATGAGAACAATCCCCAAAGTGAACAAATCAATTCTGAAGGCCTATTTCAAAGCATTTCCGATTCCGTCAATATTGATAAAATACTCAGATTCTTGGAACTGTGATAGGAACTCCTTCACCATCAATTTTTTTTAAATATCTGTGGTCTTGAATTAGCCACTTTGGCTTTATAGAGGACATAAAATATTGAACACTGAGTAATTTATAAAAAATACAATGACAATGATTATTTTATTTTTATTGATGTTTCTCCCGGATATTGTTTTCTCTGGTTAGACATTTTTGTGATTAAATTTTGAGTTCGAGTTATCGGGTTTTCCAATGAGCTGATCATATGATGAACGATAAGATCAGTTTGGTGTTAGAGTATTTGATCTCTAGAAGTCGTATACATGAGATTGAGAATCCAAATATGTGAGACAATATTGAGGAAAATAATTCGAAAACTCATCCACAAATGTTTTCGAAGCAGATAAAAACATTTCAGAAGCCGACATTTATTATATCACATTTCATCCGAGTGGCCATGCAACGTCGCGCCAACTGAAATGGTGACTGTCGACGTACCTCTTGATGTTGATATGTCCGACGGTGGTCAACTAAACTCCATTTCGAGTGTCTGAAGAGATGAATCTTCAGAATCCTCTTCATGCTCAAAGCTGAAGTTTCTTTGATGAAATGCAGTCGTAAATTTTGTGTTTGATGTAATCACCTGATATCTATAAAATAATCCCGATAGCCGAAAATATAGTCGCAGAAACCATATCAGTACTATCAGGATCTGAGACGGTGAAGGGTAGGTTTCCCCTGCACTCAACTATTCCAAATGACAACAAACCATGCATAAAACATATTTTTCAGGGTCTCATTGAGAAAGTGGAGGAAAGCAATCATAATTATTCAATAACCCAATCACCAAAATAGTGGAAACTACGGCGCAAGGTTTCTTTCGAGGTAGACTTTGAATATTTCCAAAATGAGCGGAAGTATCAAAAATCAACTGAAACAACTAATCGAAGTTTACAGGGAAGACTATTCCAACGCCTGAATCAGCGCAGTTCAACCTAGCTCCTGAATTATTTTAATATTATATTAAATATAAATAATATAATATGATTTATATGAAGCTACTTCACAGAAGCGAAAGCAATGACTAATTCGGAAATAGCCTCGCTAACTGGTAGTTCCAGCTCGAGATTGACAAAAAATTTATAAGTTATATTATTTGGAATTATACAGTGTGTTATATAGATTTTCCATGAAGTAACCCACAACGCAATATTTTTTGTAGAATACAATGCGATTTTTCTTCAAGTATATCCTCTTTTAAAGGAAGACGGTTGAAAATTCATCCAAAACATATTATATGTCATTGCCGCTCGATCTAATACCAATGGGTGACTGAAGTTTTCTCTGTAGCTATACTAAAATATTCTGTCGCTTCTGCTTCAATGAGTCGGGTGGAGACAGACAACTGATTTGATGCATGTCATTTGAATAATTCTGGAATTTTTTAATTTGAATGTTTTTCTTCCACGGATTCTTTTGCTGCTATATTCTGAAGATCATTCATTGATGACCCAATATTCGTTGGGTTATTATTATATGGCTCAAGGCAGCTGGAAGAGAAGGTAAGTTGAAACAAGAATTGACAAACTACTCAAAAACTTTAGAAATTTTGAAAATGATTATGGCAATAGATTTGTATGATAACAAATTATTCAATTGTCAAGGCTATGCCCACAATTTTTTCACAATGAGATGATCGAAGTGGGCAAGAGCCCCTTGAAGAATATATTGTTTCCTCTGGTGAACACCATTTGAAGGAATGGATGAACAGAATGAACCATCGCTCTATTTGAAATTTTCATATCGTGTCTGGTGAACACATTTTGGAGAAATGGATGAACAGTTTACCTCTAGAGAAAAGTTCTGAAATTACCAGTATTGTGGAATCATCACACTTCTCTTTTGTGAATGGATCAAACGTATAATTGATCTGAAGACGGAAAAGACATAAATTAGTCTTTCAAAACCTTTTCTCGAGAGAGATAATTATTGTTCAGAGTTATTCAGATATGAATAACACAACTCTTCATGAAGGATCTTGATCAATTTGTTCATTACCTGGACAAAGAGGACATGTGTTTTTGAAGTACTACTTTTCACTTATCATGTATAACACAATGGCAATTTCATTATTTTCCTCTGGAATGATCACTATTCACTTTACAGTTCACAGAATTTTACTTCAATTTTCAGGGTTCAATGCGAAGAGGTGATCCATCGTGAAAGTTCGTGGTGAGGGTCGATGAATGAGGTCTAAGGAAGAAATACAAGTTCCTTCATCACACACTCACTAAAAAACTTGGTCTAATAACAGTCGATAGTTACCAAATCCCCAGAATTACATACTGGAAATACTTGAGTAAAATGTCTACGCTGAGTGCAGGTCAGATGTATAGATTTCATTCATAGCACAGGCCTAGCCCTTGAATGCGCATTTTTCACATAGATATCTGCGAAGTTCAGCCAACAATATGGTGCGAAGGTTACGTAAATTTTTACAAAGTAAACAACATATTCGATGGGTGCATTTTCTACGAAACAATCGAACATTTTGGTTGTAGAATTATATCGAGACCACATGAATGATTCTGTGAATTATTTCTTATGACTATCCATTTATCAAAGTCAGAGTTCTTGTCTTATTAGTGATTCTACTATGATAAGATTAGTGGAGAAGTTTAAAGAATCGACCCGATTAATACAAATATTTGACACCTCGCCCTTTGCGACTACATGTGTCTCCTCTACCTGAATCCGAATCTAGCTCAATAACTTGGCATTTTCGATAAACCACTGATGAAGGAATGTTGCTTACGCCCGAAACATTCGAGAACGTTTCGTTTCAAATCATATTATTCGATGGGGTGAGTTTTAACTTTCTGACTATCATTTTTTGAATGATTCAGAACCGAAAATGATGTGAAAATATCTTAGACATTATTCCTGGCCTGTAATGTCATACTAACTCGAGGCCTTAAGATTGTTCGAGTCTAATTTTTTCATATCCTCAACATAAAAATATAGTGAAAAGATTCATTTAGTAAAGAAAATTATAATCAATTCGTCAGCCAAAATGAAATCGCATATATTGAATGATACTTTTTTTGTAGTGGTAGTTTTATTTTGTGCAATCATCGCTTATCACGGAACTGGAATAATCAATTCGGATCATTAGCCTATTCAAAATTCCAGGAGAGTATTCAAGCTAGGCAGACTTATCGAACGATGATATGAAAATCCGTGGTTGGCATTTTTGTAATCGGTTTTCTACTCTGTTACCGCTGGGAGTAAGAATATGGAATGGTAGAACATGTCATTTCGATGATCCATTAGAAAGTTTCGAGTAAAACTTTGGTTTTCCACTTGAACCACGAAATATTCCAAACTTGAAAACAATTGGCATTGGGGAATAGCCTATCGTCGAAACTCCCGTCTCACAACATGTAAAAACTGAAGAGAGAAACAGTAAACAGCTGACTTTCATATACCGGATGATAACGAAATCATTCTACACGATGCCATTGTTCAGTTTGCAGCCTTACAAATTTGAGAGTCGAAATAAAAGTATGGTTCACAGGATCTGTTCAACAGAAAAAAAAAATTGTACTAGTAGAAGTCGATTCGAGTCGAAAATTGTGAGTGAAACCCTGAATATTTCTCTTCGATAGAACATGGAATTATCTTTCTAACGATATGAGAAAATGACCATTGAGAATTTGTCACATGTTAGGAAAGAAAAAAAAGTTGTTTAGAATTCTCAAGAAGATCGGTCGAGACCTATTCACAATAAAAATCTTCAAAGTAATGGAAGGACCCAGGAAGTTGCCTTGTCTGAAGCAACTCAAAGATGAAAAAAACCAATTATTCACTGAAGATGAACAAATCAAGAATATATTATAAGACCAAGATGTTGAATATGAATAATTCGACTGAGAAATCGATGCAGTTGAATCCTTGGTATAGTTCAAGGAAGTGAAAGAGCATTTTGGGCGACTTGTGAGCCAGGCAGACATGAAACATTCATTTACATTATCATTTCGAAATAGTGTCTCACGGTTGATGTGGTGATACAGAGACCAAATTTCACTTCCGAAATTCAGCATGAGGGTCTTCAATAGTGAGATACCTCATAAACACCCTATTTGATGCTGCTCACACACTTTATGATATTTAGAGATTTTCGAGAGCGATTATCACCTGATGGATGAGGTGAGCTATAATTGTTTACTGCCTCAAGCCGCCTGCACTCGCCAGGAGAGACGTGTGGGAGAACTTTCCTTTGTTCATTTCATGGTGAATCAGACGCTAGCCAAGATTGCATAAATGCGCAAAGTTCATCTTGGGACGAGCAAAAATATATTGGAGAAAACTATTTGTTAATAGTGTTATTTAAAGAAATTGTGAGAACTCTCATGAAGTGAACGCCCATATATATATATATATATATATATATATATATATATATATATATATATATCAGTTGGTCACTTGATAGATGTCGCACATGAAAAATATTTCAGTGACGAAGCCAAATATGATTTTATTTGGCTTGAACGCCCATATATATATATATATATATATATATATATATATATATATCAGTTGGTCACTTGATAGATGTCGCACATGAAAAATATTTCAGTGACGAAGCCAAATAAAATCATTTGATGTATTTTTATTGCTGCGAATTGAACTGAATTATGATGAGAGGTCATACGTAAGGTATATTGACACTCTGCCCACAATATAGTAGGTACTAGTGAATCTTTTATTCGGCTAATATTTGTCGTATCAGTCATTTTCATCTCCATTTCATAAATATATATATATAATATATATATATATATATATATATATATATATATATATATATATATCACAGCTCACAGGGTTGACTCATCTCAAGGATCACATAACTGACAATAAAATTTATAAAGTTGGTATCAATTAAACTTGGCTCGATTCACACATCACAGATAATACAGTATCATTTCTAACAGATAGGGGCCGGTTGCATGAAAGCCAATCAAGAGCTAATGTTGAATCAATTCGAATTTGATCAGGCATTAACCTAATCACCGCCGCTCACGTACAATCAGGAATTGACAGATGAAAATTTCGTCAAAAGTAATTTGAATATTCCTGAATTTTCGGTGAAAATTGTCGACATATTCGGTTTTTCTGTGAATAATTTTTTATAAGGGAGGTAAGTGTATGAAATTTCGACACAATTGAGGTTGGTGAATATATATTCATTATTACAGAACATCAGAAGAAGAACCATTGATTCGGAGGCCTAGAATCTGTTGAAATAGAAATAATCCATCTGATATTTACGATAATATCGATCAACGGTTCAGATTTTTCAAACTTGCCTATAGGTACAATGAATCAGACTACCTGCATCAATATAAATACGCCTCACTAAATCGAAATGTTTAGTCATCGGAATGATAGTCAAGATGAGTGAGCCTCTGAAGAATCTAGCCACTCGCGCTAGCAAAATGTCAGGAAGAAATTCCAAAGAACGACGGCCTTCAAACCCGAAGAAAACACTGGAAACCTTGGCCGTGAAAGCCTCAACCATTTCGTCAAATCTAACCTATAAATCCACAAACTTGAACGAAATCGAAACATGATGAAACGTTTTTATACAACCGGCACTGATCTAGTTAGAGCTGATAGAATCGGAGGAAGAGGAGGTGTCGCATTTTATACTGAAGTATCTCAAATACAATGATGTTCATTCCCAGGTTACCCCGCGATCAGTACCGCCGTTAGAAATTATCTAACATTTTTAACTTTTTTGTATTACTTTTCTTTTGTCCCTCGTATATTCATCTCCGGCCAGCTATGCCTCGCTCAATGTTTTGTCTAGTTACCCCCACCATTAATTTAGATTGAAATTCACGAATTTCTGTTCAGTGCGCTATTGAAGTCGTGCGTGTCGCGATGTTAGTAAAAATCTAACGCGGTACCGATTACGTAGTTACGAATTTTGAATAGGTAGTGTTGTATTAATTTAACTATTTCTTGTGAACTAGACTAAATTTGGACTTAGTTGTTGTTTGTGATGGCGTATGAGACAGCAACGTTTACTAGCTCTTTGGGAGGAAGTAGAAGATGACCTGCAACAAAATGAGATGGATCAATCGGACTCAGAATTTTCAGAAGCCACTTTATCAAATGACGAAGTAGAACACAATCTCCAACGCTCTGCCTCTACACAATCTCTGGGTAACGATCTACAAAATTTAAGATCTGAAAGTGGTCCATATTATACGCCTAAAGATGGTACTAAATGGTTCGTGCACAAAAATCAAAAGAAAGTTGGAAAAACCAAACCTCAAAATATTGTTACACAGTTGCCAGGTGTAAAAGGTGTTGCCAAGGAAGCCAAAACAGTATTGGATTGTTGGAAACTTTTTTTCTCCAATGAAATCATTCAATATATTACAGATTGCACCAATAAGAAACTGCAAATAATTAGACTTACTAGAAACGTGAAACATTACGGTCCTACAGATTTTGACGAAATTAGTGCATTTGTTGGGCTCTTATATCTTGCTGGTGTAAAGAGGGCCCAACATTTGAATACTTCAGAACTTTGGTGCACGGACGGAACAGCCCCAGAATACTTTGCTACTACTATGTCAGAACGCCGTTTCCACTCCCTGGTTCAAGTTATTAGGTTTAATGATATTGAATCTAGAGCAGAAAGAGTACAAGAAGATCATTTGGCGCCCGTGAGGTATGTTTTGGATAATTTTGTAGGAAAGTGTTTACAACATTACTCGTTGGGTAATTACATAACAGTAGATGAGATGCTTGAGGGCTTCAGAGGAAGATGCAAGTTCCGCCAGTATATTGCAAATAAGCCTGCCAAATATGGCATGAAAATCTACGCTGTTGTAGACTCTAGAACGTTTTATACACATAATATTGAAATTTATGAAGGTAAACAGCCCACTGCCCGTTTGAACTAAAAAATGATGCCCATAGTGTTGTAATAAGACTTTTGAGACATTGTAGTGGTACTGGACGCAATGTAACTACGGACAACTACTTTACGTCTGTACCTTTGGCTAATGACTTGGTACATAACCACCGTATTACCTTAGTGGGCACATTACGTAAGAATAAACGAGAGATTCCCCCAATTTTTTTAGATACTAAAATACGAAAAACAAGTAGCAGCATGTTTGCTTGGGGAGTCGATCCCAATAAATGCCTTTTTACTTCGTACATCCCAAAACCTAACAAAAATGTGTTGATGCTGTCTACGTTTCACGAAGATGATGAGATTGATCCAGAAAGTGGTGACGCAATGAAACCTTCAGTTATAACATTCAAAAGGAGCTGTTGATGTGGTGGACAGGATGAAGGCAGAATATTCGACTACCAGAGTGAGCAACCGTTGGCCTTTGACTGTATTTTGCTCTTTACTCAATATTGCTGGCATAAATTCACAAATTATCTACTACAGCAATACAAACAATAAGCTCAAACGAAGAACATATCTAACAGATCTTGCCAAGCAACTTACGAAGCCCTATATTATTCGTCGGTCAAGTATTACATCACTATCAATTCCGCTAAGGCAAAAAATTAGAAATGTTTTGGGAAATGAAGCCATTTCAGTTGAAGCTGTCGAACCTAATGATGCGAATGCGAAACCTCGATGTTTCTTTTGCCCAAAAAGAAAAAACAGATTTACTCAGCACCGATGTCATACATATTTGAAATCTGTATGTAAAGAGCATACGTCCGCAACAGTTTTGACTTGCACCCAATGTGTACACCGAGAAGAAGATTCCTGAAATAAAAGCTTGCTATAATTTGTTTTTTATTTTGTTTTTTTTAACAGTTCTTGAATAAAATCTTTAAAAAATTTCATAGGGTTTTTATTTGCAACAGTGACAATAGTTATATTTTATGATACCATCAGTAGCTCAATTTTCTAATAAATATAATTAATACTAATTGAAAAGAAACAAACAAAATATAAAAAATATTGCTTAGTGTCAAAATAACTTAAATGGGCGACAACATTACTATGTTAGATAAAATCTAACACGGTACCAATGGCGGGAAATTTTGAAGTGGTACCGATCGCGGGTTGAGATCCTCTTGGATTAACTTTGGATTTCAATGAATAATGCCGGCAAAACTTATCTTCTAGGCGTTGTATACCGGCCAACGACAGCAAATATCGTACAGTCCCTTTTGTAACTGGAAGAAACTGTCTCCCAACTTCCTGCCAACCAATGATTCCTTCGTTTTAATAGGTGATCCAAATATAATTTTGTTGAGTGGGCTTGGATACTATCTCTCCACAAATGATAACATTATTTGAAGAACATGTAACGTTTATTTCTAACAGTGTCATTTCAATACATTCCCGTAAAAATGGAAAAATTAAAAAATTCAACCTCTTACCTAATGCAATGACCCCAAGGAGCTCGGAGATTTGAAACCCATGAGTATACTGCCAACGTTGTCGAAAGCTTTGAAAATTTACCTGGAAGATCAAATCACTGAGTAAATCAATGACCGGATAATCATCACATCTGTCCAATCTGGTTTTCGATCACAACCACAGCACTACTCTCGATAACAGGTGGTATATTTGGTGCAGTTGATCAAGAGATGCTTACTCATCTCGTTCTTTTGGATTTCAGTAAGGCCTTCGGCACTATAAAACATGGTAAGCTTTGTGATTGATTGAGTTATTATGGTTTCGACAATAACACTGTTGGTCTTGTTAGGAGCTACCTATCTGGCTGCTTCCAAAGGGTCCATGTGGATGTAAACATGTCGAGTGCCATGCCTACCTTACATCATTTGGTCAGTCCCACATGATGGAATGAATGAAATATTTGATATAGTCAATAGCTTTAATGCAAATATCCAATTCACTGAAGCAGGAGTTCGGGTTGAACTGCGTTTAGACTATTGTGTTCGACCTTTTGGCTCTGATTTTGAGGCCATTTTCAAGAAGGTTGATGTAACTCCACGCTGAGGTCTCAATCTACTCCTCAGTAGTTATCATAGGGTAAGGATTTGTGACTTGACCCCGGGGCCTTATCCTGCCTAGTCCCCAGGTCTCGTCAAAAGTTCCCTTCAAGGTCTCCATCTGCCTACTTCTCAGATTGGACTGAGGTATCGAAGGTTGTTTGGTGATATTTATATCAGCGGGTGCTATTGAAGTGAAAGTGGAGGAGGGACTTCAGGTAATTACCAAAATAACACAAACTCTATATGAACCGCTTCCGAAAAACCGAATCAAAACCTCTGTTGCATTTGAAATAACAGGCATTGATTAAGCTGGTCCACTTTATTTGAAAGGCATTGAAGAATGTTGAATTGTAATATTCACAAGCGCAGTATACAGGGCTGTGCATTTCGAATCCGTGTTATCCTAATCTACAGATGAATTTATCATGAGTTTGAGGAGATTCATTACACGAAAATGTAGAATATCAATTATTTACTTCGATGATTGTCACCATATTGGGTGAGTTTAATGCACATAATTCGTCATGGCTTGAAACTCGAATAAAACAGATGGAAGAGGCGACAGGCAGTTACATTTGCTATTACAAATGACCTGGAACAACTGATTGATCAACTCACTCGTTTCCCTGATACGAATACCCGATTAGCCAATACACTGATTTGCCAATACACTGGACCTGTTTCTTACCACTCATCCTAATATTACTTATTGGCTTATGTTTCTCATATTTGGCAGCATTCAATTCAAAAATTCGGAAAATAAATTTCTGTTTCAATTGATATTTCGAAAGCGTTTGATCGAGTTTGGCATCGGGGTCTCCTTTCTAAACTGCTTTCGTATGGTTTGCCTCCTCGGTTGTGTGCTTTGTTGAAGAGTTTTTTATCTGCTAGGTCTCTGTATGTTGTTGTTGATGGAGAATCATCTGATATTCTCCCAATAAATGCAGGTGTTTCACAGGGTTCAGTTCTGGCGCCCACTTTATTTCTGCTTGATATCAATGATCTGCTCGAGAAGACATCTTGTTCAGTACACAGTTTTGCGGACGGCAAAACTTTTTGTACTAGTTTCTCTTCCAGAGTCCCCATATCAATTCGGAAGGCAAAAATTGAATCAATGAAATTAACAATGACTCACTAGAAAAAAAAATAGAATGGGGTAACATGAACTTAATGCTGGTAAAACCCAGACATGTCTTTTCTCGAAGGAAGCCTATCTATCATTATCTAGTATTCAGATGTCAGGAGTAACTATTCATACAAAGTCAAGTATCTCGATGCTAGGAATTACGATCAGCAATAATCTCTCATGGAGAAACCATTCGAGATCGATCGCTAAAAGTGCTTCCCAGAAACTGGATTTTCATTTCGTGCAAAGAAATACTTCACTTCTCGTCAGCTTCTAATGATCTACAATGCTCAATTAGGACCTGTCTTGGAATACCTATAGTTCTTATAAATGGAGCTCGGCACCAAAATATTGTAACGATTCGTTTCCGCGTCACAACACTCATACCGCGATAGTCTGTTTTACCCTGTATATTATTCAACTAGATAAATTGAACATAGACCAGCCGGATGACTGGGCAAAAACCACTTGTCGACCGCTGCTTTTTTGGGATGGAACTTCATATTCACGAAATTGAAATTCAGAATAGATTTGAATTTGAATGAACGTAGCGAAGTGTTTTTCAAGGAATTTTGAGCATTTTCTCATACATATTGTGGGATTTTTCCATTGAAACTAACAATTAGCGAGGCACATTGCCCATGCTCTCCAACCACATGCGGAACAGGTCGATTCGTACGCACACAATGCCGACCATTTCATAGATGTACTGAAAACACAAACCGTTAGTCCGAACGATATCCTTGTCAGCTTCGATGTAACGTCCTTATTTACCCAGGTACTCATCAGAGAGGCACTAGAAGTAATCAAAAAGAAATATAAACCAGAATAACATATCATTGACTTGGCTGAACATTGCATAAAAAACACGTATTTCATCTATAACGATCAAAGATACAGACAAATTGAGGGGGCACCAATGGGCTCACCACTGTCACCCATTATTGATAATCTCTTTATGGAGGAACCAAAACTCTGGCTGAGATATGTTGATGACATTTTCGTGATTTGGTCAAACGGACGTCAGGAACTCAAAAGGTTTTTCAATCACTTGAATGAACTCCACCCACGGATCAAATTCACCAAAGAAATTGAAGCAGATAACAAGCTCGCATTTCTCGATGTTTTCATCATGTAGAAGCCTGCTGGTACGCTAGGCCACACGGTATATCGCAAAGCAACACATACCAACAGATACCTGAACGCAAATTCACATCACCATCCAAAACAGATTCACGCTGTGGTAAAAACACTCATTACACGTTCAATCAGGTTGGCAGACAACGAACATCAAAAACAAGAGCGGAACACGATCGAGGAAACTCTACGAATGAATGACTTCTCGGAGAGAATTATAAAAACGGCTTCCAAGAACAAACCGAAACAGCAGAAAACCCCAGAAACACCGGTCATACCAGACTACCATACATAAAAGGAACCACAGATAAAATCAGCAGAATTCTCCGCTAACACGACATAGCTACTTCGTTCGTACCAGAACGTACAATGAGATCGATACTCCGTATTCCGAAGGACCAGATACCACGGATCAACGTACGCAGGGATGAACATGAGCTATCAGTGAAAGGAAAAGTCACCACATCTTCCATTTTCCGATACGTATTGGAGACAGGACATATCAATTTCGAAAAAACAAAAACATTAGCGAGCGATGAAAACTTCTACTCTCGAACAATCAGAGAGGCTATCGAAATTGAGAAACGACTGAGTAGTACGAATAAGAGAGACGACGACACCCAAAGATTACCAAGAACGTGGAAATCCATTCTTTCACTAAACAAAAACAAGCCGATCACACCAGAAGAACAATGTCGGACATTACCACGTAATTACCCAGACATAATGACAAATGCAGTTGGACCAACGAAGAAAGTGGGAGGGGCCCAGATCAAAGATACCATCAATGAACACCCCTATATATTGAGAAGCAGAACTCGAATTAATTAGTCGAGTTCGGAGGTCGAAACTCTAGACATCACCTAGAAGATGACAAGTGAGACTTTGCCGAAACGTTTTGACAATTATCCTTCAGAGGATCAAAACCGCAGAACACAGTACACGGAAGGAACCGAAAAAACAACTCGTCATACTTTATCCGTGAGAATCTTCTTGCTAACATATATATATATATATATATATATATATATATATATATATATATATATATATATATATATATATATATAAATAGTATATGTTACAGTGAAGGTTTTCACGGATGCTTGAGTATGCGAAATTGGTTTTCTGTGAGTTTATCCGTGGGTTTGTAGGTATTGACTTTCGACGTTTCGCCAACATCTCAGTTGGCATTTTCAAGAATGTTACTGCTCCTAACTGGTGCTAGCAACTGTTGTATGGAAAACTTTAGCCAGCTTTTAAATAGTTTCTCGGTCGTAAATTGTAACCGATATGATCCGTTCCATCAGCCGTCGGGTCGATTATGTTTGTCGGACCTTTGGCTAATGACTGTTCAGGTAATAACAGTCGGTCTAGTTCGTGGTGACCTGCATCCACCGAAGGACCATTTTCTGAACTGTTTTTCTTTTTGTTGATGAGGGCCCTCCAGACATTTGGTATATTTTGAGAGTCGTCTCTTTTGTTTATTTCTCCATGTGTCTCTCTCTCGATGGCTTCCCTAATTTGGCGTGTTCTAAAATGGTTCACCTGCGCTGAGGTTAAGTGGAAGAGCAATTAATAGTGACTTGTCACTATAAAAATTGAACTTCGCCTTTTATTTTCATGCAAATTGTAGTCCGAATGCTATTTTTGTGTTCCTGCACTCTAGCTGACGTTCTCCTATTCGTCTGGCCAATGTATTGCTCATCTTAGTCCCCGCATGTTATGCTATATCCTCCTTGGTTTTCGAGAGAAATCCTGTCATTTGATCCCGGCAAGCAAGACGGAATGGTCCTTTGAGGTTAGAAGACGGTTCGTATATTTTGTTTCCGCATTAGTCTTCCGATTTTGTCGGTGACTCCTTTGATGAAAGGTAGTGTTACTGATTATTTTTTGTGTTCTGGGGGGTCTTCCGTCCTAGCTTTTTTTGGGTTTGTTCGCGCATGGATTGTCCTTCTGATTGAGTGTGTTCCATAGCCATTTTGTCGAAGTGCTTCAGTCGTCTCTGTTAGCTCTGCTTGTCTGTTTGTTGTTTCCGTCAGACAAAAAGATCGGGACACCAGCGTGTTGACTAGGGATTGTAGTTGTGTGGGGTGATGGGGGGATTCGGCTTTCGGTATACTGTGTATCCTAAAGTGTGGTCTGGCTTTCTGGTTATCGATAAGTCTAGGAAAGGAAATTGTCTATTTTCTTCTAATTCCGTAGTGAACTGTATGCGCCGATTCAAGCTATTCAGATATGCCACGAAGGAAGTCAACTCTTCTTTTCCATGAGGCTAGATGATGAAGATATCGTTTACGTATCTCTTCCAAAGCATCGTTTTCTGTTGGGCATTTCGTAGTGCTCTTTCTTCGAAATCCATCATGAACAGGTTTGCTACAACTGGGGATAAGGAAGAGCCCATGGGAGCTTCTTCTATCTGTTTGTGGAATCTATTGTTGAAGATGAAATAAGTATTCATCATGCAGGGTTTCGTCAATTATGTGACGTGATGTGGAAAATCTCCTCTAATTTCGATCATTGATGAAGCTTGTTGAATGGGAACTCTGGGATACAATGACTTGATATCTAGGCTGACTGGGATGTCGTTTTGGTTGAGTTGAAGATTTTTTATTATTTCTATCAAGTGTTCTGAATTTCTGACATACGAATCTGCTGTTTCTAGTCCCAATTTAAATGATAGGAACCGTCTTGGAGAATATCAGTCATTTTTTGTTGGTAATCCACTGTATTCATAACCACGGTCGCATTACCTTTATCCGCTGGTAGGATAGTGATTTTTACCAGCCATGACGGAGAAAGAAACTTTCGACCTCCTCATCGAACTGAGCAGGACTCTACACCCAGCCATCTGGGAAAACACCGACAAAATCACCGCACGGAGGGCTGAAACTGACAAAGATCAAAAAAGTGAAACACAAATCAAAAAGTTCGCAAAACTTCAAAAGGCAACAAACAACACAGCTTTCGAAACCAAGCAGATAGTGTACAACATCTCCGATAAAACTCTTACTGAAGGAGAGGAGAAGAGAAGCGAGAGGGTTTCGACCACAAACCCTCTTGCTGGCCTCACGGCTCGGAAACTCTCCATAATTTCCTTGATCACCTCAACGACCTCCATCCAAATATAGAGTTCACAATGGAAATCGAAAGCAATAACTAAATTCCATTCTCAGATGTCCCCATCACAAAAACCAATGACTCCTTCACCCACATGGTCTATAGGAAACCAAGACACACACACACCGATACCTTAACGCAAACTCCCACCATCATCCAGCACAAACCAATTCCGTTGTAAATTCCCTCATCCACAGATCTATCAACCTCACTGACCTCCATAACAAACCACAGGAACTAGCCCAACTCAAATCAGTCCTTTTTCAAAATGGATTCACAGACCATCAAATTGTCAGATCCATCGCCGCCATCAAACTTCTCCTTCCATTCCCAGAGACCCAACAGACAACAACGTTCTCCACAAAGCTTTCCTTCCCTACATTAAAGACGTAACTGACAAAATCAGCCGAATTCTCGAAAAACAGGACATGAAAACGATATTTACAGCCAACAATAAAATCTCCACATTCCTCCGCTCCTCAAGGACAAAATCGTCAACGAATCACAGGGTATATATGAAATACCATGTTCTGATTGCCATAAAACATATGTAGGCCAGACCAACAGACGTGTGACAAGTAGAGTATATGAACATCAACTTGCTGTCCGAAAATCAGACCCATCTTCAGCTCTGTCCAAACATCATCAAGAGACAGGACATAACATAGACTTTGAGAACACTAAGAAGACCATCGCCACAGCAAAAACACTACAAGCTCGTATAATTCGCGAGGCCATCGAAATCGAGAAGCGACCTTCCTGCTTAAATCAACGTGACGACGGTCAGAGACTTCCAACTGCATGGAAACCCCTAATTTCCAGATGCTCAATCCCCACCAAGACATCCGACGGTGCTTTAGCAGCATCCGCTGTTGAAAATACCACCCAACATCCCTCGATACCTCAGTTCCATCTAAGGAGTAGGCAGATTGAGACCTTAGAAAGAACTCGTGATGAGACCTGGAGAGTAGGCAGATTGAGGCCCCGGCGTCAAGTCACAAAGTCTTGCCCCCTGTGACAACACCTGAGGAGTAGGCAGATTGAGACCTCCGCGTGAAGTTACATTTACTCTTGAAAATGGCTCCAGAATCGGAGCCGAAACGTCAAGAACAAAACTCCAGACGCGGTTCAACCCGAACTCAACCCGAATTTCATGCTTTTTTATCATCTCCACATGGTGATTTTCACCACATTTTTCCATCAAAATGGAAGAAAATAGTTTTTAACGTGTTCAAGTGTTGTACTGATACGTATCAATGTTTTTAAGAATTTTACCATGTGTCAATTAACTTTTTTAACCATTTCATTCAGCGACCATCCTCACTAACAATGTAAGTAAGGAAAATTTCGTTCCCTACTTCACTCATTAGCATTATTTTGTAGCATCTTGAAAATATTTATATCCATCAAACTCACAGATGACCATAACAGATCCAGTCAGCTGGAAAAGATCACAATAGAATTCGACATCAAGACAATTTCCACAGCAAACAATCAAATATTTTTTTTCCCGTGCTCACTCAAAGATATCATACCCAACGAATCACAGAGAATATATGAAATTCCTTGTCACGACTGCCCGAGATCATATATAGGACAGGCCAACCTACGAGTATCAAACAGCTCCTACGAGCACGAACAAGCAGTACGTAATTCGGACATAACCTCGACTCTCAAACATCACCACAAAACCGGACACAAAATTGACCTCAACAACACAAAGTCCATTGCCACAGCAAAACACTTCACTCCAGAATGATTTGTGAAGCAATAGAAATTGGAAAACGCCCCGCTTCAACAAAAGAGACGACTCACAAAGGCTTCCTAATTCCTGAAAAACATTACTATCCCATCGAACAAATCCATTAATTAATCCTTTTCAAACCAGATCTGTATTCGGTTCGACAATTTCAACAACGTCGGATTCTCATACAGCTATAAATACCATCCCTCTATCCACAATCTTCACTTTATGAAGATGAGAGCGGGGGGTTAAGGAAACTTAGGCCTCACCACCAAGTCAAAAAGAAACATTCAAATTTAGTAAACAGTGGTTTATTTTTCACATTTTTTTTCCAAGTATTTTCTGTCACAGATGAATAAAGTATTCCACGCTATCTCTCTCTCTCTCCTTTCATTGTACCAACGAGGAGTTTACTACGAAGAATTGCTGACATTGTTCTTCAATTGGGAATCTACGATGAACTCATGATCGCTAACTCACATCTCTAAAGATTCGAATGGCATGATTTCCATAATAGCGAGGTTTTTCAGGACATCGGAAATTCTAATGTACCACACTTGGGCAAGATAGACATACCTCATTTGATCCAGCGTTACAGATTTTCGAAAAAGTTACGAGAGTACTCACGAAAACGATTCAGAAGCGAGTATTTAGTGGGCTTGGTAAATCGAAATGGAGGTCAACTTCGAGTTGATGTTAAGGTTCTCATCGGTTTCTGAAACCACCGTAGAATTGATTATCCAATAGGAAGAACTTCAGATACATTTCCAAGGGAGGATAGAATATCGACAGTTGCTTGAATAAAATAACCAATTCTGTGATTGTTTGCCATGTCAACATTTTTCTCTGGAAATACATCTTTCAGAATGAAAAGAATTGAAAACTAGAGATCGACATAAAACACTCTAGTCGATCGACCATGCAATCGAGAAATCGAAATGGAAGAGAAAATGGAAGATCCTGAAAGGAGAACAAGATCGGGAAGACTAGTAAAGGAATGAACACGTTTCAGTTGTTGATATTTATAAGATATTACTCTGTATATGAAATATCGCTTTATAAATGTGAGGATTTTCGTGACTACGCACGTTGACAACAATAGAATATATTCTTTCTCTTCACGAAGTTGCAAGTAATGGTGGATTCATTCAGCAATCATAGCTCGGAATTCGCAAGTCGTAAAAAATGAATCGGAAGAATTACAGTCAATGACTTTCGAAAAGATCGTTCATGTAGCTATCGTAAGTCGAGATTCGTAAGGAAAGTTGACCAAGTTTCAACTCTCACGAGTTACGACTTACGAATTTTCGGAATGCGCATACGTTATCCAGTTCGGATTGTATTGTCCAATGTCGTGTATCGTAATTGTTTGTTCAAAAGTATGACCTCGCCAGACGTCAGAGTGACTGCGTCAAATCGACCAATTAGGAAAGCTTGTCTTACGATTAGACAGTTCTTTAGATTTCTGCATGAATGGTGTATGTTTTGTTACGAATTAAGACTTACGATTTCCGAGTTCCAATTACCGACTTCCGAGCTACGATTGCTGCATGAATCCACCATAAATGTTCAGATATTTAATTATTAGCATTTTCAATTAGTAATCCTTTCACCCTCATATTAGGGTTGAATATATTACAAGTGGTGACGAGAAACCTTCAAGTGATAGTAATTCAACGCCGTTTATTATTTTGAGAATTGAAGACATTGACAGTTTCAATGACGGACAAGAATTTGGTGGGTCATATCCAGGAATTCTACTGCAATTCGTCAGATTGCTCAGTGTACAAGAAACGTCTTGGTAATTATTTCACTTCAAATGACATTGATGAGATGGAGAAGAAATGAGCTATATTGTTGAGTCTTCTGAATGAATGTGCATATAGACTTTTGAGTAATATGTGCATATCAGTTGAACCAGAAGAGAAGGAGTTCAAAGATATTATTACTCTGATGGATGAGCATTTTGAACCTATCAAATCTGTCTTTTACAACCGAGAAAGATTTTTTGAATCAAGAAAGAAGGTGAACGAGAGTCCTAAACGTTGGGCTGCCAAGATTGCGTAGTTCAGTAGCTGTTTGTGAGTTTGGTGGTGCAGCAGAGATTGAAAAAGCTTAAGTTAATCAGTTCATCATCGGCTATGATGAAGGTGTAGTCAAGAATCGTCTTTTTGAAGAGAAAGCAGATGTCAAGTTCTCCGAAGTAATTGAAACCGCTTCCTCCAAATCGGTGAATCAGGATTTTCTCTCAGCTGGATGCATACAAGAACCTCATATTCATTACGCTGGCCTGAATTCGGCAAACGCTGGAAGAGTCAACCAGACACACTCGTCAACGAATCCACGAAGTTCTTCAGGGAGATTCAATGGAAGCAAAAACCAGTCAAAATGCTCGGTTTGCGGAAGAGAGAATCACACTGCGGAAAAATGTTCTTATCGGAATTGTGTTTGTCATTTCTATTATGAAAAAGGTCATTTGGCACCAGTTTGTCCGAATAAAAGGGCAAGTAATAAGAATTGTAATTCAAATGGGAATGATTTCCTAGATTCTGAAGGATATTCGTTATTCACTTTGAATTACGGAACCAATTCAATTTCATTTGATATATTAATTGATGGTGACATATTCACATTCACTTTAGATACAAGAGCTAGTTTCTCAGTAATTTCTGAAAGTTCTTATGACTCGAATTTTTATAATAAAATTTTGCATTCAACAAACAAAATTTTCAATCTGTACAATGGTGGTGTGATCAAACCGTTGGGATTCATCACTTGTGAAATCGAACATATAGAAAAAGTTGATAATTTGAATCTTTATGTCATTGAAAATGGTGGACCTTCTTTACTGGGGCGTGATTTCTTCAATTCGTTTGAGCTCACAATATTCAATCTGGGGAAAAATCACATTTTCCAATAGATGAAATCATTTGATTGATAAATATAAGGATCTATTTTCTCCACGAATGGGTAATATCAACAAGGGGACAATTTCAATTGAATTGAAGTCAGGTGTTGAGGTCAGTCCGAAATTTTTTAGAGCACGCCTGTTACCTTTTGTGATGAAAGAAAAGGTGGAAATTGAATTCAAGCGTTCAGAAGCCTTGAGAGTTATTGAATCAGTTGATTTCTCTGAATGGAGTACAACTATTGTGCCCGTATCAAAAAAGATGGAACTGTGCGCACAAGTTACAGTAAATCCATTCATAGAAATTGACCCTTATCCATTAGCAAAAATTAAAAATTTGTTCAGTCAATTAGCTGAGGGTGTTCATTTCACCAAATTAGATATGTCTAATGTAATTAATAATAACTTGGATGAGGAATTGAAGAAATACGTAACAATATAGATTCACAGAGTTTTATTTCGTTATAATCGTGCTCCTTTTGGCATCTCAAGCAT